>BGPR01000475.1:41173-104132 GCA_013235015.1 Araneus ventricosus
AACATTGAAGACTGTGCTCTACAAAAAAATTGTATCAAAGCAGGTATATTCAATCCACTCAGAAATAAAATAATATACAACATTGAAACAAATTAAAAATGTAATGCAAAAAAATACACTTGACAATCAATCACAGAAAACTTCCTCATAAACACAGTTAAATATTTCACATTTTGGAGCTACCACAGAAACAGATTCAAAAGATCGTGCTCTTGATAAGCCAACATAGAGTTGTCCATGACTAAAAACCGGCTCATTGAGCACCAAACATATCTTTTCAAAAGTTTGGCCTTGCGACTTATTAATTGTCATGGAAAAGGCTAAACGAATGGGAAATTGCATACGTTTAAATTTGAAAGGCATGTTAGTCTGAGATGGAATCAAAGGGATTCGGGGAATGAGAAACGTCTGTGTACCATCAATGGATTTTGCCTGAATGATGTTTTGCTGCAATTTTGTGATAATTAGGCGTGTACCATTGCATAATCCTTTAGAGGGAGCTAAATTTCTCAACAGCATTACAATGCAACCTATTTTCAACTTTAACTCATATGGAGGCAAACCAGTTGGTGTCAAAGAATTTAAAAATTCTTCAGGAAATGTCAATTGATCTTGAGGATCTTCACTCATGATCATATCAACTGCTTTATAAACAGTTTCATTTCCCGGCATAAATTCCAACACTTTATTGTTGATTTCCATGGATCGCTCATTATTAACAGTAAGGATAGCTCGACCTTTAAGCTCCTGTGGGGTCACACTGGAAAAATCTATATCACTGTACAATTGATGTACAGGGTCTTGTATTGAAGGGTAGCATTGCAAAGGCAACTGAATCGTTGAGCCACTTTTTTTCTCTCCAATGTCCAACAACCAAGCACCAAAATCCCTTTCAGATTCAAGGGCACGCATATTTTTTGTCAGATATAACTTATGAAATTTCAACCAAAGAGCGTGTTTTTTTAAGGAGCTGGCAACAGTTAATGTTCTTGAACCTCTTAAAATTACTGGAAGAACTTGGAGAAAATCTCCACCCAGTAGAATGACTTTGCCCCCAAACGGTTCTTTACATTTTGTGAGATCTTGTAAAAGTCTATCAACAGCTAAGAAAGCATGAACATGTGTCATGGGTGCTTCATCCCACACAATTAATTTTGTTTTCAGTAACATGTCAGCTTCTTTTGTATTAGGCTTCAAATTGCAAGTAGATGTTGCATTTAAATCAATTGGAATTTTAAAAACAGAATGGGCTGTTCTCCCCCCTATTAATAGAGTTGCAGCAATACCTGTAGATGCAACAGGAATAACATCATCACCTCTACCACGTATTGTGTGAAGCAAAGTTGAATAAACAAAAGTTTTTCCTGTCCCAGCAGGACCATCTAAAAAATAACACTTGGGTGTATCTGCAGCGTTGTTGTACACTGCACTTAATAAGATTTCCACAACATTCCGCTGTTCACTATTTAACTGCATAGTATAACTATTAGCTTTAGCCTGCTCTTCCACAACATCAAAGTTCGCTCTCTCCAAAACACTTGCAGGCAAATCTACAGTTGGTAGATGCAGTTTTTGGAGACTTAAATTGTAGGATGTAAGCAGTTCCTCAATATCTGCAAGTGCATAGTGAGGTCCAGTCTGCTCAGAATAACGATGCACAAAGTCCTCACAAAGTGAAACTTGATGCTGCACCCATAAATCTGGAACATCCTCCACTTCTCCAAAGCCACAAATCATTGCGAACAGCATGCGCAACTGTCTCGGAGATTGAAATTGTGCAGCTTCATTCAAAGCATCATGCCACTGCTGGTCACCTCGAAGAAGTCCATACTCCTGACATGCTTGTTGAAATGTAATGCATCTTAACCCATTTACGGTCAAAATATCATCAAAACTAATGGCCCCAGACTTGCGCAGTAGTAGCATCCTCAAATAGTACCTCTCAGAATCCAGTATACTAACTACTGGCAGTCTCCCAATAACATTTTGTCCACCACGTTGTCGCTTCTTCCAATTTGTGGTACTCTTATCAAACACATAATATTGTGGAATATCTGAGTAAGAAATGTTGTGAGCTGAAGGATCATTTTTGTTTAGTTCAAACCATGATGTTAGTGTTGTTTTTCTTAAAGCAGCTCGTTCAATTGCTTGGGCTTCTTGACCGTCTTGGTACACAATCGGCTGTTGCTGTGGTAAATGCACAGCTAAGCGCACTACAGTGTGGGATTTATGCGACAAATTAAATTCATTTAAACGCCACATGGCTTCAGGTGCACTAACATACCTACCTTCAACAAAACTTAAAATTTCATCATGATCCAGAGCACCTTCTTTTTGTATTTTGACCGAGGCTGCATCATGTCCTTTGTATACATATTTATATAAGTATTTGACACTTTTAACTGAGGCACAAACTTCAACATTAATATGCGCATTAAATTTTTTAAGCAACCAAGGATTATAGGGGACAACCCATCTGTTATCGATGGAATATTTCCCTACCTGGACAGGTTCAGTGGCTCTTCTGCGATAAATAGGGTATCCATTAACATTTTCCTCTGTATCATCCTTGAATTGTTTCCGAAAACTTTTGCAGCACTGTCCATCTCTCATGCATGGAGAATTTATATTTATAGTTCCACATGGGCCATGTACCATGCATTTTGTCACAATTTGGAAGAGTCTAAGATCAGTGCAAGGATCTGGAAGTTCTGCACTCACAAACTTGTCAATGTCATCTTTAGTGCGAATTTTGCTTTCTGAATCTAATGTTAGAAGAATGTGGGCATGAGGCAAACCTCGCTTTTGGAACTCAATAACATAAATATAGGCCAAAACAGTTCCAAATATTCCATGCTTGCAAATATCTTCTAAAAGTTCTTTTAATTTCATATTAAATACACGTACAATAATATCAGGTCGGTCTTCAGGACGTTGCACACCCTCCATGCTATTTAAAATTTCAGACCAAGATGGGTTGCAAGTAAATGTCAGAAAGAGATCTGGCTTACCAAACTTGCGTACCATAGCCATTGCATCTTGGTAATTTTGTTGCATATGACGTGGCTCCCTTGGAAAGAAGATGGCAGTATTATAAGTTTTCCAGTGCGTATATTTTCATTATGTGCTCGACACTCTAAAGCATCTAAAAGCCCCCGATAAAGTTCAATTCGCAAATCTTTTTGATTTTGTCGCAAAAAATGTAAACGTGAGCCTTCGGTTTTAACATATGCATCAACAATATATTGCTGAAAAAGCTTACCACTATTGTGCAAAATACTGAAACCATTTCGCTGGGAAAGTCTGTATGCATAATATTGTAGTTGAGTGACACGGGTGCGCTTTGCTGTTCTCCTTTCTTCTACATGTTCCATTCCAGTGTTCCAACTACACTCGCCCCTTGGAAATAGCAAAGGATAGGTCATTGGATCACAGCATTGATTTAAAGGTGGAAATGCTTTGGCATGTATTCCCAACTGGGTACACACAAATGTCTCGGTTGGCTGGGGGCTCTCCATTATCACCTACAAATATAGCTGCTACTTCAGTGCATAAAGTAGGAGCATTATAGCGCCGCATATCCAAATTTTTATCTTCCAAAAATACCATTTTCACTGATGTAGTTGGGTGCTCTTGTACCAATCGGTGCATTTGAAGATAAGACTGAGCAAAGGGATTGATTTCCCTTAACATAAAATCAAGTTTTTCAAATACATGTTGCAAGCAATTTTGATTGTTACTCAAGCGTTTCTCTGTTGCCTCACTGGAGTCAAATATATAAAGTTGTCCGTAACTTTCTTTATGTTGGTCACTTGCATACAGGGGGGAAACTCTGTGGTACACTTGACCATGTAAACGGTAACAGTATGGCCCAGTTCCACGTGGTGGTTTAATTTGTGCTCCCATCGAAGCGAATGCAAAGGCAGAATTGTATTCCCGAATTCGCTGTCGATAATTTTTAGCATCAGGTGAATTTTCAGTTAGCAATACTTTCAATAGTTCCGGTGCATCCGGAAATGCCGGTAACTGAACCTTTCCATCATGGCAACATTTTGTATACTTATGGGCAGTATTTTTCTCTTCCTTCCAATAAACAGCCCCACAAAAACCGCACTGTTCGGACATAGTTCCACAATTATGCTCCTCAACATCGTTTCGAATACACACACGTTTTGTTCGACGGCGATTATCGGCTTCGTTTCGAATACGTCGTCTTATAGTGGATTCCTGAACTGTTTCCTGACTCCGTTCAGTACGCCTTTGTTCATTTCGGATAATATATCCAACAGCACGACTTAAATTCATTATTTTTACAAATTTCCAACTACTAAAAATAGTTTTCAATAAACGTGATCACACGAAGCAACTTTAGACTTTCCGCGGATGTAAACAAATCAAACTTGCGAGATGTTGCCAAACGGCGATTAAGAAATTCGACCCTTTTTTGTCGCTACGTAAGAGGATTATATATATAGATATTGTAAATATCTGTTCGATTTAAATAAAATTCTTGCGTCATGCTCATCAAACCGTTCAGTGATCAGAATGAGGTAAGAGACATCATTCTGTTATGTGTATTTTATGATCCTGCGTCCATTCAGCAATCAAGTCATTGGGTTAGTTAAAGCTTCATCATTTTCCATTTAAGATTAAAGAATAAATTTCAGGTAAGCTCATGAATAGAGAGAACTGGAAGGTGAGAAGCCTCTAAAACAGTAGAAAATACATGTCTATCAAAATTTGAAGTTTAAAAATACGTTGCTGAAGGGACAAACAAACTACAAAAAAACATACTACGCATAAAAGATTTTATTTAAACATTTCGCATACAGTAACCCCGACGAACCAGCTGGTCGCCAATGGCGGCTAGTGCACAATAATTTGTTCGTGAGTAATAAACACCGTTCGGACACCTTTGATGAAGTATACAAAATTTTTACTTAACCTTCGTTTGGCACAATATTTGAAATCACTATTACAACAAAAAGAAAAAAAACCTGTCAGACCATTTGCGACAGATAGAAAGCATGGTTTTATTAGACACTATTGTATTAGGCCGTAAGTGCAACGAGAATTTTAAACAAGAGCCCAACTCTGTATTGTAGTAGACGGAGAGCAGTTTGATCACCGGAAATAAAGGTATCATGCGATAACTGGTTGCTTCTTCTCTAACAACTTTCGTCACGTAACAATTTGGGAAACCTAGAATAAATAAATGTGTAGTTTAAGCATGTTCTCAGTACTAATGCCCATAAGGTCTTTTTTGTGCTAAATCTATGTTGTTTTACAATATTGTAACTTAATTTTTTTTCTCTATACGTACCGTTTTCAAGACAGGAACGTTAATACAAAATTTGCCGCTAGGTGGCGGTGTAAGCGGTCTCATGGCGTAGCGCAGAACCTCTCTACGATATCTAGACACTACTTCTATGACTATAGCTGCAGTTGTTCTCAAATTAAGGGGGAGAGTAATTTTAGTTTGGTCACTCTGTATATTGTACCCAGAGTGCTCACAAGTAATGTCCTTCTAAAAGTGAGCACATATTTTGCCTTAATGCGTTAAACCCTAGATGCATTCTTTTTTGTGTTCTTTATAAGTAGATGTTTCTTTTCTCAATAAGCTTTAAATAATTAGTGCAACTAATTCTACGAGAAAAGAGTTATGAAAAGGAGTCCAACGCTATATTCTGGAATTGAACTGAGAGTAAACCATTTGAAATTTTACCGTATTCCGCAGAAAAGATACAAGCTAATTACGATATAACGAAACATTTCGAGACCTAAACTTTTTAAAAAGCGAGCTCTTAAAACTCAAGTTCAGGGTCACATGAGAAAATGATAATGAAATCATTAGATGTAGCTTTTTAATCATCCTTAACAACTTTTTAAAGTAACAGGCAGTATTTGTATCTTTATGGGTAATTTTAAACAGGTGAGCGTTTACTGCTATTTTCAAGTAAATGAAAGATAAGGTTCATCGACCACCAATGGATTCAATATTCTTGTTCTCCCACTTTAATAAACACTATAACTATCACACATGCGTTGACTAAATAGAAAGGGAAGTAAAACAACCAGTCAGGTGATTAGAGCACAGAAATATTAGTTCAATGGAGGAAGTGAAATCTTAATCATTAGTTGGTACAGTAATTGTACCAGTCAGTATGAAAAAGTAAAGATTTCACCAGTTCAGCTGAACAGACTACTTGTAATGCAACAACTGAGTTTGAGAAAATTCATCATTAGAATTTTTTTAACACGATAATGTTTTTATGATGGTATACCATCCAGTGGGGAATCCAGGGGGGTGGCTATCGGGTTGCAGCCCCCCATAGCTAAACCAGAATTCTTGATTTTATTTAAAATCATACAACTGTTTGTTCTTAATATCATCTTTTTATTAAAAAAATAAAAGCATAACACATTGCTTTCTGGCTTAACAGGCTCGAAAATTTTCCTACTTTTCTAGTCATTCCACTAGTACTTGCAGCGTTGACGCGGTCGAAGACATTTTTTTGTCTAGTTATTTCATTGTATTTTTTATTGAATTATCGAAAGTATTGTACTGTTCTTTATGATATTCTTATTGTCAGATGAGTAAAGTCTGTAAAGTTAAAGTGTTTTGGTTTGCATAAGCCATGAGGTTTGACACCACGGCGATGCAAAAACTCTATGACCTCAGCCCCCCCTCCCTCACACCTGAATTCTGGATTCGCCACTGATGCCATCTGTAAATTGAGTAATGCGCATTGAGTGATCGTTACGCTTTGAATGCAACGTTCCGTTTAACCAAGAACTACCAAATTTGGTAAGTAATTATTTCTTTTGTAGTATGTGCCCGCTAAGAAGAGGTTTTCAAAATTTCTATTTGATTTTTAATTAATTAAAAACTACTCAATATTTTATCGTTTTTCCTAAATAATTTTGAAGTATATTATTTCACAATCCTATTTTTACACCAGCTTAAAATTCAAAACATTAGTTTTTCAGTGATATCAATTTTATTCCCAAGCGTTATTTAAAAATTTTAATAAATTTTTCAAAATTAATTTTAAACCTAATTTTAACAATGTTTTTAATTTTTGTAATGAAACCGAGTCAAATCAAGTCAAACAAAGATAAGATAGTTAATCAAACCCAGAAGGTTATAAAGCTACGATTCTTCTGACCTGAGTTCAAAAGTTCAAATTTAAGAAGATATTCTGTATTGTTTTATGAAAAAAAGACATATCTCAAAATGATTTCTTTCAGTGGTTCCTTATTGCATAACTATTATCAGTTATTTCTTCGCACGTATCGTGACTATAACTAAAAAATTAAAAATATGTCTAAAAGTTTTTGACGTAGACTTACGTCTCTCCATAGTGGTCTAATGGTGTCGGGAATGGAAAAAATTATGACGCTTTTCGCGCTAAAGTTAAACGCTTATAGCTCCGCAACCAAATAACACAGAGAGTTAGTTTAATTTCATTTAACAAAGAATGGTAGGCATTGAAGATTTCAAAAGGAATTTTAAAATTTGGAATAAAGGTTTAATCATAGTCAAGCTGCTAAGTTAGTGAAAATCACGAAAAATTTTGATGACGTCACAACGACCGATGCGCGCGCACGCAGACTAAGGCAATTCATTCATCGATCGCACGAAATATTATTCAAGAATTGTTGAATTACGTCGAATTTCGTGCTAAAGTTAAACGCTTATAGCTCGGCAACCAAATAAAATAGAGAATTGGTTTTAGTTTCATTTAACAGAGACAGGTAGACATTGAAGATTGCAAAAATAATTTTTGAATTTGTAATTACGGTTTAGTCACAGTCGAGTTACAAAGATGGTAAAAATCACGAAAGATTTTACATATCTAGAGTCACATAGTCACTATAGACTATAGAGTTAATAGTCACATAGAGCTACTTGAGTCACAGTTGAGTAAGGTAAATAAGTCTACGCCCCTCAATCCCAGTGGTCGTTTCGCAGAGACAGTCTCCCGTCGAATTTATTTTCTTCATATATAATCTTCCAAAGATATGGCTTGTTTGACATAAAGCTGTTTCGCGAAAACAGTCACATATCAAAATTTTGTTTTGGAGTTCGTTCCTTATTGCGTAACTAGCACCAGTTATTTGTTTGCCCTTATCGCAGCTATGGCTAAATATAAGTAAGTTTACCTGAAATTTACTTTCTTCAGATATTAGCTTCCAAAGTTTCGCAGAAAAAATCAAAATTTCAAAATGAAGAAACAACAGGGACAGTTCTTTAGTAGAAAAGGTCATTTTGGATATTTTTCAAAAACTTTTATTGATGTTAATCGGAAACATTGCTTTGCATATCAATCTGATTTTGACCACATGTTATAAGTGGCATCTTCATGTGGAAATATGTGAGAAAATGGAGAGAAGATTCCCAAATTTTGACGTAAGTTTACGTCTCTCCATAGTGGTCTAATGGGATGTCGGGAAAGGTAAAAATTATGACGCTTTTCGTGGTAAAGTTAAACGCTTATAACTAGGGAACTAAAAAACATAGATAGTTGATTTTAGTTTGATGTAACAGGAAAAGGTGACATTACATTGAAGGGACAAAGGATTACATTGAAGACAGGAAAAAGAATTTTAGAATTTGAAATTACTGTTTAGTACAGTCGAGTTACAAAGTTGGTTAAAATCACGAAGAATCTTGATGACGTCACCGATGCCACCGATGCTCGCGCACGCAGTGACCAACCTGGCTTCCCGTGCTTTATCATACCTAACTGTCTGGCGGCCTCAGTCGCTTGCTGTTGCAGTCGGTTGTGAGAGGTATATTAACTGAATTTTCCAAATTTTGTTACGAGAAGGCATTTGATTTTCTTAAACATCATTTTAATCTCAATATGGTTCCGACAAACTATTCAAGTACATTAGGCAATTCATTCATCGATCTTACATTCACGCGAAATATTACACCAGAATTGTTGAATTACGTTTGCTATTTCTCGTACCATCGTCCGATTTTACATAAGATTGTTTCTAACAGAAATTGTATCCAATATTAATAACAGGAATAAATATGTTAAATTTGAAGGCAAGAATTTTTTCGCTCAAAAACCCCAACCAAAATCACGAATCAGTGACATAAATTGAGAGTTACAAAGTGCTACTTCAGTCACATAATCTCAGAGTCACAAAAAGTTATTTCAATCACATAATCTCAGAGTCACAAAGAGTTACTTTAGTCACAAAGAGTTACTTCAATCACATAATCTCAGAGTCACAAAGAGTTACTTTAGTCACAAAGAGTTACTTTAGTCACATAGAGATACTTTAGTCTCATAAAGTTACTTTAGTCACAGATAGTCACAGTTGAGTAAGGTAAGTAAGTTTACGCCCCTCAATCCCAATTCGCAGAGACAGCCTCCCGTCGAATTTTTAATTAGTGTTCAACACTAGCTGAGTGGAAACAACATGAAACAGTATAAGGGTAATATTAATTTCTCTTATCTGCGTGAATATGATAAATTAAGTGTTTCATGCATTTTGTAATATTTTCTGTAGAATATTTGGTATTTCATGCCTATGAATTCAAGATTGAGAAGCTAAAGTGTAAATTATTTTTATCTGTAATTCTAATTATTTATTGGTTTTATATTTATTTTTAAGCTCGTTTATTTAATTCGATTTGTCTAGTGTTTGTAAAAATATAATTTTTTAATCTATTTTTCACTCACATCCCGATGTCTGAGAGTGCAGAAATTTTGTATACTTATGTATTGTCAACGACAATGCAATAATTTAATATTTTCAGAATGTAATTATTAATTCATTGTTAATTAAATTAAATTTTGATTTCATACATGAGGTGAAAACTGGTAGTGAGTTTGAGAAACAATATATCTCAATTTTAAAATCGAAAATAACTAAAATAAAATGTCTACTGTTTAGTACATTAATAAAAGTGTAATTTTTAAAAACCATTTTTAATTAAATTTTTCTGTGCATGTGACTAATTTTACGAAACATATTACATCCAGATTTGTTTTCAATCTCTAAAAAAAAGAATTGACACAAAATACAACCACAAACATACCTTCTTAATTTGTACTTTATACATTCGAATTGTTACAGGTATTCATACAAAGCAACAATGCCCAGGTTTAAAGAATTGATTTCATCACCGAAATTACAATTTAGTTTAAGAATTTAATCTTTTAACATTCATTGCGTCAAATCTCAAAGCATTTGCTTTATAAAAACTGAGGTGATTACACTACGGCTCTTGTTCTTCAGTTCTTACGTTGTTGCTGCTGGAGTTGTACCGTCTGTTGAACCACCTGTTGAACCACCTATAAAGAAGATCGAGAGTTACAAATAAAGAATTTTGATATTTCTAGTGTAATATTGCATGCACATGTAATAAAATCTTTCGCGAAACTGAGTGACCAGATGTCCCGAATTAACCAAACTCTCCTATAATTTGGTCACCTAATTTTAGTAAACAGTCCTAATTTTTAAGTCCTCATAGACTGGAGTGGCATTTAGTGTCTATTCGATGGGGGAGAACGGTCTTCCTAACAGGGGGGCAAGACGGCCTCTTGTACAGAGGGAGGGGTGTAATGAAATTGATCTCCAATTTTCGTCTGATCTTTATTTATCTATAAGTTGAATACCTCTTGGCATGAATGGGGTACCAAAATTTTCCACGACGGGTAGAGGGCACATCATCCCCCCTGGCCTACCCTGTACCCCTACTAGTACCAACCATGCGCATAGACCATGTAAATTATGTTAAAAATAAACAAATAGATGGATAAGGAAGGACCAGTGGGTCAAAGCATGTCGGCGTGAACTTGATGTTTTTGGGGTGTGGATTGTTTCCCTTCCACAAATATCCATCCTAAAATGGTGAGAAATCATGTTAGGATTTCAAGTACGTGGGCATGTTGTGGTGTCAAATTCAAAATTTATTTCCGTTAGAAAATCAATAAAACAAAGATTTTACTGACTTTTTATTTAAAAAACTACAAAAATATTACAGAGACTTAATTTCATTAAAATAACTTGTGAAAAATGCTCCCCAGCATATAATATAAACACTCTAATATAACCATTGTGGATGAATGAATCAGAAGAAAAAGTACTAGTGAAAATACACTTAATCTTTCTTTTCTTTGCAATTCTCTTTAAATATTTTAATCTTTCACTGTTTGCGAAATACTTTTTTATTGATTGGTTTGATAGAAAGATATTGAATATATTTTTCAGCTTCATATCCCCTGAACTATTAGTTAGTCTTCCGAATTTAAGTTCAGAAAATCTGGACACTTTGGCTCAACGCAAATAGTCCATGTCTGAATTATATTCCCCTCAATCTATCCTTTAACTTTCATTTTTTACCTTGTAATGGTAGCGACCCTTCAGTAAAAAAATGGAATCAACTTGATTTTTTTTCTATATTTAGTCATTTTAAAAGTATTGATTTATTTTATGAAAACAGAAACTAACAAGATCAATTTTAATTTATTAAAACCTTTTTTTGTTTTCATAAATTTTATTAATAAATAGTCCACCATACTCAAGCTGCAACTTGAGGGAAATGTTCGTGATTCCCTTTTTAAGCGTGAAATCCGAACTTCAATTGTTTCAATATTTCGATTTGGCTCGTAAGTTGAGTCAGTTTGACTTACAGTGTTTGAGAAACGACCAGTTGAAATGAAAAATGCAGATCGTACATGGTAGACGCCTTGTCTTCAACTGGTTCAAGGTCTGTAGATGGCATAGTTGGGAGAATACCTCTTCCTGAAGTGGCGGGATCTCAGTTGGAGTAAAAGGTGGAATCAGCATGGATCCATCTTTCTTATCCATTCTATCTTTCCATTTCAAGAACTAGTACATCATATACAAACTGCAACTTGAGGGAAATGTCCATGATTCCCTTTTTAAGCATGAACTCCGAACTTCAAATGTTTCAATATTTCGATTTGGCTCTTAAGTTGAGTCAGTTTGACTTACAGTGTTTGGAAAACGATTAGCTGAAGTGAAAATTGCAGTTCGTACATGGTAGACGACTTGTCTTCAACTGGTTCAAGGTCTGTAAATAGCATAGCTGGGAGAATACCTCTTCCAGCAATGGTGGGTTCTTATTCGGAATAAAAGATGAAGCCAGCATGGTTCTATCTTTCAATTCCAAGATTAAGAAATTAATCTGAAACCAGTCATAATCAATCTTGTTGACGTGAGCATTCTATTGATGTTGGAAAAACACGAATTTCGTGCAAAACCCTTATGTATGTGAGAGTGTTTAACCTAACTGACTCATCCCCTTTTCTCCGTTCTAGCCTTCAAGGTAATAACGATTCTTTGGCGCCTAAATAAAATTATTCCTTTTAAAGAAAACTGCTGTTTGAAATCCGATTTTTCTATTTCAAATTCCAACCCGCAAACTATATTTCTTCATAATCAAAAGAATATTTGGAAACTCAAAATGAGAGATAAAAAATCGCATGTGATTTGAAGAACAAAAGAAAATTTCGAGGTAAGACGAGATTGGAAATATCTCTTTTCAAATTGCACAGAAATGTTCTTTTATTTTCACAAGAAAATAATGTGGCTTCTTAAACTATATAAATGTTATACGAAAAAAGTAAAAACATATTTTATGCACGCGTTAGTAGCGTTTCAATAACCTATAGCAATTTTCAAAATGAAATGTATAGTGAGGTTTCTCCGAATCAAATATAGATAAAAATTAAGTCAATTTTTGCAGAATCTTCAACTTACCTGAACCTGTTGAACCACCTGCACCTGTTGAGCCGCCAGGTGGGGGTCCGCCGGGTCCTCCGAATCCTGTAATGGTGCATAATTAAAAATTAAGATGTTAACCATTTACAGGTAAATCTTTCCAATCGAGAGTATCAAACAGAAAAGTCATTTAAAAATGAAATTTCATTTATATTGATTTATAAAAATGGTATTTATAATTGAAAGATAGCTTGATTTTTCTGATAGAGAAATCATGTTTCAGACATAAAATGGACAACGAGCAAAAGTTCATAAAAATTGTCTTTTTTCACATTTTAAATTGTGTCCAACATAAAATTTCATATAAAATTGAAAGACGATCCAAAATTTCTAAATATTAGTAGAAATAGTTAAAAATTTCTTCTTAACCAATAACACATAAAAGTGGCAATAATCAGAAGTGGCCAATGTTCCCAACTGAGAACATAAGAATCTTTTATAAAAATTTTTTTATTCCTATTTTAATGATAGATATCTTTAAACTAAGGCATTAAAAGGCGAGATATGCACAAAAGTAGTTAAATATTAACCTGGATCTGAATTTGGTCTGTAAAGGGTTAATGATTTGGAAAAATTGCATAATTTCGGACAAATAATTAGTGATTGGTCACTTTTACTAGAATTAAAATAAAAACTATGATTTCTCATTTTATTGAGGATGAAAGGATAAGCTAGCAAATAATGAATAAAACAGAATTGTCTGAATATTTAATACATTAATGTTATAATGTCATCAGTGTTATAAAAAATTTACGTGTGAATTTAGTAGCAGTTCAAAATTTCGTACAAAGCAGCTTGTTCATCCATTTCTCAATATCAAAGTAAGGCTGTAAGAATTAACAGATCTCGGTGACTAAGGAATATCTATTGTTTTTCAATACTTTCGGATAATACCCAGTTTTTAAAATTAGTGCTACAATACAATGCTTTTCTATACAATAATCATTAGTACCTGTCTTTCAAATCTTTCCTATAATCAGGCTGTATTAGTTTATGTACGATCGTTTAAAAAGTTTAAAAGGGTATATCAGAAAGTAAGGCGATGACATGTATTGCTAATATCTTCGCGAATAGATGGCGATAGCGTTAGATGGTTGGCGTTAGCGATGGCTATAAATGGCGAAGTTCCCTTTATTTTGCCTAGAACAATTAAAGCGTACTCATTTAGCACCCATTTAAAGTGGCAAACCGACGGACAGAATGGTCTAAGGAAGAAATGAAATCAGTAATTCGTTTCTTTGTGAGTCACGCGAAATCTCTGGGATTCCTAACACTGAGAAATTCTGCCAAATCTTCCCTATAGTCCTGGTTTGTCCCCTTCAGACTTTCATTTATTCCTGAGATTTAAAATCATCTTCAAACACAAAGTTTTCACTCAGATGATGACGTTAAACAAACCATCAACAATAAATTAGCCTCATCATCCTCATTTTTCAACTACCAAGACTTAGATTCATTGATTTACCGGTATTATAAATGCCTCAACAAACAAGGCGATTATGTAGAAAAATAAGGCACATAAGCACCTTCATATACGCTACACTTTTTTAATTGTATATTGAAAATTTTCAAAATAAAAATATAGGGAAACTGACTTTCTGATATGCCCTCGTATATTCCCGCTGTTTATTGCATTTAATTTCTGATAGTACAAAATTTAATCTATATAAAATACAGGCATACTGTTTTAATAAATAAAGTTTCTTTTTTAAAACAGACGCAGTGGTCCCCAAGTTTCAGAGTTTCGACCTCAGGACCAGGGGGTCAAGGAACCGAGACTTGATTCTACGGAAAATCAGTCGTTCATACGAGTGAGATATTTTCAAGGGTCAAGCTTTCTTCCACAGGTGTGTAGTTGAAGTTTGGAAAGTAAGGTGCCAGTTTAAGGGACATCTTCGGTCTCTGACCACGGTTCAAAATTAAGAGGTCCGTCCCAAAACAGCTCTCATGTTGTTTCGAAACGGATCGTAAATGTAACTGAAACTAAAATGCAACTTGAATTCACTAAAGTGGTGGGAAGTGTATGTGGCCCTGGTGCATGTAAATATGTCGTCAAAAAACAAATGTTCTTACACCTGGTGTGACGTGGAAATTTGGAGAGGAGTGCGCAGGTGTCATCCTCGTCATTTGACCCCGCTTCAAAATTACACGCATTAATCCAACTGTTACTACTTGATCATTTTATCATATATTTTAACTGCTTTTAACTACTTGACACAATTGTATTTTAGACAAATGAAAATTTAGCAATAAATCTGGCGCAGTATGGTTAAAAAATGGCTCTTAGCCAATAAACTATAATCAAAACAAACCAAAACAAAGAATAAAAATTAACTTTCAAAATTACCCTCATGTTGCTTCGAAATGAAACGTTAATATGACTTAACTAATCCATCACTGGAGAAATAAACAGAGAAAAAATATTCTTTTATTTAATAATTAAGTAAATTATGTTTAAAAATATTTTTTATCATTAATTAATGCCGTTAGTCTTTTCTTCTTGTTTTCAAGCAAAAAAATATTGAGAAAAGATAATAAATGAAATATATAGTATAATTGTGGAATGTGTTAATATTTTTTTAAAAATAAGAATTATTGCGTATAGAAATCTTACCTGGAGGTCCACCAACGTTTACTCTTTCTGAAAAAAGTATTACAAAGCCAAATTAATGATGGAATAAATAATATTAGAAAACAATGTTCTGTTTCGATTATAAATCTAAATATTAGCATTTAAATATTTAAGGTGGTTTTTTTTCTCTGTTCAAATTTGGTATTTCATTTGTTCCATTATATCCTTGTGATTTCTGGTTATGGGGTTATCTGAAACATGTTGTGTTCAGTGGTCCGATTGCAAACTTAGCTGAACTGAAGACACGCTTTGCGCACTGAATTCACAACATCAGCACAGATACACTTCGATATGTTGTGAAGCATGCGATTTCTCGGTTTGAACTTGTGGCAGAAAACGGTGACAGCATATTGAACATTTCTTGAGCCTGCCGTGGTGGATTTGCTTTCGATTAAGAGTGCCACAACTGCCGAATTACTTGGAAGTCATTGTTTTATTCATTGATTTTTTTTCATTAAAGCCTTTATAAGTCATACACAATGAACAGTACAGTTGTTTTAAACTGCAACCCATGCAATGGGTATCCGTCACATTGGGTTGCCAATGTCACAGTACCCGAAACTTTGTACGTTTTATGACGAGTAAAGCGCCATCTATTTCTAAAATTTTGTACTATTTTTTTTCCTTCCGCCGTACTTTTCCCCCTTCTTCGAATATTCTCAGATATTATCATGTCATTCTTACCAGTGATTCTTTTTCCATAGCTTTTTGAAAGTTGAACTTTAATTATAATCTCCCTGTATTTTTCATCAGCTAATATACCCGGCGTTGCCCTCGATGAAGATATTTTCATGTATTTTAAAAAATTAGCGTAATTAGCGTATGCTTTTAATAAAAATTAGCGTATGCGTTTCACTTTAATTTATACAGGGTGTTCCAAAAAGTCGTATAAAACCTTTAGGTCGGGACTCAGGGTAGATCAGTCATGTCGAAACATGGCATTTATACAATAGCTTATGAGGTTAGAAACGCAAACGGAGAACCACTACATGGGGATTTTTGCTATTGAATTAAGAAAAAAAGAAGGACAAACCAGATAAAATGTTCAACTCAGATTGAATGGAATGCAATTTAGAACAACACAATAACACAATTTCTTGAAAAACAACATTACAAGATGCACGCAGCATAACATACACAACAATGGCTAACATCTCGTCGTATCAAAAACAAACTTTTGGAGAACTTAAAATAAGTGTTTAAAAGTCCTACCATTTAAAACTACACACTTTTCGCTTGTTGTTATTCATACAACAGTGTTATTGTGTTACTGAAATTTTGTATTCTATAAAATTTGCATTATAATCCCCTGTAGCAGATTCCCTTTTTCTTGTTTCTCTCCCTATTTTATATTTCACAAATGATTTCTTATATATGCCTGGCCCACCCTTTCTGTTCACAAACGGCCTTTCTTAATAGTCTGAATAGATAGAACTCCATATTCGTATATCAGATACTTTATCATAATGTAACAAAATAAGTAAAACTTCAAAAGCAAAATGCAGAACAAGCTAATTACCATTGACGATGCCTCCGGGGAAAGGAAACGATCCTTGGTAATGAAAGCCTCCTAAAACATAAAAATAAGTAAAGTTCCACAGTTTCAAATCATTTGACGTCACTTCTACAACTTCTACAAAAGCATGCCAAGGTGAGTTTTAGCAAATATTTTTAACATTATTTCAAAAAAATATTTGTTTCTATAGTCTGTGACAGCTCAAGTTGGAGTCAGAGGCCACGTTGGCCAAGTGGTAAGGTCTCTGCTTCGAGGCCGGAGGGTATCAGCTTAGAAACCCGATTCCATGGAAAATTCGCCGATTCCAGATCCTCGATCGGCCTGTTGCACGCAATAGCATGCGTAGAGGGTAAAATGTCCTCTCTCTGGTGTGGGGCGGAAATCTGGATACGGGGTGACAGCTGAGATGTTGTCTTCGTCATATGACCTCGGTTCAAAATTACGAGGTCCGTCTAAAAATAGCCCTCGTGTTACTTCAAAATGGAACACTAACATAACTAAACTAAACTCAAGTTAGAGTCAAGTCATCATTGAATATTTCTAGGTATTTCACGAATTAATAAAAATAAATCACGAAGAAATTAACAACTTTAATTTTAAGTATGTAATTTTATTACAGAGAATATGTGCCCAAACATACCCATTATTTTTAAGTAAATTCGGATTATGCTGAGAACTTTTATCAAGCGTAGTGATACATTTCGTAGCTGTTCCTGTGCTGTCAACCTGAGTTGTCACAGAATAAAGCTTTAAATTTATAATTTGGTATGAATCGATATATTTATACGACATGCATTATTTACCTTCTTTTTGTGAATTTTAATTCACCCACAACTTTGTACTGAAACAACATCTCAGGGATTTACGAGAGCTCGCTATGTGTGAGCGCGATGATGGAGGGAATAAACGAAAATTGTTTTGCACCATTTCTACCTTTTTCAATCCGCCATATTTAGCAGAAGTTCGTATTTTTGTAATTAAAAATTGGTGCTTGTGTGGTGAGAAAGCAACACTATATCTACGGAAGTGGTTCAGAAACCTACCTAAACCATTTGCAGTGAATTTGGTTCGTGCATTATCGCCCATCAATGCCCAAATCGTTAATGCTGGTTCATTGTCTTGACCACTTTATTCACCAGTTATTAATCCAAGTGATTTCTATCATTGAGGTACATAAAAGATATCGTTTATGAGAAGAAACCGTAAGGCCTTATTATCCTCAAAAATGCCATGACTCATTTTCGAGCATATAAAAGTAACAACTGAATTTGTATTTACCAAAAAAATATGCGTCTGATATTTTTGAGTAGATTGAGGTGTTGTGTTACCTCTGAAGGTTCTCGCTTTGAAACAAAGTCCATTAAATTCCTTTTCTTCCGTCTTTTCAACAAAAATGGATATAGTTCTATATTTATTCAATAATTTTAAATATATTATAATTATTGAATGAATATAATCAATTATTTAATTCGCATGTTAATTATTCAATGAAACAATTGTTAAAGATTGGCATCTAATGATGAAACAATTTGTTAATTTTATTAACGATCATTTATCAATACAGCAGTACACGATAGGGAATTTTTTTAAAAATTAGGTATCCTAAAACGTTTAATTCTACTGCCAGTAAGGATGGATTGAGATTCTTGATTGTATTCAAGAGATTATATCACCTCTCTTCGTTTTTCGTTGCAAGTATTCACATATCTCAATTTTTTAAACTTTCAAAGAGGAAGAAAAAACTGAATTTTTTGGAAACAATATTGAATATTTTAAAATTTTTTAGCATTTGATTTGAACATAAGATCGCATGTTTCTATCAAATGTGAAAAAAAATTCCAGAACATTGGTGTTGCTTGTTAAGCAACGATATACTCGTATCATAATCTTATATAGCTTATTCTTTAATTTTTAACATCGTGATCAATTCATGCTTAAGTGATAAACGTCGCTTTATCACGCAAGCATGAATCACGTCACTATTTATAACTACAGATTATTAATTGAAAACTTGAAAAATGTTTTCATATTATAAGCGTCATTCCAAAAATTTACCACTAATACATTTCTCTTTTCAGTAAGTTCGGACGAATGGTAAACAAATACCAGTCATTGCACAGAAAAAGGCTTTATATGATAGGCGTATGTGCACTGCATCATACCAGGCAATATTTAGTTACATGTTTAGATGAAACACGGATTTTCATTTACGTGGGATTGTAACGTAACATGAGTTGACTCCATGGCGCAAATCTGTAGATGAGCATACGGAATACATAAAAATTAATTTTTAATTAAACTAATTAATGTAATATCAATAATTATTTAACTAAATTTCCAAAAATATAAAACATTCCTACTTTTGGTTAAAAATGCAATAAATAAATTATATACGTAATTAGCTATTAAATTATTAAATTCATACGATGTACACTTCACCGCCATAAGAGAATATCAAAAGTAGAATAATTTTATTTCATTTTAGGTGTGATACCCAGATTAAAATTTGATCCATGAAATGTTGCAATGTTACATCAAGAGATACCTAAACATCATTCTTTTCAAATCCAGATTTCTTCAAATGATTTCTAAAACTATTTTGTGCAATCCATTTTTTATTCCTTAGTTATATTTTGATTAGTTGTGTGAAGTTTTGGCCTACTTTCTACAATAATTCATCAGCTTGTTCAGTGAATAGTTGAACTATGACAGGAGTGTAAGCTTAACATCAAATTTAAACTAGCGCTGGGCTCTTGTGCATGCAATTGCTTAATGTACACACACTTCAAAATTTAGCAGACTGCTTTACACCTCCCACTTCTTTTGTTGTAAAAAAATTAAAATTGCCAGAAATTTGAATATCCATGCAGTTCCGCAGCAAAAAAAAAGAATGCTTATGTCCTCATTACGTCATATTAAAACAATATATGAAAATTGAAATGATTAAATAATGCATGATAATGCTGAGTTACTACTGACAGATGCACTTTTCTGTATTAGTCTAATTAAATTAATTTTTAAATAGGTTCCATAGACAAAAAATATTTCAATGAATCAAAAATATTTGGAAAATTTAATGAAAAACCCACATTAAAACTACATATATTTTCATTAAAAAATTGAATTTTGTAAATTCTAGAAGCGAAATGGTGAAGCAGATACAAAAAAATTCCTTGTGTATATTAAATGAACGAAACTGATATTTTTAACAAAAGAATTGATGCTTCTTTGTTAAAAATATCAGTTTCGATGATGAATCCGCACCTCTAATTAAATGTGCTAAATACATATTTTTCATTGCTAGTTGATTTTCCAAAATTGTAGCTAAATTGTTTCATTCAGAAATTGTATGTTAGTATTAACAGGCCTTAATTTACTTTAAAGAAAACATTTCTGCAGAGATAATTTAAGTTATGGGAACAAAAATGTGACACTGAAAACACTGATACTGACCTGGGCCAGATCTGTAGAAGGAATCTGTAAAGTAAATAAAATTATATGTAAAATTTAGTTTAAGCAGAGTTTATTCCGATTACAAGAAAATCATTTACATTAGCAAGGGACATTTTATAAATAAAGAGTCGAAGACACCTTCGTATGTTTAGACACCGACATACAGAACAATGCTCGCGAAGTATGGAAAGATCAGCTAACGAGAAAAGGAACGCCAGATGGCGCAGTTGTCTGATGATATAAACATGAAATAATCGGGTGCACAATGCACATTACAAATTAGTTGGTAAGTTTACAATGACGAACGGGCGTGTGAGCCCAGAGTATGGGAGCAAAGAAAGCGAAATGTTGTGGGGAAATATTGACCTCATTGGAGACGAGCGAATAAGTCGAAATGACATAGTAAACTTTCAACCTGCAATTTTTCTCCTTTATGATATTACTTACCATCATAGGTCAACTCATGAGAGATATCCTCAGTTCCCTTTCTGCTACCCACATTTCTAATATTCAGCTTTGTGGTTTCGCGGTGTTTAGTGAATTGAAAAAATTACAGTTAGTACCAGAGGACAGCGATTGCAGACATTTATGAGGTAGTTCGGAAATGGCTGTCGCAAAAATCCAGAACTTTTATGAGAAGGATATTGTCCATTTACAACGAGCTAGAATAACTGTTTCAACAATTTAGATAAGAAAAAACTTTTAGGCTACAATAAATCTTGGATATTTAGGGTTAATCTATTCGTTATTTATTGAATGATCTTTATATATTATCTATACATCAGAGGTAAACTATCTGATGTTACGATTTCAACATTTTACAGAAGAAGCAAATGAAGCTCTAGAGCGCAATGTATTGCAAAGCGCAATTTATTTTTTGAGACCGGTTATCTTTTATTCTTTTCAATCTATAGCTACGACACATTCCCAACAGAAGATGAGCTTCGGATAATGCAAGTGCGATAAAAGCATCAGAATCAGCGAAACTGAAATTAGGACAGTGTACCTCTGAGATATAGATATGTGCATTTAATGAAGCATTAAGGTGCAGTAAAAAATACCTATACAGTTAATTTACATAACAATCAAAACCTTGAAAATATATCTTACTTCCTGTCGGGGGAGTCGGGAACGTGGGTGGGGTTGGCATAGTGGGTGGTGTTGGCGGCGTTGGAGGTGTTGGTGGAGTAGGTCCTGTTGGAGGAGTACCACCTGTGAAGCATATATCATTTGATTAGAATTTCCTTAAATTTGCCCTAATTTAAAACAAAAATTATTTAACTCTTTCAGTCTTCAGTATCCCGAAAAAGGGGGTTCCAGAAACCACATTTTATAATGAATTGTAAAAATGAGTTAAAGTATTCATTTTCATTCAAAATTAAAATAATTATTTCATTTGAATTTCAGTTGTAAAAAAATTTTTCAAAAATTGGTTTGAAATAACTTTAATGCAAGCGTAAATGTATATCAGAACTATTAATAATTTTCAATTTTTCTGTAGAAATCCAAATTTACAAAACTCTTTACACTGAGCTGATAAGAATTGTTTTCTAATATTATTCATTTCCATTTCCAATGCATCTTTTTTATAATACGATGTAGGTTAAAAAAAATGCTTGAAATAATTTCACTTGCCTAAAAAAAATGCATTAAAATTATACATATTACTAACGGAAATTATATTGGTAAACACATACACTAGAGTACTTTCATTATTTTTCCTTCAAAGGAAAAGAAAGAAATTATAATAATAATAACTACGACTTAGATGCATTTTTCAGCTTACAGAATTAAAAAGTAATAATATTTCTAAATACCTCCACATTAAATTAAAATCAATGTTTTCCGAAACTCTAGAACTAATTTCTTATTCGTAGAATTTAAGATAAACGCCATATCTCGTATATTTCATGAAAACGACGGATTTCTTCTTATCTTTTAAGATATATAGGGAATATTATTAAAATAAATTTAATATGCAATAGCGAAACTCTTTTATTAATAAACTGATAATTGGTGAAAAAATCATTAATTTCCTTTGAGTACGGTCTATAAAATTTTTGAAATTCTTGAATTCCGTTTAATGAATCAAAAAGTAACATAAATATAATTCATTAAAGAAAAACATAAAGTCATTAAGTGACTGAACGTACCTGCACCACCATAGTTATGAAAGTATGGATAATATCCTGTAATTAAATATACATAATTTATGATTTGATAAATAAAAAAATATTGAAAAGTTTTATATTTAATTATTGCAATAAATAGATATCAAAATATAAATTTCTTAAAATACCTTCATATAATTTTATGGGTATTCCCATGTATAGATAAAACTCTTGACAGAATGAATTTAATGCGAAATTCAATCATTGGAACAAGCTTTGAAACATTTTACTCAAAACATTTGTAAATTTATTTAAGCTTATTGCAATTTTAAAATATTTCTTTTAAATACAAGCTATTGCATTAATATATTAAATCCCACTGTTCAAGATCGCATTATTTTTACACCTGTTATACAAGTGTTAAAATTAGTTTACCTCTGCTGTGAGAAAACAAAGTTTCCATCTAGGGTTTTTTATATTTTCACGTTTTAAAATTTTGAATCGAGATAATGAGCATACATGGTTCTAAAGAGTAGTTTTATTAAAGGATTTATAACGATTATAAAAAAATTCAACTCTCAATGCAATGAATAAAAATATTAAGGAAATTTTTCTTCGGCTTTTATTACTCGGATTTTAAACGTAAAAAAGCAAGTTTTCAATTGTGTTACTTTATTTAGCTTTTCGATAACTTTCGGAGACAAAATTGTATTTCTTTCATCTGAAGATAATATTGGATTATTTACGTTCCTGAAGATATCTTTCAAATTGTTTTCCATATACTTTTTCTTTGAATTGCTTGCCTTGATTGTTGGCACCGCCTCATTGCCTAGAAAGAGCCAACAAGAGGGCTGCCTTTGGAGACAGGTGATTTGGCTTGGCGTACGCACAAGCAAACAGCTCTTGGGTAAGAGGCTGGAATGAGCGCAGCCAAGACAACGAGAATAGACTATGTTAAAATTACATTAAAGTTACGTAATTGTCTTTAATATCTTGAATTTATTGTTTCGAACTCAAATAACTTCTAGCCTGTTGGTCAACTTCTCATCCTTCACTGTAACTTAGAAACTGCTGTCTAGGTATTTGGTAAAGATATAATTTTACTAACAAAACTTTTCAACGGTTGAATTATTTGAAATAAAAAATCATTAAATTATACTGACCTCCGCCAGAATATGGATAGTAACCTGAAAGAGAAAATTTAAATCGTTGTAACTTAAAACTTAAATAAGATTAAATTTGCATGTAAGCAATATTTGCTTTAGAAAATATATTACCTTTATGGAGTTATTCAAAATACGGAGGAAATAAAATTAAACATTCACTGTGTTTCAATTAATTTAAATTAAATTTAACCATTGTTTCGAAAGGAAGAAATATAAATTAGGAAACCCATGCAGAAAAATATTATTTTCAGATACATGCACAATTCAATTAATGGCAGAGTATCATTGCTAGTATAAGATAAACTTCATAACTAATTCAATTTTATTTATAAAATCAATTAAAAAATATCATTATCATCTATGTCAATAAGCATTTTTTGCTCAGTAACTAAACGAAAGTTAAATTACTTGCTTTCGGAATTTTAATGGTTTTTGTATTTCATTTCAAGTGATTTAACAAACCAACAAAATATTATGTTACACGTTAGAGTGGCTTTTTCAATTGGTTGAGCCATCTCGATAAAGCATCTTTCATTAGAATTATCATGTCTCAGAGAGTAGACAAAAGATGAGTAGAAATCATAAATTCTAGATAAGGAAAAATTCGTACAATTACCAATATTATATTGTCCTATCTACCAGAAATAACTTTACGTTATGAAATTACGATCCTTCAATTTTTAAAAATAATTGCAGAATGAGTTCCATTTTTTTTATCCTTATGGTTAAAGCACAGAAAAAAAGCATTAAGGCGCAAATCAGTGCTCTATGATTTTATAATACATGTATTCAATCATAATATGTAAAGAGACTTTTTAAATACGCAACTAAAACTGATTCTTCCAGGACAAATTTTGTATTATGCCATAAATTACCTCAACAAAACGATCGCTGTGAATAAAAGCTATTGTTTAGTTTAAAATTGAAAGAATAGGACATAATTAACTAGCGCATCAAGAAAATTTTCTCAAATCCACATCTCTCATAAAAAATGAATTTTAACATAACTAAAATTTTAAAAAATTAGTAATTACTTGTCATAACTCAATTTTGTTTTTCGCTGTTAAAAATAAAACAAAAATACTATATCAAATACTAGCAAAATAAAACAATTACAATACAGAAGATAAAACTTAATTTATATACCTCCACCACCACCATAACCACCACCTCCACCACCTCCATAGCCACCACCTCCAGAGCCTCCTCTTCCTCTGGCTCCTCCACCTCCATACGCACCTCCTCCATAATATCCTGGGTACCCTCCATATCCGTAACCTCCTCTTCCGTAGTTCCCGTAGCCTGCGGCTCCACCTCCACCTCCTGACGCACCACTCGCAGCTGCGGGTGCTCCACCTAGTAGAAAAGACAACAAATGAAAAATTCAATGCCATTAAATTAAAACCAAACATTCTCTTTGAACTTGTGTTGTTTAATAAAGATTATATAATCTTTTAATATCAAGTATACTAACACATTCTGATTTATTTAGTTTGTTAGGTTGCTTCGTTTATTTTGCTCTTTAGTTAATAAAAAGATTTTGTTTAATTTGATGAATTCAAGTTGTCAAGATATACATGTCAATCGATTTTAGAAACTATTATTTTTCTTGAAGGAGAAAAAAGGACGTGGCAATGCAGTCACAGCAAAAAGGTAAGACAATGTACAATACGATGAAATATGCGTTGACCTTCGTTTCGCGACTGAGGTTTAACCCTCTGAGCCCTATTCCGCCTCAAACCGCCTCATTCGACACAGGCCGGACTCGGGCGGTTTCGGGCGCCTGTGTGAGTTTTACGGGAGAAAATTAGTTCCTTTCTTTGTCGACAATTGATCGCGCAACCGAGGGTGTCTTCCTCCTGGAATTTCTGTAGAGAAAGGGAGGATTTCATTCTGATTTCACGAATGAAAATTTACTCCAGTTTTTGAGGCACTTGAATTCTCACTCTAGCCGGGTTCAGAGTTAACATAATTTAGCTCCATTATTTAAAAAAACGTTTAAAGAAAACTCACAGGGCTGCTGTTGAGTTAAAAATTGTTGCGATAAATATGTTATTTTTAAGTTAAACTCTTAATTTCAAACCAATTAGTATTGAGAATGTTCCTGTACTATTTACGCCTAAATGAGGATTCAACGTATTTTCCATTTAAATATTACGTTATTTTTCATTAGCAATTTCTGTTTAATTTTTTTAATCCTTCTTATCCTTTTAATATTCCTGAAATGGAATACTAAGTGTGAGTTACTAAATATCCTTGGTTTATATTAATTTTTATCAATTTCTTTTGAAATTTAAATGAATTAATCAATCCTTATACTTCGTTTGTTATTGAAATAATTTTCAATAATCTTGAATTTTTTTTCCTTTGAAACCCTTTCATACCGAGCGAGGCGGTCTAAAAAATTTCCCTTAACAGCCACGAAGGCCGATCTGAGGCGGTTGGCTTCTTTTGAGGGGAGGTGAGGTTCCGAGATCGATAAGAAGATAAGCGCGGTAGAGGATCCAATTACAACCACAGCCCATTTCCCTGCGCCTTAAGGGAAGGTTATAGAAGGAGGTAGGGCGTAGGGTAAATGACCATCCAGGTCGGGAGATTCCAATTCATGTTCTTCCTCCCAAAAACTCCCAGTTTTAAAGGAGCTAGAAAAAAAAAGTCGCCTCGGGATTAAAGAATTAATTCAATTGATGAAATTAGGTTCAGTCTCATCAATTGGATATAGCAGCATTATACAAAGAGCCACAAATTATTAAATGAACTTTTAATGACAATGAAACACACTGCTTCTAAGCAATTATTACCGAAAATTAAATACTAATGTTACGTGTGAAAGGTTTATGATTATAAAATTCTATCAATTATAGAAAGCAGTACAGTTTCAGAACTAGGGACATTCTTCCCCACCAGAATGCTGCTAAACAATAAAATTCTATGAATTGAAGAGGAATAAATGAATTTAATAACTTCGATATCGTTCATACATGTTATCTTCATATCCGTATTTGAAATTGACATTAAAACTGATCATTCAAAGACTAAATGCGTCAATAAATGAGACTGAAATCAAATAGTGAATAGAATAAACTATTCAACTGAAACTGGTCAGAATTGACCACTTACATTGTGCTAACATGTATGGGTGAAAAACTTAAAATGATCTTCTTTTAGCACACAAATCTTTTTTTTTAATCTTCTTTTTTCTATTACAATATTTTACTTGATAAACTTAAGACGAAATATTATTTCGAAATTCCAACAGTCTTATACTGAAGTTCTTTAAATTCTGAAATGAATAAAGACAAACACAGATATGTAGGATTTAAAATAAACCCGGTGCTCTTAGTGTTCAGTGCTCTTACAATAACTGCTGCGTTTCGAAAAGACGTAACAGATTTTGATGCATTTCTTATATGCATAAAGAGAAAAAGTAAATTTCGATAGTTTTTTATTTTCTTTCGGTACATTTATTAACCGTCTAAGCGTACACGCATTTTTCTGTTCCTCATATTGAATTCAAAGGCAAATAATTCATGTTCGTATGTATAATTTCTTAAACTAACATGGATAAAATATTCTTAAGACTTCAGAGACTTTATTTTAAACGCAATAAAGATTGAATTATTCACATTGAAAGCAAATTTTTGAAGACTTTAAAGCTAGTACATCAAAATAGCCAATCGCTCATAAGGTTAAGGGAGCGAGTAAAATAAAAATGAACAAACCGAACGTTAATGCATTTTCATTTTGTTTAAAGACATGCTAAATTGTGCATTTAGCATTAAAGGAACAGCTTTTAGAAAATTTAAAGCTCTAAAGAAAAATCACCACAGTCAATCCTAACCTCTTACGAATTAAAGATGCCATTCATTTAAACTCTGGTTTACGGATTCACCAGGAATAAAGACTAAATCTATGATGATGGAAATTTGAACGATATCATTTGAACAAATTTTGCAATCTTTGGTAACCAAATGTATTTTTTTTTCAGAAAGAAAAATAAATATCCTACCAAAAACACATTTGATTTCTAATTTAGAAATTTTCTGCATTTTTCTCTGCATTAACTTTCTCATCTAAATTATAGCAAAAAACAGAGTGGTCATAAATTATTGAACTCATTTCGGAAATTAATGAAAAAGCTAACAATGTTGAAATTGTGTTTTATTTTTAAATGGGAGAGTAAATAAAAAAGTTTTTTTCAGATAGGTGTCGTACCATTACGCGTTCTAAATTTGCTACAGCGAGAGATTTCCATACACATTGACTACCGATCAGCTGAAGCAGATGCAGGTTTCCTGGTTTTCTTTTTTAGTTTTTTTTTTTTTAATATCTCGAAAACTATTCAGTTTTTGAATTTCCACTTGAGTTAACAAATTAAAAAGCCTAACATTCTCTACAAATAAATACTTTTATTTTTCTTCTAGTTTTAACTCTATCGATACAGGACCGTCCCATACGTCCCTTCAAGCAAAAGACGATAGCCGTCCGAATATCACTCTGAAATTTCCACTCCAACTTTTGGTACGTGTGATCGATTTCACTCCCGTGGAGTGTGCTTTCTTCGTTAGAGTGGCTCTCCCAGATGTGTTGGGGGAAGAGATGTGTTTTCTTACAATTCGGACAATGCCTGCTGTCATTGTGGTTTTTGAGAGGGAAAGTGAATTTCCCTTATCTTTGATAGAGGATCTCGGACGTTCCCGTATTTTGCGGTCCCTTTATTTCAATGGCTTTAGGAATCAGAGGGTTAATAGTTTCACAAATAATGGCGCTCAAGAATGGGAGATATTCAATAATTTACGACCACCAGAACGGTGCGTTACCTATCTGAATTTTTTTAATGCGTTCTCATTTCAAAAAAGCGTATTTGTATCATTCTTAATTTTTTAAAATTAATTTTTGAAATAGTTCCAATAATTTATGACCACTCTATATATGTACGACAAGTAAAAAAGAATAGACATTCAAGTTAATTGATCAAAGAAATTTGAAGTAAGTGTGATGAATGTAATTCTTGTTCTAAAATGCAGAGTTTATTTGTTAACTTGAAGCTGCGCTGTGCTGAGTGTGACGTCACTTAGGAGGCGTTGTCTTGCATATGAGCATAAAAGGCTCAGTCATTCATTGCATCTCTCTTACTCACAGTAATAGCAAGTTCCATTCACGGTAAACTCCACGCTCAGCTAAGTGCGGCATGAAGGTAGATTTTAGTTGTGTTTTTAAATGATTTTAATGTCTTAATAAAATAGTTGTTTTAAATAAATCACTATTGGAATCACTGAACGCACCTACGCAACCTTCATTCAATCCAATCACGACATCGTAATCCGAGTCTCAATCCCAACACGTTAACCTGCGGACTTTGAAATTCCATCACCAGCCTTTCTAGTCGAGCTGTTTCAAATTCGGATTGCAGACATGGAGGAAACTTCAACAGTCAATATACTACCGTTCAATTTTTCTGATCCACAGGTTTGGTTCATCATGGTAGAAGCCACCTTCGAACTTGCCGTGTAAAAACCGATAACCCCAAGTGTAACCAAATACAACTATTGTTCATATGACACCTGAAGCTGCAATCATTGTTCGTGATGTTCTAGTTTACCCAGATGGAACGGATCCTTGCAAGCATTTGAAGGAAGAAATTATTAAAAGATGCAGTGAATCCAAAGAGCAAGAAATCCGTCATCTCCTCACCGGGGAGCAGTTAGTTGACCGAAAAGCCGGCGAATTCTTTCGTGTTATGAGAGGCGTGCTAAAAGTCACCAGATTTCGGACAGTCTACTATTGTAGTTGTTTCTTCAACAGTTGCACAATAATACCCAGTCTATTCTTCTAGCTATCAGTCCTCTCACTGCCACGAAAGCTGCGGAGATCGCTGACAGAATCCTGGAGGTTGTGCCGCCAGAGGTAAGCATAATATCAACTCCTAATTCTAGTTGAAAATGGGATAATACTAACTCTCAATCTGAACTTTTGGAGGAAGTCAAACCACTTCGCATGGAAGTTGATTCTTTGAGAATGTCTCGAAGCACCTCTCTTAGTTACAATAACTTTCGCATTCGAAACCGTAGTCTTTCTCTGTCGAAAAATGTCTGCTGGCATCATCATAAATTCAATAGTAAGGCTCGTAAATGTATTCAGCCATGCTCATTAGGGTGGATCGAAAAATCAAAGTTTGGATAAAATAATCGGCATAGGGTGCAAAAGTTGTCTTTTAAGTGTATTAGCATATATGCAAATTTTTTTCAATTTTGTTTATTATCTTCCGGTGCCCCAAAACGCTTAAATATTTGCAAAAAAACATTTTTTATGCAAATTTCGAATTAAAAATCAAAAATTAAAAATGTGTTAAAGAAACGATTTTACAGGGAGAAACGTAGAGGAGAGGGCGAAGGAATGATAAAAAATACCAATAAAAATTGGAAAATTATCGTACTGAAAAAATATCGTGTTTGTTCGATATCACATTTTGTAAGTGTACAAATTTCGATAAATGTAAATTTCAAGAAGACATGAACATTTCACTTGCTAAGTGATTGTTTATAAAAGATCGAATATTAGAAAGGAAAATGGTTATTGGAGAAGTGGAAGTAATTGCTAATGAAAAAAAGAGAAAAGGAAAAAAGAAAACAGATGGAAGACAAAAGAATAAAACGTAAAATGGTTAAAAATGCTGCTGCTCATGCTCAATCAAAGGAGCTGCTTGAGCTCAACACTATGTCTTCCTCCTTGTATACAGATACGGATGTAATTACCTTGGAATATCAATCATAAAATCGTTTAGATTTCCTTACCTTAGCAATGGAATGTGATAGATACGGAGTTTCAGATAGAACAGCTACTTCATTTGTCAGTGCTATTCTACAAGACATTGGAATTGTACACGAAGGCGAGGCTTCGCATGTGGTAGATCGCAATAAAATTCGTAGACAACGTAAAAAGCTTTAAAATGCAGTTGCAAAGTCTACTAAGTTAACAGTGTCGTTGTCTCTTTTAACTGGATTATATTTCGATGGGAGGAAAGAAAACACAAAAGTGCTAATTAAGAAGGACACAAGGTACTACCCAAAGACCACGAAAGAGGAGCATTACACTCTTGTAAATGAACCTACCTGTGTATATCGGACATGTTACTGCTGCAACAGGAGGAGCTAAAGCCATAAAAGAAGCAATACTCAATTTTTTGGAACACATAATATGCGATTAAATGGGCTAACAGTAATTGGATGCGATGGTACAAATGTTAATACTGGACACAAGGGAGGTATTATTCGCTTGGTGGAACTTGCCTCAATAGACCATTACAATGGTGAATTTGTTTGCTTCAAACAAATGAGTTACCCCTCCGTCATCTACTAAATTCTTTGGATGGGCAACAGCTGGTCCTAAAGAATTTTGTCGACCACTTCGTAAAGCAATCAAAACCTACGAAGAACTACCTGCAGCTCCTTTTTCTTCAATAAATGTGGAGAATATGCCACATAATATAGATAGAATGGTTCTCAGCAATGATCAGCAATATCTATATGATATTTGCCTAGCGATATCACGTGGTGAATGTTATTCTGACCTGGCATTAAGAAAGCCTGGTCCAGTTGTTCACTCAAGGTGGCTAACAACTGCAGGTAGAATTTTAAGGTTGTATGTGGTCACAGAAAAACTATCTGACAATCTTATTATTCTTGCAACATATATTATGAAGGTATATGCAACCTGTATGGTTCCATGTCAAGACAAATCCCTCCATAACAGAAGGAGCGCTGCATATTTGGAGACTTATTTCATTTTTTAGATATTTGGAACCCAATTTAAGAAATATAGTGCACACTTTTATTCAACGAAATAGCTTCTTTTGTCATCCAGAAAATTTTCTATTGTCAATTATCACAAATAACAGAGAATATAAGGTCTGTAGCACTACGAAAACTAATTTGTGCTAGATATGAAAACAGAGGATTATCAGAATAAGAATTTTTCAAGTACCAAAAATAGATTTTACAGCAAAGGATCTTTTTGCACTTATTAACTGGCAACGAGTTGGACATTTGAACCACCTCTTTTGATGAATGTGCCATTTAAATAAATAGAGAACATGGTAAAAGTTAGACAGAGGAATGGTCAAAATATCAGAGCCATACCCAAGCTGTAGAAAGGTGTTTTCTCATAGTGTTTGAAGCGTCGGAAAGTGTATATGGAGAAGAGAAGAGACACGGCTTCATATTGAATAGGATACAATCAAGAAGTCTTATCAAGCATTATAATACAAAAAGGTTTACATCCTTTAGAAATATGTAAATCTTCAAATTAATAGAGTTAAAAAATCTATGATTAAGTTCACTTTTTACAAGTTTTGTGATTTATTGCTTTGACTATTAAGTTTATACTTCATGTATTATTATAAAATTATAATTATTTATAAGTTTACACTTTAATACTTGAATAATCTGCAAATTTTTCAAATATTTTTCATTAATTCACAATTTTTAATAGATATTTGTAAAAATGTCAATTTTTATCTTTTTGGGGGGCTTTCAGGCCACCAGAAGATATGAATGAAGTTTAATAATAATAAAAAAACGCAAATTAATATACCCAAAACAAAACAACTAAGGGAAATTTTGAAAATATTTTTTTATAAATTTCCCCCAAAAAATGTCATTTTTAGCTATTTTTGGAGCACTTGGGGCACTGGAAGATATGAATGGATTTCAATAAAAAAATATATATAAACTAATATACTTAAGACACAACTTTCCCGCCCCATGCCAAAAAGAATTTCAAAAAAAAATTTTTTTCCTATACTTTTCGATCCACCCTAATGCTCATTCCCGGAAAAGGCCGAAGGGCAAGATTGGCGGAGACCAATGTCTTGCCTTCACAAACAAATTGTCGCCTTTCCCTTTTAGATAGAAATTTAAAGCTATCTTTTTTTATTGATACCAGAAGCGACTGCTCTATCATTCCTGCTAGCAGGCACCAGAAGAAGATGAGGCCAGTTCAGGCTTTTCAAGCTGCAAATGGTTTACCGATTGAGGTTTATGGTAAGAAACTGTTATCTTTGGAATTGGATTTAAGAAGGTAAATTTGTATTTTCTTTTCATATATGTAATGTCCCAAAAGCAATAATTGGTGCTGATTTTTCTATATCATTTTAATTTAAAACCTGATATAAGGAAACGTTTTATATGGCCTAAAATGAAATCTGACATAAGAATAGAGTTCGCTTGTGTGAAATGCCAGCGTGAAAAGGTATTTCAGCACACTAAGTCTCCTCTTGGCCTTTTTTTAGAGCCATATGCGAGATTCTTTCATATTCAGATGGATTTCACAGGATCCCTTCCCATTTCTGAGGGTAAACAATATTAACTTACAATTATTGATAGATTCAATACATGGTAATTCCTACTTCCGATATGTCAGCCGAAACAACTGCACGAGAACTGGTGCATGGTTGGATATCGAGATTTGGAGCACCAAAAACAATCACAGATGACCAGGGAAGGAATTTCGCATCTACACTCTTTCGTGAACTCACAACTAGTTTAGGTAGTCACAGAATCCATTCCGCTGCTTATCATCCGCAATCAAACGGGATGATAGAAAGACTACACAGACATCTTAAGAGTTCTCATGTTGCTCTCGAAAATCTAAAATGGACAGAGATTTTACCCCTAGTACTGTTGGGTTTGCGCACTGCTATCAAGAAAGAATTTAAATGCTACCAGCTCCCAACTTGTTTATGGAACCACACTCCGTTTCCCATCTGATGTTTTAAGTGATGATTCTATTGAAAATCCAGACGTGACACACACTTATGCATCCAGTTTAATTACAATGATCCGAAAACTTAATCCTACAAATTCCAGTTTTCATTTTAATGATAAATTTTTTATAAACCTATCTTTCAATTCATGTACTCATGTCTTTTTAAGAATTGATAAAGTTCGACCTCCTTTAACTCCTCCTTACTCTGGATCACATTTGGTTATAATAAAAATCTTGTCATCGATTTAAATGGTAAAAATGTAACTGTCACTGTAGACAGATGCAAACCAGCTTATGAGTTTTCTGAAACAAGACCTACACGAGTTGTACCAAAAGTGATTCTAAAGAGTTTACCAGGAGAACAACGCAACCAAATAACAATAGTGATCTCTCTAAAAATATAAGAATAGCCAGATGTGGGAGACGTGTTCATTGTCCTGAACGATTAAGCATGGAAATTTAAAATTTAGATTCAATTTCTAACTCTTGCTTGTAACTCTTTGTGTGATATTGTAATTCATTTCATATTATTCAAATTTACTATTACTATTTTCTGATTTTGTCTGTATCCATTTAAAATTATTTTCGTTCCTTTCGTCACTGGGGGATACTTTGTGGTGAATGTAATTCTTGTTCTAAAATGCAGAGTTTATTTTTTAACTTCAAACTGCGCTGTGCTGAGTGTGACGTCACTTAGGAGGCGTTGTCTTGTATCTGAGCATGAAAGGCTCGGTCATTCATTTCATCTCTCTCACTAGCAGTAATAGCACGCTCCATTTACGGTAAACTTCAAGCTCAGCTAGGTGTGGCATGAAGGCAAATTTTAGTTCCGTTTTTTAAATGTTTGTAATGTTTTAATAAAATAGTTCTTTTAAATAAATGACTTCATTATTGGAATCATTGAACGCACCTACGCAACCTTCATTCATTAATGAATAAACCTATTATATTGAATATTGCCTGAGAAATGTGAATCATATAAAGTTCTCATTTCAATGCCGAATCGAAATACAAATTTAACCCTCTGACTGTGTAACTTTTTTAAAACACAATTTAAATGCAACCTTTGCAAACGTGTTCAAATACCGTTGAGCCAAGGTAATTATTATTTATATGCAAAGTTTTATTAGTATAATACGATCCAACGCTATAAAATTGCTAAGTAAAAGCATTAGCCTCTGAAAATCGCTGGATGCAGCAGAAAATAGACTTGCTTCTAACCCGCGGAAATCGCGGGATACGCAGACAGAGGGTTAATCTAATAAATCATAATTTAATAACGCTTCCGTTATTCTGTACATGAAAAAAAGGGTGTAAATATTGATTTCTCTTTAGCTCTGTGTTCACTTTTAAACCTAAACAATATACCATAATATGTAAATGTATTATAATATTTTGTTATGTGTACAAACATTATACATACCTCCACCTCCGCCTAGATGGAAATTATACATCCCACCTATTATTTAAGACAATTAAAAACAGTTAGTTATGAATCAAAACATAACATATTAACATATAAAATAAGCAATAAACGTCAGTGAACCTACCTGCTGGTATACTTATCGGTCCCAAGTTATAAGTCTCCTCTGTGAGGGAAAAAATATATATATATTACTCATATTTTTTAAACAGTACTAAAATATCTGCAGTTTTTTATATATAAAATTAAAATATTATGTTTTAACAGATATTCACTTACCGTCTCCCCCTCCACTTCCTCCTGCAGCCCCACCGCCATAATATGGAAAACCTCCACCTCCGTAACCGCCACCTCCATAGCCACCTCCGCCGAAATATCTCCCTTTGTAAAAAAGAGGGAAAATCAAAATTCAAAAAATTTCTTTAAAAAGAATAAATAAAATTTTTACAGAAGGATGTATAAATTTCTATAAATTTTAAAAATCTATATTTTTTCTCGCAATTAATTTCTTTTCACTTTCTTATTAGATTTAAGTATTTTGAAATTTGGGAGAGAATGATATGGAAAGATTGACCGATGTACTGAAAAGTCAAACTAATGACCCTTAGTTTCAATAAAAAATAATTAATTTTTAACGTGGGACAACGTTCCTCTCATTGGGGTCTCAGGAAGGAATTTGATTCACACGCCAAAACGCCACAAAAAGCATTGTATGGGAGATCCTCTATATCTCGGTAACTACATATGTTAAAAACATAACTGATGTCTTATATTAGAGATAAAGGGTAACAACAGAAGTTTCAAAAAAAAATTTGAAAATCGGAATTTTAGTTCAGCGACTACTGAATTGCAAAGCAGGGTGAAAATACGCATGAATTGGTGACGTCACACGCATGAGATGAGCGCGCACAATTGGCTGATGCTTTCGCTTGCCACGTTTTCGGGAGCAAGATTTCGTAATTGAGTTGAAAATTTTGTTTCGACAAATTTAATACAATAATGGCTCCAAATGTAAATTTACAAAGAAGGAAACGTCAACGAGATGTCAAACGAGATATGGAGAAGTTAAGAAAAGAATTGTTGAAGCAGGAGAAGCAACAAAAGAAACAGCAGGAAAAGGAACGAAAGAAGCAGCAGGAGAGGGAACGAAAGAAACAGCAAAATAAGGAACGTTCGGTCTTACTTGCAAAAGAGAGATGTAAACGATATTATGAGAATAATATTATAAATTCGAGAAACAAAAGAGTATCACGAGTAGCAAAGATAATCCGAGAAGCAAAAGAGAATCGCGAGTAACAAATAGAAACCGAGAAACTTCGAGAAACAAAAGATTCACTCAAGTAAAGTAGTCCTACGCCTTTAATATCAGTGGTTGTTTGGAAAAGACAGCCTCCCTCATTGTTTCGAATAAAATGATATATTAGAGAACGCGCAGACAACAATACGCAACGTTCAGGGGCACAAAGTGATTTCTTTTTCTTCATAGAAACGATATTCATTGAGGTTAAATCCCTTGAAATAAAATTAGAACTTGTTCTGCCATCTAATATCTTTATTAGAAAATAGAAAAACTGTTTTTAAATAGTAGATAATCAAAAGACTATTGTCTAGCTAAGAGAAAAAGCCCGAAAAAGACGATTTTAAAAGAAAATCGTTGCCCCTGAATGAGTTAATGTAGTCAATTCATGTTCTAGTAATACATGTCAAGACGGCAGTTTTTGTTTGGTTTTTTTTTAAATTTTGGAAAACATCGTTTCTCTGCCAGAAGGAAAAAAGGGCGTGATGTAGCAGCACAAAATAAAACAAACGGTCTATAATTAGCTGAAATGCACTTTAAGTATGTCATATGACTGTGACGTCATCAAAACACAGTTCCGTGACTGACGTGTCCCGTACCGTGGGCTACATTCTGTCACAGCAAATCTATGCATTCAGCTCGCACAAACAAAATATGTCATTAAGTTGTCTATAGTCATCTACGTCGTTCTGATATGCTCTCTGAGTGAAAGTTATTGACCTTCTATTTTCATTGGTTTGATTTTTTGGTTCAAGAGTAAATTTCTCCTTAGTAATGTAGCTGCACAAAATAAAACAAACGATTGATAATTAGTTGAATTGCACGTTAAGTATGCCATATGACTGTGAAGTCACGAAAACACAGTTCCGTGACTGACGTATCCCTTCCCTTGACGTTTCCTGTTCTGATATGCTCTCTGAGTGAAAGTTATTGACCTTCTATTTTCATTGGTTTGATTTTTCGGTTCAAGATTAAATTTCTCCTTAGTCCATCTCCGAAATCTCCATTACATAAATCTAAATAAGAAGGGAAAGAAAATTGACTTTTAGAATTAACAATAAATTTATCGTCTATTATGAATAATGAGGACTAAAATTATATTTTTACTTCGTATTCGTTTATAATCTTGTTATTCTGCATTTATAAATTTCATGCAGAATATATTTGAATGATATGTAAAATGGTTCTGTAGTAAAATTTCCTTTTAAAATGTCTTCAACAAATAGCATTTGTAAACTCTTTTCCTAAATAAATATGAATTATAGATATTGCAGTTCTAAAAATATCTTTTCAATAAACATGGAGAGTATAATTATAGTTCTCATCAAAATTTTCATTAAAATTGTTTTAATTCGGCGTTATTTAATTATGAAAAATGGAAACCAGATTTTACCAATAGCTTGATGCTTTTGATTCCATTTCAATATACGACTGCATGCATTCTAAGTTTCATGGATTCATTCTAAGTAATATAGATATTAATTAATAACTGCTTTTCATACATCTCAGTTATTCCTTGTGATATTGTTGATGATTTTAAAAATTCGCAATTACTATAACATTTTATTTTTTGTTAATTTTCATTGTGGTTTGCATAGTGCAGCAAATAAAATCGACTTCGAACTCCAATTAGAATTGCTTTTGTTTTTTTTTTATTTGAAGCAATTTATGCTATTTGATTTATTTCATTCATACATATATAATCCACTATTGAGCAAAGTTTCAATAATTTTATTTAACTTACTTAAAGGTGAAAGGAAGCTTCTTTGGTAGTTGTACCCTGGAAAAGAATAAAAATGTTAGAAAATATTCAAATATTTTCTAGAAATATTTACTTTCGCCTTTGGTTTCTGATAACTTTGTTAAGTTTATTCTCTAAAATCCTCAAAAATTATTCGATGTAGAATTGAATTGACATTCAAATTGACTAATCTAATCAAAACATCTTCTAAGGAAAAATATCTTTTTGCAAACCAGTGACTCCGTTTTGTTGAATTAAACACAAAACTTTCAAAATAAAGTACATTCTTTCCGTTCCTTTTCATAACTCCAAAAATTATTAAGAAAAAATTAGGAATTTTAAATGAGGAAATCATTTATTTTCTGCATAATGAGTTTTCTACTCATTCTATTTTTCACTCTTTAAAATACAAATGAAAATTTTTGACTTTTGAATGAAAGTCTTTTCAATCCAGATATTCCACTCATTTAATGTTTTGAAAAGATAAGTATTTATTCTAATATTGAGTTTTCAAGTTCAAATAGCTATTAAACAATCATATGAAATCTGTTACACGAAAAGTACACAGTTAAAATTATCCATTCCGAAATCACACGAAACTATTAAGACGAATCTGCAATTATGAAACTGTGGTTAAGACAACTACTGAAACGATTACTTCTTTAAACTGCCATGTTTCCAGTTATTTGACTGAAACCTGCAATCTTGATGCAAACAATGGTTTGATTATATTACTTGGAAATCAAAACTATTTGTTTTCTGTATTCCTATTGCAAATGGTTTTGCTTTTCGCATTTTTTTCAAGGTGGTATAAGGCGGAAGTCCATAAATATTGTGTCGAGTCTCTCTTTATGTCAGCGCTCCACTAGCTGAATAAGATAGACATCGCTATTTTTAAAAAACATGAACCATTTCCAGCATATCTACATAGGCCCAGATTCACCAATAAGAACTTTTGTTACTGAGGAAGAATAGGCACAACAATGTGCTATATTACACAGTGATTCCTCTCTATATCCTGGTATATAAGGAAACCTGAAATGAAAATCCTGCATCTGTGGATAAAAATGGTGCCACTGGCACATTTTCCTGACAGAAAATCTACAATATCACGTGTATGCGCGAATATATGTTGGAATTCATTAATAAAAATTTTTGTAGCTGTGGAGAAAAAGGTACAAAACTGCATTATACTGCAGAGTCTATCCTCCGTGTACCCTAGCGTACAAGGAAGTTTGAAATGAAACTCCTGAATTTGTGATTAAAAATTTTGCCACTAATGCATTTTCCTGACAGAAAATCCACAATGTTATGTGCATGCACCAAACTACATTGCGATTCATTAATAAATACTTTCGCTGCTGTGGAGAAAAAGGCATAAAACTATTATACTACAGAGTACATCCTCAATGTGCCCAGGCGTACGAGGAAACTTGGAATAAAACTCCTGCATTTGTGATTAAAAATTTTGCCACTAATACATTTTCCTCACAGAAAATCCACAATACCATGTTTACGCACAGAAAAGGTTACCATATATTGGAATTTATAAATAAAAACTTCTGTAGCTGTGGAGGAAAAGGCACAAAACTACATTATACTACAGGATACATCATCACTGCGTCCTGGCATATGAGGAAAGCTGAATTAAATCTCCTACAATTATGGTTGAAAATGGTTGTCGCCAATCTCTTTACAAGCAGAAAATACACACTAACATTAGATCTTTGCACCAAAATATTTAAATTTTCTTGCCAAAAACTTAGCAATTGTCGACAACCATAAAATCCTCTTCCTCATCGCCAAACCTTCGAACCCCAAAGTTCAATTAACAGCTCACTAGAGTAAAATTACTCCTCCACCCTCGAAATGAAGCTTTCCAATGCTTTTGTCTTTTAATAATATGTTTACTGAACAAACACATTATTAACTATTTATAAATAAGAACTGTTTAAGTTAAACTGAAAACCGGACAAAAATATTCATAAGAATTTTTAACGTTTACATGCAAGTCTATTTAATCAGTATAAATGTCTATAATATTTTTTAAAGTTTGAACGAAGTTTCCAGTAATGTGTAGTGTGTATAATTACAGTCAAATCTTTAATTCAAAATATGTATTGATTTTTATTTTGAACAATATTTGATTTACATCAATATCGAACACTAAATTTTTATTTAATGTTCTATGTAGGGTTTTATTCCAGATTATAAACGTCTTTTATAGCAAAAAAAGACGCTCTGGATCCACTGAACTCATTAAAAAATGGATGATTCTAGGGGCAGTGGTATGGAGACGTATTCTATGTATCCCTTAAGAGTTACAGAATATCTCAATTATCATGAAACATTATGCCCGAAGTGGTTTAATATGAATAAAACAAAACGATTGAATACGCATTCTTGATCAAGAATATAACTGTACGCCTGGAAGTAGACTCCTACTTAAGATTTACATGCTTATTGTAAACACAAATTTAACTACATAATCCAGTTTTAACTTGACCAAAAATTCGATTTTCAAAATTTCATAAAACTTTTCAATGAATTTAGACAGAGACGAAATAAAAGTACCAGTTATAATAAAATGTTAGGAGTCATAATTCTAACACATATAACATTTCAATATTCAGTATTCAAAGGCGATATTTTATTTATAGATTCAATAGAGTCAATCAATTCAGATTCACGTGACACGTCAAGTGCCTTGCCGAATTAAATTTGAATTCAATAACACATCTTGTAATTGCTAGTAGCAATGTCTTTCAATATTTGAAATAATGGTTTATTTTCTGCTTTATATTTTCTTTAGCAATATATACAATTGTAGTTCTTACATTGTCTTGTTTTATGATATTTTTTATTACTTCAGATAATTTTATTACCCTATATTTAGTTTTTCTATATTTCTTCTATTTTTGATGTTTCTACATATCTTAGCTTTTTTATTACTGACTGTCTGAGACTGTCCAATTTCTTTCATATCGTTTCCTAATTATATTAGAATCATTCATGTTTGCTAGCGCTATTATAGTTAGTCTAATCTAAATTACATCGTCGTTTTCAACTGTTTAATATGTTTAGTTAGTTTACCTCACATTTTTTATTATATTACATTTTTTCGTACAAAAACCATCTTTTCTTTCTGTATTATAGCAAACGAATGCCCAACATGAATACATTTTCTCTACTCTAAAGAAATTTAAAATGTAAGTATAGTATCATAGCACTATGCATTAACAGTGCGTAATTCGGAGCAAAGTGTTGTTGCGCGTTAGAATACGTGTACGTCTTGTAACAGTGGCGTTATCTGAATATGCTTTATTAGAAAAGTTGTTCAAAGTGTAGTGACTCATTTTTCCCCTGCTGGTCTTGATTATGTCCATTATTTGAATAAACGATTCACGAAAGAAGAAAATAATGAAAGTAGGATCGGATATCATTTGATTGCCTGCATTGAAAAGGGTCTGATGACCTGTTAATAAAAGTTTTTTCTACAGATTAAAGATGAAGATTTTGTCTGAAGGTTGTGATATACTCATTAAAAAAGAATATTATAATGTTTTATTGGCATAATTGGTAGTTTTTTCTAAGTTTTATTAAACATTTCAGACGACTATGACATCGAGAAATATGAATTTCCTCTTAAGATGGCTGTTACTGTAAACTGTAGCTTTTAAGGCACAAGACAAGACTTGGCAATTCTGCACCAAATGTGCAGCAAAAGTTAATAAAAATGGCAGCATTTTAATAAGAATAATGACATAAAAACAAAAAGGTGGTTTTCTCCCTCTTCAAGTGGAGTTTAGTTTGATTGTGTTTACGTCCCGTTTCGAGGCAACATGAAGGTTATTTTGGGGTGGACCTCGCAATTTTAAGTAGTTGTCAAATGAAGAGGACTGGCACCTCAGTTTCAAATTTTAGTGCGAAGACGTCTAACCTTCTACTCTCTATCCAAATTTCCTGGGGAAGACGTTTGATCTTCCATTTCAGATTGCAACAACAAATCTGCTCCAGGACAGCATATTCAGCAGTTCTTCGGTGGGATAGCGTTTTGAGCCTGCAACCCCGCGACCTCGAAGCCAAGATTTTACTACCACGCACCCTTATTTTCAAGTCATTAGAAATAATACATGCTATATCTTTCAGCATAGCAATGGTAATAGGCACAGAGGTACGGAGTGGCGTTATGTCCCTTTGAGGTTACCTATACTCGTCTTTTATTTGTCAAAATATTCCAATCCATCATGCATGTCATGCGAAAAAGGGGTAATATTATCTCCGGGTTATTATATCTATCAGATTAGCACAAAAAGGAAATGAAATGGTTATGGAAACAACATAACAGTACCTCATATACAGAAGTTGAAAATCTGTTGCAATAACTTCTGTATCCTGTTAGAAAAATATCATCTAAAAGTAAATTAATCTTCAAATAGTTTTGTATGATTTGCCTTTACATCACGTGTCGGAAATATCCATTCACGAAATACACTCACAATCCACATTGGGCATTTTCCGATTAACACAGGTAGAAATCAAAGATTTGAGACAACAATAGTTTTAATAGAACAAAAGGATCCCGAAATATCCCTCACGAAAATGATATGTAAAGAAATAAGATTTTACTTGAAACATCAGAACAAAACAGCCCTAATAGGATCCAAGTGAGAGCGTTCATAAGATTCAAAATTTTATTATCAAAAAGGATTTTAATCACTTATATTTCAGGCACCAAAGGTTGTAATAGCTCAATAATATCCAGAAATATCTTTCGTGAGTCTGATATTTGAAGAAATAAAGATTTATTTGAAACATCAGAACAAAATCAGCCCTTACAGGATCCAAGTGAGCTTTCGTGTTTTCACGGTGTAATTTAGATTATGTTCGTAAAATTCAACATTTTATTACCAAAACAAATTTTATTCATTGCTTTGAAACAACTATAGTTTTAATAACCCAATAATATACCAAATATTTTTCAATAAGAGGATACGTGAAGAAATAAGTATTTACTTGAACATCATAGCAAAACAGCCATTACAGGATCCAAGTGTGCGTTCGTGTTTTCATGGTGTAGCTGAGATTACGTTCATAAGATTCAACATTTTTATGATCAAAACAGATTTTAATCATTGCTTTGAGGCAACTATGGTTTAATATTCCAATGAAATCTAGAAATATCTTTCATGAAAGGTGATACGTAAAGAAATAAAAATTTACCTGAAACACCAGAGTAAAACAGGCCTAACAGGACCCAAGCTAGCGTTTGTGTTTTCATGGTGGAGTCGAGATAAAGTCAAGAAGAAAATATGAGTCGAATATTTATAGAGTACTCTTTATCGAAAAATCATCTAAAGAGAATGCAGATAATAACTTTTTATGTACGCCTGGGTATATAAATTGTTCATCTACTGTCGTGGTTATAGATTTAAGAATAATTCTTTTTTTTTTGCTTGAAATGGATTTTGACGAAATTGAAATGATTTCTTCTTACGAAATTTCTGGAAATAGGATCTGTGTAAGTTAATCAGTTTCCTGAGAAAACAAGATATTACTGATACTGAAAATTGAAATATCATTGGTAATTTTCTTTTGTATATTTTTATGTATTAGATTATCACTAGTGTATAAACAAAGGCTTTTGTGAAAAGATGTTGGATAATCCCAGAATAAACATATAAGTATAGATATTTTTCATTCAGATTTAAATTTTTTGATTTGGGAGTTAACGTTTTTTATGTATTGAGAAGATTGAAATCTAAAATGAATTGTTCTAAAATAGACGGCGTAATCTTGTTTGCATTTTACTAGTTAATAAATCGTATTGTATCCGGCGGCATCTTGTGGTTATGGTAAAAGGGTAGTATAAATCATCCTGTCCGCAATAGTTAGGAGATAAACTATGTCTACATTTTGTCTTTAAATGGTGTTCCCTTTGATTAAAATATGAAAAAATCATGAAAAATCTTTTAAATTTCTTAAGCCTATAAAATCAATTTTTTTACACTTGCTTCTTGTTTTTGAGGATCCAATTTTGTAATCTATCTTTCTAAGTTCTAAAATTTTATAGTGTTGTGCCCTCCTGATGAAAATGCAACATTTTAATATTTTCGGAACTTAATGATAAATCAATCACTTAATTTTATTTAGTTTTAATTTAATATAAGAGGCATCATCTCTAGCGAATTTGTGAAGATTTGATTGTATGATTCAGTGATAATTCTAATAATGAATTATGAGATATATTGAAGACTAAAAAGACGAAAATTTAAAAACTAAGAAACAAGGTTTTATTAGTGTACTAAAATGTAGAAAGTATTTTAAATTTTTCAAACATTTGTAGGCGAATAAAGAAATTAAGCCGCAACGAATATAAGAAAAATTAAATTATTAATTATAAATAGTTTATCTAAAGTATTAAAAATTAAATATAATGTATATGATTAAAATTCCATTTAACTTTTAGTATTTATTTCAGCGCCTGGCGCTTTTTGCTTTGATCTTTTTGATAAAAAAATCCTTTCTATATTTTAGTGCATTGATAAATAAATGCATGGTTTAAAAACTTATTTTTATTCAGTCAGTTTTGTGAATTTTAAAGATCTGATTAGTGTAAGTTTTTGATATCTTTTCACGTTATATCTTTTATGTGAAGAAGAAAAATAGCTGTTAAATTTATACTAAAATCTAAAATCAGTTTAATAAGTTTATCATTTAAAACTTGAACTCACTGCATCAGTTTCTTAAAACTGAAATTTTAAAATATATATTATGACACTATATTGCTTTTCATTTGAAATTGATAGAAGAATTGTCTGAAAGGGATTAACTTTAATTTTTAAAGATGAATAATGATAATAAATTGATAACTTTCTAACTGAAACGATGAATCAACTTTGTGAAGTTTATATATCATAATATAGTATCTTAAAGATATATTAATTGTTATTTGCTTAGATTGATAAAGTGATTTTGATAATCGTAAAAAGCTGATTATTGAAGTTAAATGAAGTTAGTAAATAAATATACTAAAACTGAAACAATCTAATTTTGATGTTTGAGAAACGGTATTTACGGTATTTTACTTAGTAAATTAAAGTTGTAACATTCAGCTAATAAGAGTAAAAAAATTTTATTGTTTAAAAATAAATGAATCTGTAAAATAGCTGATTAATACTTTGGGTTTAATTTCCACTTGCAGAAGCAGAAAAGAAAAATTATTTCAAATGATTGCATGAAAAATTGAAAGCTTCGGTCATCGTCTGTTTTTTAGATCAATTTCAATGTATTTTTATTTACTTTTCCAAATTAATAATTTTTATTTAAGTTGCTAAATTTTATTTATAGGGTCCTGTAAATAAAGTATCAAACGTTTGTTAGATTTGGTGTGATAAGAATCTGCAATCAGAACTTAAAAATAAATTATATGTTTCCTTGATAACTGGATTGAAATTCTTTATGCTGGCAAAATTTGCCGATTGCTATTAAACAACCAATTTAATGACAATATTGATTTTCTTCGTAATATCTATTTTATTGATTAGCTTTGAACTTTTTACATAAGTAAATACAAAATGACATTATGTTCGAAGATATAATCGTTCCTGTGATAACTATTTGCTATAATATTTCCCCATCTTTAAATTATATATCTGATTTCTTTTAATTTTTCTTTCAGCTCTTTGATGGATTCAATTTCAAACATTTTCAGAAGTATATGTGATATGGTTAAAATAAAAATAATTTGGTTAGTATGAATAATAGCCGGATATTATTAATACTAACCACGGTTATTTTTATGAATAACTGATTAATCGTTTTGACCGTAATATACATATACAAAATCTACCCCCCCCAAGCCAAAGCCACACGGAAAACAGATGAACTTCCACGAAGCAATGCACTCAGCAAGAGGACACCAAAGGAAACCACAGCTCGCCAGAAGGATATAGAAGGACATTAAACCGACGACCGGCAGTCTTCTCTATTACTCCAAAGCCCTCCGGATTGTCAAGCATTAAAGCCACCACCTACGTGAAGATATACTCTGACCATGCTAAAGGTCAAATTTTCATCAAAAGGCCCGGAGGTCACTTTACCAACCGGGCATGGCAACAATATGGCGCCCTCCTCCCATAACCAACGTATTTTTTTAAATTCAATAATGTTTTTATTCTAAAAATCAAACAGACTTTTACTTAAAAATATTAAGCTTTTTACCTGCAAATATGATTCAGTAATATCATGGCGATAATTTTTAAACATCAGATATATTTAATATTCTATAGTAGTCTGTCAAGCTAAAATAATGTTTTCAACAAATTTATTTTAAGATATGTGGCTTTATTTTAACACAGTATTATAAATTTCGTTCAAAAATTCACTTTTTTTTTACCTTTTATCCCCAAAACCTTTCATTGTCTTTTCTATTTCAATGTTCTCTAAAAAGTCCCATTTAATCGATAATATTTAGTAAGCCAACTAGCCACTCTTAGGACATGGTAGATCGCAAATACGTTTGTTAAGTTTCAATTCAGAAAAATCTCTTTCAACAGCAGAACAATTACTGAGTTATAAATTGAAAGTGGAACAAGCCAAAGGGATATTAATGGAATCAAACATTGGCTCAAAAAGAACAAAAATTAAGGCAGCGTGATGTGAGGAAGGAAAGGAAGAAAGAGAACTGAATAAAGGACATAAAACTTTATACCTGGGTTCTTACATTGTGTGCTGTGTGAATTTGAAAATCAAAAATTATTTCTGCTTTGATTATGCTTAAAGAAATTGGTGGTCCAGTCTAGGAAATCAATTTCTTTAATTGGACCGATGACACAAATTTTTAAGATATTTTTTCTAACTTTAATATGTATTTTGTAAAAAGTTAATTACACTTTTTTGAAGATAAATGAACTACAAAATATTCTATACTTGTTTTTTATTAAACTTATTTCGCTATCACCTTACATCAAAAATGTCCAGGTGGTCCAAAATCGGCAACCTTTCTCTATTACATAAATGAATGGTTAGTTGTTGCTATGTTAGAATACCCAACATCTATTTTGCTTTCTTCTTGAACTTTCCAAGATATTATCAGAAGGCACGCGAAGTTTGCCAGGTGTATTTTTATTGTTACAGTGAAACCTGTATGTAAAGATGCTGTCTATAACGATTAAACATTACTAAAAAGATATTTTCTATGGTCCCGGCGGAATTTGTTTTTAATCAATGTATTTTGAGCCTGCCTACAGTGATAATCACTTTTTAGATGTACCTGTTTGTAACGATAATTTTACCTCTATCGAAAGCTTGTACAATACAATCCCGAATTTCTTTTCTTGGAAAACGGCACTCCATGTCTAGAATGTGAGATGGTAGGGGAATCGGGGGGGGAGTGGCTAGCAACTGGAACCTGTCGTAGCAGGGGGTTAGAGATTAGAAAGTGTATATGTTAGCGTTAAAGTGTGAAATCCGTTATTCTATAGAATAACTGATCAAGTCAGTTAAAGCGTTAAATAAACTTTTATTTTAAATTTTAACTAGTTATTCTATAGAATAACGGTCCACGCATCGTTAAAGTGTAAAATAGCCGACATGATGCAGCTTGTTTGTTAGTCAGATTGGTTATTTGTATTTTCAGCATCTGAAGTGGGCACCGGAATTTTTTTTTATTTTTAAGAAACATCCTACGCCTTCGCTAGTAGCGGGAGCCGGAACCTAGTAGCTTCGCTAGCTCATTGAATGTAAGGAATCTGCGTTTATAGTGGAATTTGTCCATAACTTTGTTCCTAATAGAGATACCGAGACAATTCCTGTATATTCTGGAACCTTCATTTTGTCACCAAGTTCGCCACATTTCTCGCCAAGGTTCCTAAACACTCGCCAAGTTTGTCGCCAAGGTCGAGTGTCATTGACTTCCTTCCAATACGTATTCCTGTAAATCTCTCGCAATCAGTGCGAAATTTAGAAAAAAGCGGACTTGTTTTAATGTCATAATGTTTATTTTACACTTTAACGGTCTATCATTAGTTATTCTATAGAATACCTAGTTATTTCATAGAATAACTAGGTAAAGTATGAAATAAATAAGTTATTTTACACTTTAACTGACATGATCAGTTAATCTATAGAATAACTAGTTATTCTATAGATTAACTGAATTATACACTTTAACGGTGACATATATATGTTTGTTTCCTTTGTATCCGGCTGGACACCGTTTAACCTGTTTATTCGCAGTCAGCACTTCGGACTGGCTAATTATTTCTTGAAGTTCATTTTTAATGTTGTTAATAATCTTAATATAAATAAAAGTCATTGTGGGTATGTGGATATGTATGTGGGTATGTATGTGGGTATGTATGTGGGTATGTATGTGGCTATGTTCCACATCTCCTCCTAAACCAATGGACGGTTTTCAACCAAATTTTGTACACTTATTATTTAAGACAAGGGGAAGACACTTATGAACTTTTCTAAGTCCCAAAGTTAATTAAACAGTCAGTTAATTAGAAAATAACCGAAACCGTTTTTCCGCAGTAACTTCGGAGCAGATTGTCTGACAAAACATATTTTTATACCATCTTAAAGTTCAAATTTTTACCTTTTCAATGATACCAATTTCATTTCTGTAACATTTTTCCTTCGATTGTTATTAATTTTTAAAAGTTCAGACAACAATTAAATAATTAACAAATCCCATTGACTCGGCGATTCTCGATGAAGAATATTTTATTTTTCAATCGACTGTCACGTGATCCTTCAGGAATGCGAAAACATGAGGAATAAATTCTTTTTAAAATCAAATATCACGTAATCCTTCTTTCCGCTGTAACTTCGGAACAAATTGTCCGATACAAATTATTTTTATACCATCTTAAAGATAAAAATTTTGCCTTTGCAATGATACCAATTTTATTTCTGTGACATTTTTCATTCAATTTTTATTAATTTTTTAAATTTTACGTGCAGACGATTTTGAAATAACGCAAATTTATAGCTACTCAGTTGCTAGGAGATAGTTAGACTTTGAACTAATTTACCTTTATTTCTGAAAATTTTGCTTATATTTATAAGTATCCATGAAATAAGGCAGAATTTACACGTATCTGTCTGTCTGTCGGTCGATCGGTCGGTCACAAGAACTCCTCCTAAACGGTGAACGGTAGCAACGTGAAATTTACACACGGCATTCTAGAGCATATTTTTAGGTCAAAGGTGTTATTTTCAAGTTTCAGAGTTAATTAGTTCTTAAGATATTTAATTAAATAACGAACATTAGCCGCTTTTAAGCCTAATGCTTAGACGTTTTTTGCCAATAACTTCTGAAATCTTTATTAGACAACAATTATTTTTATGCCATTTTAAAGACCAGAAAATGATCTTTTTAATGCTATTAATTCCATTGCGATGAAATGTTTTCTCCGATTGCTATAAAGGTTTAAAAATATTTTTTAACGTAATTTCTAACAATACTTTTTATTCTTATAGAAATAAATTCAAGCCAAATTACTGTTTCGCGCGCGGGCTTTTGCCGGTGTTAATTGTCTGGGGCACCTTCCGATAAGCCTAGAATGATAGTCGGTGTGCCAGTACTACTAATACGTAAACTCGATATACCGAGACTGCGCAATGGCACACAGTTAAAAATTACACACCTAGGTACAAACGTCGTGAAAGCTTCTGTTATGACTGATATAGGGAGAAGAGAGAGTGTTTTAATTCCACGCCTTCCGATAACACCGAAGGATTTATCATCACAGTTCAAAAGGTAACAAATCTCTGTAAAAAAATCATTTTCGAGGCTCAGGGCCAGACACTGAAAGTGGCAGGCGTACATTTGGAAAAACCATATTTTTCCCATGGGCAACTATATGTGGCCTGTTCACGTGTGTACAGCCCACACAACCTCTACATCCGTGCAAATAACGTGGTATACAAAAGTATATCATCATAGATAAACAATTTATATAACTATATCAGCATACATGTACAGTACACTCCTGTCAGCCGTCCAATTAAGTATTATTAACCGTCATAACTTTTCCTTTCCCCTTTCAAAATGCAACAAAACATTTGCATTCGTGAATTAAAAAAAGAATAATTCAAATTCTTCGCGCACGAAGTCGCGGGTAACAGCTAGTTAATATATAAAAATGTTAATAATCAAATAATAATTGGGGGACCAAAATGTTAAAAATTCAAATATGTTGGGCGGAGGTAGCTAGGATATTTATAAAAAACATTGAAGCAAGGTAGATACCCAGAAATAAAATTTAAATTATAATATATATTGAACAATTAATTAATTCTGGGTACAAGATTAAATTACACAATAATAAGCAATTCTTGCAATACTGATATATTCACCTACCTTTGCTGACCTGGAAACCCTAGCTACTTAATCAAAAGTCAATTTGCATATAGTGGTAGTACAATACACATTGTGATAAATAAATAGAAGAATTAAAACAGAATCAAACTAGGATTTTAAAATTTTTTGTTTATTTAATAATTGTAAAGGTTTAGATTAAACTGCCATGATTTTATAAATGAAATATTTTAATAAAGATGCACACAAATGACTAAAGAACAATTCACATAAATCACAAATTGAAATAGCTGCAGCTTTTCTTTAAAGGAAACAAAAGACAATAGCGCTACCATCAATAAAACTAAATTTTTTTATAAAAAGAAATTTTTAGCTCCATAAATTTTTAGAGCTGGAATAAAAAAAATAGGTGAAGTCGAATTTCTCCGTTAGACCAGAAGTTGCAACGTGAAATCATCTCAATTGAAATATACATAATAGGCCTTATGTTGCCCAATAATACTGAAGATTAGGACTCACTGATATTTAGCCAGTTCGTAGGCTTTCATGCTTCTCAGATAATAATTTTGCACAATAACATTATTGGTGATGATCCATGTCGTAAAGAAACATTGAAGAAAAACGTTGAAGGCTTACACGCCTGCAGTCGTTTCTTGAATCACATATATTTTCTGACGTCCCACACCGCACAAGAATTTAGTTGCGAATTTTCTCGCCAGAATTTTTTAAGGCTGATCTTTCAAAGAACACGACTTGTAGGAAATTTTCTTTTTTAACTAAACATGACGTTGCAAATTACCACCACACCATTCCATCTTCAGAATACAAAAGGAACAAAAAAGTCCCTCAAAGGCCTAAAAGGCCCCGAGGCCCGCAGCCTCTACAACACCAACCGCACTTTCAGCCCATCACACACACAAATTCAAATCGTAACGGAAAACGCTTCCAAAGCCAAACCTCATAACACCAAATTCATCCGCGAACTAAGATGGCGAGGAAATAGTCCCGTAGCAAAATTTGAATTTGAAAATTAATAAAGTTGAAACCTTAATGGAAACAACAACAAAAGTTAAGACAAATAATAATTAAATTGAAAACAAAGAATATAATTAAGTAAAATTTAGAAATTAAATGAAACGGCTAAAATTAACGTTTGAATTTCAAAATTATCCAAAGTTGCCACAAGAGAAGAAAGAAACTTTAGTGGCGAAGAATTAAATTAATTAAAAATACTGACAAAACCGAAAAATGATGTTGATGCAATATTTGCAATCTAACAAATGTCTTAAATCCTTGAATCTACGATGGTTTCACGTGAAACATTGGCATTTAAAGGAATTATAAGCCAGTATTTGTGAGATGAATAAGGAAGGGTAATGAAATTGTTTAGTATATTGTAGCTTAACAAGCAACACCATACCAATCTCAGTTTCTTTATATACGTGTGCATGTACTAATATCGTCGCTTATGCTGAATTATTTTAATTATTTAAATTTTATAGTACACAATTTTATATCAGCCAGTGTTTGTAAGATGAATAATTAAGGGTAATTAAATTAGTTAGTATATTGTCACTTAACAAAAATTACTGAATATTTCCGAATTTTTTTAACATCTGATTCGAACATGAGATGCATGTCCCTACCAGATGTCAAAAAAATCCGAAATATTCGTTAATGGTTGCGAAAAGTACGGTTTTTTTCTTCCTTTTTGAAATTTCAAAAAATTGAGGAAGGTGGGGTTGCTTTTTAAGCCACAATATTCTATCTAATTTCATAACCCTTAATTATTCTTCTTACAAATATTGGCTGATATGAAATTGCATGTTATAAAATTTAAGTAATTAAAATATTTTATCATAAGCGACAACATTAGTACGTGCACACGTATATAAAGAAATTGAGATTGGTGGTGTTGCTTGTTAAGCGGCGATATTATTAGGTGTTTACGTGCACAAACATTGGTTGCGTAAAATGTTCAAACTGCCTACAAAGATAACCAGTCAGTTTTAGCCGCAGAAGAGTGGAACGTTTTTTGTTTAAAATGATAGTGTGAGAAGAATATTTTTCTGAATATGACTGATAGGACCGGGGACCGTATAAAAGTTAGAGTGTGTAAATTTTTCATAAATATATTTATAGACTCAAAAAACATAAAATTTAACTATTTCCTTCATTTAAAGCATTTTTTCCATTTGAAACTATATGTCTATCTCTAACGGTTTAAAAATTAGCTATTGGACCACAGTATGAACACCCTATAAATCATTTAAGTCTAGTTGGTTCTGGTTAGGCGAAGATAAAAGAAAAGTTGATGAATTAACTACCCATTTTTGTTCTTATTAAAGAAAATTCACAAATCGCGAGAAAGACACTTCAAATGAACAGGAAGCTCTTGTAGTAAAAGATAGAAAAAGTGATAATCATTTGTCCAAATGCTGCGCCAAACAGAAAGTAAATTGTAATTATTGTCATAGAAAGGGACATTGGGTCCAATCTTGTCCTAAGCAGATTGCTGATGGTTGACCACCTGAGCCTAAATCAGATTCAAGAATAGCTGCGACTTAACTGTACAGCTACTACATTAGGCTTAATGTCTGTCGACGAAAAGAATATGCTTCTGAATTCCTTTCAGAGAGCTGGTATATTCAGAATGGTGCTTCCAAACCCATCACCATGAATAATAAGAATTTTAGTGACTTAAAAAAATTATCATTCTTATGCAATTATACAGCGAATAGAAAAGTTCATCCAGCCCTTGTCAAGACACACTTCAAATTGTCCATGTAGTTAATAATAAGAAACAATTCAAAGAATTGAAATACGCATGGTATGTTCCTGAAATAAGTAAGAATTTTTTTTCTGTGTTAGACACTCATGATGGATATGCTAATAGTCGTTTTGAATCAACTAATCTGGGATATAGAAATAATTGTTCCTCTCCTAGAGAATGAATTTTTGCAGATGTATGTGGTCCATTTGATAAATCCTTCAAGACTGTTCAATAGCTCTTTGTTTTTAAATATCAATTTATGAAATTTCAGTATGCTTTCTTTCTTAAACAAAAGTATGAATTTTATAGTACTCTTTTATAGTGCAAGAATTTTGAGATTATACTGAAAATTTGGTTCATGCTGTGAAAGATGTTGTCAGTGATAATGGAGGGGAGTTTAACAATAAAGAGGTTAGAATGCTCTTGAAAAAAAGATGTTCAACGATTTATAGCACCATACACACCACAGAAAAATAGTAGGAGTGAAAAACAGTACAGAATTATCGCTGAAATGGCCAGAATATTAAAGAATTCTAATCCTAATGTGTAATTTCCACCAACATTATGGGCTGAACCAATAAATACTTCAGTGTACAAACTCAATACAACTAGAAGGTAATCAATTAAAAATGTTAGTCTTTATGAATATATGGCCAGGAAAGAAACCGAGAACTAGGCGCTTGAGAATTATTGGAAATTCATGATATGTCCACATACCCAAAGGAAGGAAAAAGGATTATAATGCTATTGGAGCTTTTAGATATAATATGAAGGAGATGAAATATTTCTTCTTTGGGTTCGAGAATCAAACACTGCGTTATGTTCTATATATGTCAGATTTAATGAGGAAATATTAACTTGTGAAAAAGTAGTCCATTTACAGATAACAATAGAACGAATTCTAAATCTGAAAACCTGGCAAAATTAGAAGAGAAAAGTGATGAAGTTTCTAGAAAATAAATAAGAAGAGGAGTATACGAAAGTTGATTCAAGCAGTGAATCAGATTTCAGAAAGCTGAGAGACAGGATAGATTTAAGAAAACCGAACACTATGAATAATCTATAATAGTAGCTGAAACTTTTGACAGCTTAGTATAACTTATAATAGTAGGTTAGCGTTATCGCAGACTGAAAAACCTAACCTTGCGAAGCTATTGGATGCTAGGAGAATAGGCATTGGAAATTTGAAACGGACTTAAAGATGTCTTCATTAATTGAAAACGAGACATTGACCTTAGAAGATTACCAAAGAATTGTAAAGCTATTCCATGCAAATGGGTGTACAAGATAATCTGAAAGCTGAGCTACCCCTCCCTGCCTTGGAGTCCGGGTCCATGAAGAACGATCGCTGTGACAGGTCGGATACGGAGGTTGGAGTACTAACGGCCATCACCGACCACGTCCTGGTGCCTCCTGAAGGAGGTACGTTTCGTCATCGGTGGACCACCATTACTATACCCACCATGGAAACGAAAACACATCTACTGATCCGGTGCCTTCTCATCCACGTACTCAAGATAAGGAAAAGCCGAGATTCACTGATAAATACAAGGCCAGGTTAGTTGAAAAAGAGTTCGATAAGCGTTATGGAATTGACTAAGAGCAGACTTATAGCCCTGTGACAAAGATAGCAAGTGTCCGTTCAATTCTCAATATAGCAGCTAGTGAGAAAATCCATCTTACCTAGTTTAAAGTTTGTTCAGCCTTTTCGTATAGCAAACAAGATAAAACTATATATACGCAGTAATCAGAGGGTTGATGGTACTAATCGAGTATGCAGATTAAAATGCAGTCTGTACGGACTCAAACAACCTTCTCGCTATTAAATCAAGTATTTTTCAGATTTTTGTCAGAATTTGTATTTAAAACATGTGAAGCTGATTCATGCTTGTATTATTCGAGACATGTATGCTGATGATGGATTAGTTTTTGCAACTGATTTACAAGACGCCGAAAAATCCATAGATGACTAGAAGACAAGATTCAAAATCACAACCAAAAGAGCAAGTCTTCCCACGATCTTCAAATCCATTATTTTGCGGGTGAAAGTATCAAAATTAATCAGCGCGCTTATGCTAAGAAAATTCTTCAAACATTTCACATGCAACACTCTAAACCAGTACCTACTCCCATACTTAAAGAAAATACAAATCTACAGAAAAGTGATTGACAGAGTAGTAAAACACTCAGGTATAGAGAAGCTGTAGATGCCTTATTGTACTTAATGATAGGCAAAATACCATATTTAGCCTATTGTGTTGGTGTTCTATCACATCATGTATAAAAACCCTTCTACAGATGACTGGATGAGAGTGAAACGTGTATTTAGATATATTACTGTCTTCTATGATAAATGTGTTGTAGATAAGCATAAGTATGAACCAGGATAACTAGAGTGTTACAGTGATGCAGTTTTAGGAAGATTCGAGGCATCAGAAAGATCAACTAGAGGTACTTTTATTTTGTATACTGATGGTATTAGTCAAAGACAGTCGGTAATTACAACTTCTACGACTGAAGCTGAAATAATACTGAAAATTAACGCTCTAAAGAAATAATTTTGCTAATGCAACAGTTTTCTGTTGTTACAAAGTTAAATGGAATGCCTTTGCTTCAAATTGATTGCACAGTTGCAATTAGATTAGCATAAAATCCAGAATTTCACCGTCGTACCGAGCATCAAAAATTATTTCATCACAGAAAAAAATATTAAAAAGGAATCATTTGCGTATTGCCGGTATGATTACCAAATCTCTAATTAAACCAATATTATTGACTCTTTGTTCAAAGATAAGACTTTTGTAACAGCTAATTCTGAGATCTTTACTAAGTTAATTAATTGTATTTTTCCATATTAACAAGGGAAACTGCTAAAGATTTACTCAAGAATCATGATTATGTTAAAAGAAAATAATTGTTTAAGTTTATATACATACAGGGTGTCCCAGAAAAGTCGAACAAGCATTTATTTCCTTAAATATTGCACCTGAAAACATACTTCCAATTAAAAAAGTTTAATCAAATAAGGTAGGAATTTGTGTGGAAACGCTTTGACTTCTATGGAAGTTGAAAATAAAAAGTTAAGAAAATTAAATTTTTAAACGTGCCCAAAGAGCAAAAGTGTCAACGAGCGAAATATTCTTCTTACAATAATCTATGCATAAACTAAGTTTCACGATTCTGTCTGCAAAACTTACAGAGATATATCAATTTTTAAATTTCAAGGGGCTGCTCATTTATATGGAGATATTTACTGCAGAAATAGAAGTTTATTCAACATAGAAACACTGCGAAACGCAAATATTTGTCTAATAGTACATCATCCAATCATCATGGATTGAAAAAAATACCAATGACCTTTTACTATTACTCAGTTTCATTGGCAGATAGTTGCAACTAGCGACTTGATAAAGAATAGAAGGACAACTTGAGAAAACCAAAATTTAAGTTATAACAGGAACATAGCTTAATATTGAACAAGAATACGAAATTATTTGCTCTTAGCTTTGTGCTTATTATTAAACTTTACCTAAAACCAGTGGCGACTCGTCCTTTAGGTCTGCAGAGTTACGGAACTCACCAAAATTATTTTAAAAATTCGTATTTTTGTTTTTATTCTTATTTGCTTACTTCTCCACTCTGAGACTTCGATTATTAACAAAAAAGATAAAAACGAGAAAAGAAGACAGAAAATAAATGGAAAAGTAAGACAGACACAGGATGGGGTTTCACACCAAATAGTTTTAGAATGCACTAAAATTCGCTCATTGCGTACAATTAAGTGACATATTGGACGAAGGCGAATAGCTATTCTTTTTGTCTTAGAACTTATCCAGAACTTGATTTTCAGATTCTCCTGTTTTGCGCTAAAAACCAACTTATGTTTTTTTTGTTTTCCCCTTTCAATCTCACGCCTTCGCCCTCTTGATTTTTTTTCATTGGCTGTTTTTAGGTTTCGGATTCACTTTCATGTTGCCTCAACGGGAACTTGGCTGGTTCCTACATATTCGATTTCTCTTATTAAAACGGAACTCACCGAAAAAAAAGTACTGTAATTATCTAAAATACAATTCAGATAATTACTACTACAAGTTTTAACTATTTGAACTTAAACCTATTGTCGAAAAATTGTATTTCAATAGTATTCTAGTAATATTTTTATAGCACTGTTTGTTTCTGGGAAGATGAGCCTCACTGCTGATAAGTCACCGTGAATATTTTTTGAAGGTTCACAAGATGAACTATTTTTGTAAATATTTCAATTAATGTATTATTTGACTAGTTATTAGATTTAACAAGAGTTAACAAATACATTGTTATTTCCTGACTCTGCCCTTTAAATAATTTTTAAATATGTATATTATCCCTAAAATTTACGTCGAAACACTGCATCAAACAGCAGTGAGAGGTATGGAAAAGTGGTCTAAGGCAACAAATGTATCTTCTTATATATCTGTAAGATTTGCAGATAGAAGCTTTCAACTTTGTATGTGAATAGATGAATGTAAGAGAAAAATTTTACTAATTGTCATTTTTGGTCTATGGGGCCGAATAAAAATTTAAAGTTTGTAACTTTTTATTATCAATCCCCTTCGATATCAAAGTATTTTGTTACAAATTCTTACCTTATATGATGAAACTGTGTAATTGGAAACATATGTCTAAAATCAATATTTTAGAAAATTAATACTTTTCACTTTTTTGGGACACCCTGAGTGTATATATATATATAACTTGTTATATATGATCATACAGGAACAAAGTAAACGAGACATATCAAGAAGCAAAAATCATATACTAAAAATTCATTATTTAAACAATAGAACCAAATCTAAAACAAAATCTAAATAATTGAAAATACTGTAGATACAATGAACAAAAATTAAGTTTAAACATTTATATGTCAACATGTGAAAAAACTGTTGTTATTAAAAGTATTGAAAAAGGCAATCCAAATATATGGAGTTATATATATATATTTGTTTTGGACGACAGTTCTGCTACCGCTGAAGTTTAGTTTTACTTCGCTAAGCTTGGTAGTCGAAAGATTCATTTTTATTAATATTTTTGAGATTAAAACCAATGCTTGTGTTTTTCTATTCTGATTAGATTAAACTACAAGTTTCATTACAAATTTCATAGCAGGAGGGAAAACATAAATGTTGTTACTTCTGATGATCCTTCTTAACCAAATATATGCTACTAGGGGGTTACAACCCCTACTCGCTCCGCTCGTCAACCCCCAAGAATCACGATGTGATTCTTATGGGATCACTACGTGATCCCAGCTCGCTTCGCTCGCTCTCCGTACAGTTATGACTGTCTGCGAGTAGAAGGAAATTATAAATACATTAATTACTGAAAGTAAATTTAAATTATTTGAAATAGCATAAAATTCTAACATTTTTTCAGCAATTACTAATAAGCTAAATCATTAAATTTCTAAAATTAAAATTTGCTAATAGCATATAGATATAAATATATATATGTAAATGTTTCAAAGAAATTTGAATGCTAAAATGTATAATTATAAAATGTTTACAAATAGGAATTATTTGCATCAATCAGAAATCAGGCATTTAAAACTTCTTGGTACACAAAATCGAATATTTCTTAAACAGTTTCATTAGCCCTAACTTTATTCCAACAAACTTCTAAATTTCCATTCTTCTCAATGAATTATTGCTCAGAGAAACTTCGTCACATGTATACACACTCACTGCAATAATTATTTAGCCAAGAAAGTTATAATTTTTTTCTCTGGGTAGTTATTTATGTGTTAATCCTCAGAATTTTTGAGTTACGAAAGATTATTTAACCCATTTCACAAACTTTTATCTTAAAAAGCATAGTTTAACGTGGCAAATGGCTTTAAACATGTTAAGATTCACTATTCAAATTAAAAACCATAATAAATATTTACTTTTACCTTTTTAAAATTAACAAAATAGCCTTTTTTGGAATTTTAAAAACATTTCTAAAATTCTTGCTTTTTACACCAAAATTTTAAACATGCTTTTTTTTCACTGATATTTTGATCAGAAAAGCTTCGCCACATGTATAAAAGAACAGACTCCCACTAAAGTCCCACAACTATATTCCTGTAGCTCGGCAACTTCGCTCTGTACACAAAAACGCTTCTTTCTATTTTGTTCATTCCGATTGGATCGTATTATGAAAGATTCCTCAATTGTTTCATTAGACCTATCTTGACGTTTTCGATTTATAATCGAAACCGCCCAAGTTAAACTTATTTTGAAAAATTGTGATGTCCCAGATCAAATCAATTGCTAATTCGAATATAAACAATCTAAACTCGCGAGCTGTTGCCAAACGGCGATTAAGAAATTCGACCCTTTTTTGTCGCCACGTAAGAGAATTATATATATAGATTGTGTAGAGATAAAGTTCTCAAATTGGAAATACTGAATTGGAAAGAGGATGATCCTTTATACAAGTTAGTAGATGATAACTTTCAGGGACAAATTTCCTGATCCATGACTCGTCATGGATCTCGTTGCATGGTTGATTTTTAAAATTTATTAGATGGATGTGCACGAAGCTCTATGAAACTCTAATCCTGTTAATGATTTGTTCCATGTCATTGTAATTCTAACGTGTTAACTGGCTTTTATATAATAAAAGCAAGTTCGACTGTGAATAGTTTACTATACTATTACAGGGGGGACTGTAACCGTATTCAACTGATTTCAGAAGTATTGAATACAACAGGGGACTAAAAGCTTCGTAATAAAATCCAAATCCAATCCGTAAAACGTCGTAGTATAATCCGTTTATTTCTGTCTACTAAACATTTTAACTATATTATGATGAAAGATGTTGAACATGCTAACTGATTAAATTTATGCTTCCTCTCCATGACCGTATACGACGTAATTAAATCTGCCATTCTCCAAACCAATTAACTTATATGTCCTTTGATGTTCTACATTCTCTTATAATATCACCCACGGAATTAGTATTTTAACTCAATCTAAGAACAATATTTTTTTCTGAAGCAAAATCTGAGAAGATAATGAACGTACATTTCACATATTCGGAAATTCCGGATTTGTAAAATGTACAATATCTGTAATTTCTCATATATAAGGATCACGTACTGCTCTGTTAATAAAAATAAAAGTTCCCATGATGCATTACCATGATTTGGAATTTCATAAATATATTGTACTTTTGTAAATTCAAAAAGAAATTGCAAAATTCTTTTCAAACTCCAAAATGCTCATGATAGCGATATTTAAAATATTTTAGAGAAAGTATACGTTTTATAGTCGTATTCATAGTTAGTTATTTCACTGACAATTCTATGTTTAAGCACTCGCAACAATGCTGGCCTATCTTTAAGTACCAATTATAATGCATTTTTCCATGTTATCGATGTTGATAAAATAATATCCGCAAGGGTGATACAAAGTATTTTGTGGGAATCCTTTTTGTTTCAATTCAAGTACTTATTTTCACATTTCAACACCTTATTTTACTTTAATTATTCTATTATTAAAGAGACATAGGACTTAAATATGTTTAAAAATCGACAGTTAAAAGTTTGTAAAAGCGAAAGTGAAACTGTAGGTAAGAAGTAAAGTTTCTGATTAGACTTTATTTTAGAAAATTTCGTTCATGACCAATCTAAATAACCTGAAATCTAAATCAATAAAAGTATCAAATTTAATATCAATAGTTGCAATAAAATTATCAAGATTTGCCATTCACAAAATAAACATGCATTCCATTTTGATTGACACTTTATTAAACTTAAGAAAATTGTACATTGCATAAAAACATTTATATATTTCAATTTAATTTCGTCACTTGCTGACACTTTGAAAAATAAGTAATCTTGTGTATTCCCTCATATCTTGTACAATTCCTACATGATTCCTAAAACCCTCCCATGCGTGATCGACGTCCTAATGGGCCACCAGAACCTGCACCTCCACCGGCACCCGAACCTGCACCAGCTCCAGATCCTCCGCCTCCACCGGCGCCTGGACCGGCTCACGCTCCGGATCATCGCCTCCCGCCGGCTTGAACCGGCTCCTTGCTCCCGGATCATCGCCTCCACCTGAACCTGCGCCCCTTATCGCGCCTGAACCGCTTCATCACCTCCACTGGACCACGGTCATAACCGCCGCGCATCGCTCCGCCTCCGCACGGACATAGCGCCAGCCATGCGCCTGAGACCGCTGCTCCGCCTCACCTGGACGGTCATATCGCCGCGCCGCCCGGATCCTCCCTCCACCTGAGACCTCTAAACCTGCGACTGGAACTTCACATCACCTCCACCTGGCTACCAGTCTGTCCCTGCGCATCACTTCCTCCTGCCTCACTACCTGGACACGGTCATTATGCCGCGCAGACCGCTTCATCACCTCCGCACGGACACGGTCATAGCGCGCACGGACCATCCGCATCACCGTACCGGTCGAGCGCCGCCTGGACAGTCCTCCACCTCCCGCACAGACGATCCTGCACCTGAACCTGAACCTGCTCCTGAGCCTACTCCTGCTCCTGAGCCTCCGCCGGCACCTGAACCAAATGATGGATGCAGTCTTTTCTTCTGAGGCATTCCTTTCCCTGCATTCATTAATCCTCCTCCCATTTGCGAAAACGGTCCTGCTTTAGGCATTTCATTTCCTCGGATGCTGCTTAATTTATTTTTCATATCTCCGCCGGCATTATCCATATTATTTTTCATGTTCCCTCTTGCACTACTTAGTTTATCTTGCATATTTCCATTTGCTCCATTTAGCTGATTTGGCATACCTTTATTCATAGATTTCATTTGATCCATAGACTTTCCTTTCCATTTGTTTAATTTATCAAATAGTGACTCGTCATCATTATCTCCTCCATCGTCTTGTCCATATCCTCCACCTGAAGCTGAAGCACTTGCTGCTGAACTAGATCCACCTCCGCTCTGCCCAGCTGCAGCACTTGCTGCTGAACTAGATCCACCTCCGCTCTGCCCAGCTGCAGAACTTGCAGCTGCTGAGCTTTCGGAACTAGAGCCACCATTATTGTTGGATTGGGCCATTTTATCCTTCTGTATTTGCACTAGTCGCTCCATTTTCTTCAATAATATCCACATTTGTTGTTCTTCATCAGATGAAGGTGCATTATTGGAACTTCCGCCACTTCCTGCAGTAGCTCCACTTGCACTTTGCGCTCCCCTTCCATTTTTAAAGCTTGATGCCTGTGACATGCTAAGTCCTTGTCCCCCTGTTCCGCTTCCACCTCCTGATCCTATTGGCGATCCACCAGGCCCGCCACCTCCGTTTGCCCAGGCTGCTGATTGTGAGAGGCTTGCTCCTGGTACACTTCCTCCTCCGGGAGCACCTGCACCACCACTACCTGCCCAAGAATTTAAAGGAGAACTTCCGGCCCAAGAGTTTTGATTAGACCAAGAACTGCCTCCTTGTCCGAATCCTCCATCATTACCTCTTCCTTGTCCATTATCATCTCCTCCATTTCCTGAGGCTGACGTAAAAGAATTTGCAAATGACGATCCTCCTCCACCTCCTCTATTTCCCCAGGCTCCTGATTTTGAGGGACCTCCTCCTCCGGGCGCATTTGCACCACCACTACCTGCCCAAGAATTTAAAGGAGAACTTCCGGCCCAAGAGTTTTGATTAGACCAAGAACTGCCTCCTAGTCCGTATCCTCCGCCGTTATCTCCTCCTTGTCCATTATCATCTCCTCCACTTCCTGGGCTTAACGCAAAAGCATTTGCACTTGAAGATCCCCCTCTTCCATTGTTATTTACTCCACCTCCATTTCCTGAATTCGACCCAAAAGAATCAGCAAATGAAGACCCTCCTCCACCATCTCCATTATTATTTCCGTTGCCGCCATATCCTGAACTCAACGCATAAGAATCAGCAAATGAAGATCCTCCTCCACCACCTGCATTGTTATTTCCGTCGCCGCCATATCCTGTACTCGACGCATAAGAA
>BGPR01000475.1:104142-149610 GCA_013235015.1 Araneus ventricosus
TCGCCGCCATATCCTGTACTCGACGCATAAGAATCAGCAAATGAAGAGCCTCCTCCACCACCTCCATTGTTTTGGTTATTATTATTCAGGTTCTGAAGTCCGTTCCTTGCACTATTATACATTCTTTGCATTTTGTTCATTTTCGGCACACCAAAGTTACTCTTTCCGCCTTTTCCTCTTCCTTTGTTTCCGCATCTCCCTATCAAGAAAAAAGTTTATTTCAATCCAGTAATTATCACCATTTATGATATACTTTTATAGTGTAACAAACTCATTTATATTAATTTTGAATAGCTTTAAACGTAATATAGCTCTCGAATAGCATGTTATTCATTACTTAATACAGTCAGTGTTTGCCTTAGTTATAGTGATACTAAAAATTAGGACAAAATAAAGCGCGTTAAGTCTCATTTTTAACATGATAATGTTTAGAGACTGGTATAATTTATGTAAATTGCGTGGGATGAAAAATCGCTGAAAACGCTGTGCAGGGAGACCGTTGAAACAAGAGCTATTATGTTTGGTACGTAGGTACTTCGTGGATAGCAGAGGCCCATTAAAAAGCGATTTTTTAAAAAAATTAATTACATTTTTGAATTAATTAAAAAATTATTGGAATTTTAAGGCTTTTTCTCAATAACTTCTGAGCTTATTATCGCACAAAACTCATTTTTACACCTCTCTAACTCAAACAATTAGCTTCTCCGTAATACCAATTTTATTCTTCTACTATTTTTTCTTGATTTTAATAAATTTTTTAAGCATTTTAAACAACGGTTGATGCAATAGATTTTTACTATTAATTTCCTGGAGAAATGCTCAGTAATCTGTTTAATTGTGGAGCCATCGTTCATAATATAACGTTTAATTTTAAAAAGTAAATTTATATTCCAAAAATATTTAATTTTGAAGACTTGCTAGAATAATGCTATTTCAGGTTTAATGGAATTTTCTCTCATTTCGCATAATTTTGATATAATTTCACAAATTTACAAACCTGATTTTAAAAAACGACGAAATAGTATTATACAAATCCAGATGGTAAAATATATCATGCTTTTTAACATCATAATCTTTTTAGGCTGGTATTCTTTCTGTAAATTGCGTGATATAAAAGTCTTTACGCAACGGCTGATGTAGTCAAGCCAGGCGAAGACAAAATATACGAATTAAACTTAAAACATTATCGTGCTACGGTGTTTCGTATTGAAGCTCGTGATCTTTTCTTTTCTTCCTTATTGTAAGCTTTTCCGTGACTAAATATGGATCATATTCACAAAACATCAATGTATACATCACAATTAGTATGAGTTAAGATTTACTAAAATTTGTATAGTAAGTTCCGTTAAACGAAAGCCCTACCCTTGATCCAGGCGTTCTAAAGACATTTCATCTATAGAATTCCCTAGTCTGGTTATTTTGTCAACTGATAGATTCTAAAAATTCAAATTGCACTGATAATACCACACATTTCTTATTATAATGAATTAAATAATATTTCAAATATGCCTAAGGAAGTGATTAACGTTTAAAAATTCATATTCAAATTATTTCGTACATAGCATAATTCTGTTTATTATTTATTTGACGGCACTAAATAAATAATAAACAGATATTTCAGCAAAAGTGAGCGACAAGTGTGTGAATATTTAAACTAAATCAAATGCTTTTTTAAGACTCCGAGTTTCAATGTTTTTTTCTGCTAAATTTCAATTGGTTTTGATACAAATCAGAAATAAAATGTTGGCTTTCGTTTTTAACCATCAGTTTGATGCCGACAATCATTCAAATCTCTGAAGCATATTCTGCGTTCCTCTTTGAAATTAATTGGCAATGGTTTCGCGTTCTTTTAGCCGTCTTTCTGTACCTTCGAGGAGTGAGAATTAATGAAATTTATCTTTAACCGACAATCACCAAAGACTGTAAACCACAATTTTGATCTCTAAAATCAACGCGTCCAAAGTTGTAAGCTCCTTTTTTATTTACATATTTTAAGTTGTAAACTTTTGTAATTATTTAATACAAAATGTATTTAAGTTGGCAAGTGTATTTCCTTTAGAAATTCTGAATGATTATCTAAAATCGGCGCTACGAATACGAGTATTTTTTCTAGTTTCACGATGGCCTGGAAACAGTACAATCTTCTGCTATGAGAACGATTTGCAAAAAATCTAAGAGAGACTCTTGCAGCATTGTGGAAATAAAACATTATACAGAAACAAATATTTTTTATATATTTAATTATAAAAATTAAATTTTTAAGACATTATAGATCCTGTAATATAGATAGCCGTGCCTAATTCGAGAATAGCAGAGCCTACCGAACGTTTAATATGCAGGATGTCCATAATTAAAATTCTCCTACTCCAAACTGGCTGCAGCTATAAGCAACGCCAGAAAAGTGTAAAACTGTGTAGATGTCTTAATAAAGGCATTGGTAAAACGTTCAACTAAAACAATTCGAACTAAATATGGCCTCCAAAGATAGTTTTGTTAATGAATTACAATCACATTGAATCCATAAATTATAATAAATTATAAAAATATAAAGTTTTAAGACATTGTACATAATGTGATAAAGATAGCCATGCCTAATTTGAGCACAGAAGCGTCTAACGGACGCTTATTATACAAAATGTCCACAATTAAAATTATCCTATTCAGAGATGGCTACAGCCATAAGCATTGTCAGAAAATTGTAAAAGTTTGTGGATGACTTAATAAAAGCATTGTAGAAACATTCAATGAAAAATTTCGTTCCAAATATGGCCACCAGAGGGAGTTTTTTTAATGAGTTATACATTTAGCGACATATTTTACTTGTACAATTTTGATTATATGAAGAAAAGCTCCACATGATGTCCAGAATTCTCAGTTACCATTTGAGACCGAAAGAAAGCATCGTCCACAACTAAACGAAGTTTGTGCTTGAAAATTTGAGCTTAAAGATCAGATAATGTTCCCGGATTGTCAAGCTTACCAAATATTTCCAATCACCACAAATTCAAAAAAGATCCCACGGGTTAAAGTCTGGATATCAGAGATGCCACACAGTACGAAAGTGCCGGCTGATGGCAAGTTCTTTTGTAAAATATCTTTTCAGAAAATCCTCAACACATCAAACAATATGTGGAGGATGATCATCTTACAAAACGATTATGCGATGCGTGCAAGACACTGAACAATTTTGTTCTTTAATAGCGATGCATATTGCTTCCCGGTATCGACCATGTCACTGGACCTGTAGAAGTTAATTCTTTGGAGAAGTATGGGACCAAAATGAGCGATGCAGATGCATATTTGAGGAAGTACAGCAAACTAAGGGCCATAATGAGAGGAGAGGACACTGAAAGTAAGTCCCTTGCGAGTGTTTGCAGGTTGTTAACAGCTACTAAGCATCTAAGAAAATGTATGTGTACTTGTTTTCATGGTAACTCCCACCCTGATGGCCGTATTTGCAACTAACTTTTTAGCCGTAAGTTTTTTCCCATACTTTTATTATGTCTTCCACAAAGTTGAACACTTTTTCTGATGAATGGTTATGGCTGTAGGCAGATCTAAATTCGGCAACTTTAATTACTGACACCCTGTATGTTGGTTTTCCTTAGATCTATTACTAATACGCATGCCATTTCTTTTACAAACCGATTTTTTCTAAAGTGTAAGAAGTTAACCTACTTATTTTAAAGCCCGGTAGCTGAAACACAAAGACTTTTTGGTGGAATTGATTAATAAAACAAATATATCTTACTACTGGTCAAGAAATCAATTCTGTACATAAATAAAAATATTCCAGATATGACTGAATACCTTAGAAGAAGAAAATAGACTGTAACAAAGCAAAAGTTCTGTCTACATTTATGAAAATTCTATTTTTAAATGAACGACGAATGAGTTTTTTAATCTGAATTTTCAAAAAATGAAATTTATCATCAGTTCGGACATTTTACGTCCCGAATGAAATATTTGCAGTTGAATTGGTGCAGCACGGCTGACGGAAAAAGAATATTACTTTGTTTGTTCATTACGAAATAGATACATTTTAAGCCTAACCATGCTCAAATGTAGAAATTTTTATTTTCGAATATCCTGTTCATATTTGTGCTTTAGAATAAAATGTCGTCAACTTATGTGCTTATAAACTGTCATAAATTTAAAGAAGTATCATTTGTATAACTTGAAAATAGTAATTTTAATCTAAATGTCCTATACCTGCACTGCCTCCTGAACCTCCAGATCCATCACTACCACCTCCTGCTGCACTAGAAGCTGCGGCTGCTGATCCGTCTCCAGAACCACCTCCTGCTGCACTAGAAGCTGCGGCTGCTGATCCTGCTCCAGAACCACCTCCTGCTGCACTAGAAGCTGCGGCTGCTGATCCTGCCCCAGAACCATCTCCTGCTCCGCTACCAGCGCCAGATGCTGCTGCTCCTGATCCAGAACCTCCTCCAGCTCCACTACCAGCGCTAGCTGCTCCTGCTCCTGCTCCGGAACCACCTCTTCCTGCTGCTGCAGAACTACCTCCAGCTCTAGAGGCTCCTCTTTTTGCTCCATTACCAGCGGCAGCTGCTGCTCCTCCACCGGATCCACCACCTCCTCCTCCACTACCAGCTGCCGCTCCTGCTCCAGAACCACCACCTCCTCCTCCACCAGCGCCAGATGCTGCCGCTGCTGCTCCTGCTCCAGAACCACCTCCACCTCCACTACCAGCGCTAGCTGCTGCTGCTCCAGCTCCAGAACCACCGCCATATCCTGCTCCTGCGCCATTGCCACCTCCATATCCTGGACCTGCATCATAATAATTTCGGTATCCAGAGAAGGAATCTGCGTATCCTCCGTCTCCTGCGTTTGCATTTCCAAATCCTGGTCCTCCTCCGTAACCACCTCCGCTTCCTACTCCCCCTGCATTACTGAATGAACCTGCATTGTTGATAGCTGTTTAAAAAACAAAGAAAACTGCATATGACATGCATGTTTCTATCCTAATAATAAATATGAATGAATTAATAAATATATAGCATAAAAATTTATCTGTAAAAGTAAATGATTTGTTGGGAAGAAAAATATGGTGTCTCAGAGTTTTAAAGTAAAATATTAATTGGTTATCAGAAAATATTTCCTATTCTTATTAGTATATTGACCTCATGATTTCAAACAGCGCTTTGCAAATTGACATTAAACACATAGTTACTCCTTGTAAATTTATTTATAAGGCTGAAAATATATCTGTGTTTAAAATTATCATTTTATGCGAGAAGAAATAAATGTGTTTTCATTTCCCATCTTGTTTGAAATTTGAAGCTCAATCGCAAGTATGTTGAAGTATGGCAATTGCGTATCATTCGCTATTCTAGATAATCATTATTACCGACTATAGATACTATTGTTTCATATTTAGCAGTTTCTTTTTATCTTAGAAAAATAACCATAGCAACGAAATTTACTTTAAAAATGTTTTGATGTGCTAAGCAATCTTATTGTTACTTTTTTTCAATTTACTACAATTATTATAAACTCGCATTAACTACCAAGAAAACTCGTAAAATTCTGTATTATATCATGCATAGTAAAACATGGAAGAAATAACATAATTGGAAGAAATAACATAAAATAATCTCCTTTAATTATTTTCCTTCTCCTTAATTATTTTTCTCAGTCATTGCATTAATGTGTGATCGAAGTACCTCCGTTGGCAGAGATTTTAGGGCTCTCAATTAAGTTATGGGGATCGTTTACGGTTCACTAAGCATTCCAATTTGTGTAACAATTATTTATTTATGTTTAAGTTACGCACGGACAAGTTTACACATAGAATTTCAACATTAGAGAAACATAAAAAGGGGGATTGTTTTTTATCAACCGTCACGATCGGTCGCTTGGCTTTCAATGTCAGTTCAAAACTTCAGAGGGCGCTGCCTCTTCTATCACTCACAGTCTGTTACGGTTAACGGCATCAGAGCGACTACAGATCTGTATTTCGACTATCGAAAATGATTTATTAAATAATGCGGAAAACGTAAGAGAACTTCAACAGTTGTGTTTCCTTATAAATATATGTTTTATATAAAAATAAATTCCTTAATTTATTTTAAAAAGCTTAAAGTTTTCTAAAATTAGTTCTCAAATTAATGAATTTAAAAATAAATATAAAATTACTGAAATTTTTAATTCTTAAAAATATTTTGACACATTTAGCTTACCTCCGGGATTTCCTCCGTATCCTCCTGCTGGTGCCGCAAACGGTGCACCTCCAGAACCGTAACCTTCGTAAAATGAGTAATATAATTATAAGTGAGATACATAAATTATTAAAAAATTTAATTTTGGTTGTTTTCAATTTTAAGTTATCACAAACTAATATGAATTTGGTTGAGGAATTCTGCACATGAATTTGTTTATCCTATTTTCGATATCAGGTTGATCATCACCCGAAAATCATTGCTTTGTTAACAGTCAGAACATCTAATTAAAATTCATGTTGTTTATAGACAGAGTCTTCGAAAATTAAGTTACATAATTATAAGTAAGAAAGATAAATCATTTAAAAATTAAAATGAACTATTTTTGATTTCAAATCATCATGGATCAACATGAAGTTGTTTAATAGATGCTTAATTAAATGAAGTCATTTGTCTTATTGTGGATATTTGGCTATCATATAAAAAATCTACTTTCGTCTGGAAAAGCTGCTCTAGTGGTAATTAAAAACATCTAATTAAAATTCATGTTGTTTATAGTCAGAATTTTCGAAAATTAATTTACATAATTATAAGTAAGAAAGATAAATTATTTAAAAATTGAAATGAGCTATTTTTGTTTTCAAATCACCATGAATCAACATGAAGTTGTTTAACAGATGCTTAATTAAATGAAGTCATTTGTCCTATTGTGGATATTTGGCTGATTATATAAAAATTCCACTATCGTCTGGAAAGGCTGCTCTAGTGGCAATTAAAAACATCTACTTGAAGAGATTTTCTGTGTAAGTTTAACATCTACATCTATCAGAACATTACTACGAAGCCTACTTTTGGACAATTCTTTGAATAGATGGTTTATAAAGAACGAACTATCAGCAGAACGGGACGCATTTTATGATTTTAAACTTCGATAAACAACAGGAGTTTTTTGCATATCAAGATGATACAATAAAATATTAGATTAAACCAATTAAAATGAAGACGAGTGAAAGACACCATTTCATAGTTCCTGCAACTACTTCATACCTTCCCCCTCTTAATTAAATTAATGTAGCTACAGAATATTTTAAAAAATCATGAAAAGTTTTAAACCTACATCTGGGCATCATCAAGATAACTCTGATAATTTTGAAATGTGTTCATATGATGAGGGCCTCATGTGAGATGGCATGATCCTCTCTTAAATTCCATACCACATGAACGTCAGGACGTTTTACCAACAATCGCATATATAACGTGCACCCGGCCTACATGTATGACAGATCGGGTCATTGATTCTGAACTTAAGGCACTACGTCATGACATAGAAACAACTTATAACTGTATGCTTAAAACATAAATCGTCAAATATCTAAAACCCTCTTAAATAACTAAGCTGGCCAATTTTTCAGATAAATAATATGTTAAATAAACAAGGTAGTTTGATTTGAAGGTTGTGGTTTATTGGTAGAATCTCAGGTTCGAGATCATGAGATCATTGATTTGACATACGATTTTTCAAAGATCTAAACTGTGCACTCAGAATAACGCACACTAACCCCTTAAAAGTTTTGCTCGAGTTCCAATCGTGCATCGGATTATGTATTTTTAAACGCTTTTACCAAGTTCGAAATGTTTCGTGTTTGTATATATGTATGTATGTAAGGTTGGAATTTTGTGATCGATTTTTCACTCACTTCTTAATGCACTACAGTTCTGAAATTTTGTATATTCACTGGGTCTTAATTACAATGTAATATTTTAACAATTTTTGAGCTCTCAAGTATCAATTTTTAATAAAAAATTCGCAAAATTACGTTTGCACTCGGTAAGTGTAAGTGGCGCCATCTATAGTATTTTTGAGAACTATTGGTAGAAGCGGTTTTTTTTAAAGTTTTTTACACCTATCTTGATTAAATTATACACGTTATATATTCATAGCCCTTGGAACTCGATACAAAAAAGTGATCGGTAATCCACTGACATATCAAGTATTCTAAGGACATGTATTTGAATCATTACGACAAAGCATCTCCAAAACAGAGAGTGGGTCATTTAATTAAATGGTACAAAATTCTACATTGTTAAGGGGTTATATTCATCACGGGTTATAAGTCATCTAAGTCATCTCACCTCAATTCAAATTATGAAGATCTTCCCTGTAATTATTGACAAAATATAATTCACTCATAACAGAGATCATATGCTATTTAACTGAAATAGAGTTCCTATTTCGATAATATTCTAATCAGCTCATTACATTCGCCTCCGATAATGGGAATACTTTTTATTTATATATAACTTGATTTTGATGAATTTTGGTGCTTTACAAATTACTTCAATATACTACATTTATATAAAGCATAACTAATTTCTCATGAATTTTATTACAATGAAAAATAAGTTTTGTTCTTTCAATTTTGATCTTTATAAAAATCAAAACAGGCATTTACCTCCATTGTATTTACCAAAATTGCCTCCTGCAATATATTGTAAGCAAAATTTGAAAGTGTACACACAATAAAATCCATAAAATGTACAAGAAAGTAATAAAAAAATTTCAAATAACAAAACTAAACTTTTACCTTCTAATCTTTTGATACTCATAATTAAATATTTGACTAGAACATTAAGGTTGAAAATTTCTAATGGGTGATAAGTGTTAGGAAATCTTTCTAATTCGCTCCCTAACTCATTAAATATAAAACTAAAATTCCACGAAATTAAAGAGAACATTGATTTATATGTACACGTCCACCGAGATATTTACTGGATTCTGCAATCAGCTAAACTGCCAGGAAGTCTTGCTCATGAAAAGCGAAGTAACCATTTATAAGTGATTATCCTTCAAAAACAATCGACTGTGAAAAGAGGGTGTTTATTAATAATACACAATTATTAATAATACTAAGACAAAGCAAGCATAGATACTATTGAAAAGCCCCCTCACTATATAACAGATTTCTTTGCCGTTACGAATTTTATAAGAGATAAGAAAAATAGTTTTAAAGCCTAAGTACAGTGAATCTACTTAACAGTTATCGTATTCAGTGCATAAGATAACCCGAGAGCAAAAAAATGCTAGATTGATTATCAGAATGCTCTGTTATGAAAAATATTGGCACTGCTTTTTTGAATGAAATATTACTTTCTTTCAAAATGAAAAAAGTAGAAAATGATATTTTATCAAAAATCCAATGGTCTCAGTAAAAATCATAAAACTGTGCGGCATTGATAAGAACACTCTGAATAAATTGGAATTATATACATATTCATAATATAATTTAATTTTTAATGGGAATTTTCCTTCTTATGATATAATATTTCTAGTGACTTAAATTCATTTAGCAGCTTCTTTTCAGAACATCATCTTTTACGAATTTTGATTTAAATTTTGAGTAAAATCCAATTTTTAATCTTTAACTGTCTATTTCAAACTATGGGAACTGCAGAGAAGATGCCTATATTTTTTATATTAGTGCTGCATCCAAAGTGAATAAACTGGAATCCATGCAATAATAACATGAAATTTTAATTTAGGAAACGTTATATCACCATTAGTAAATTTATCGACAACATTATACGAGAGCAATTTCTATGATTGAAAATAAGCAAGCTACTGTTCCCATTCTTACCTCCTACGCCATAACCATTTCCTCCCGTAGATCCAAAGTCATTTTGGCCTCCACCAAAATTATTTGCTCCTGATATTGCTCCTGCAGAACCATCTCCTCCTGGTGCTCCGTTAAATCCGTTCCCTCCTCCAAAACCACCTCCTCCTGGTGCTCCATTAAATCCGTTTCCTCCTCCAAAACCACCTCCCCCTGGCGGTCCATTAAATCCGTTTCCTCACCGAACCACCTCCTCCTGGTGCTGATTAAATCCGTTCCTCCTCGAAATCCACCTCCTCCTGGTGTGAATTAAATCCGTTTCACTCCTCCAAACCACCTCCTCCTGGAGCTGAATTAAATCCGTTACCTCCTCCAAAACCACCTCCTCCTGGTGCTGAATTAAATCCGTTACCTCCTCCAAAACCACCTCCTCCTGGTGCTGAATTAAATCCATTTGCTCCTCCTGGTGCTGAATTAAATCCGTTCCTTCTCAGCCACCTCCTCCTGGAGCTGAATTAAATCTTTACCTCCTCCAAACCACCTCCTCCTGGTGCTGAATTAAATCCATTTGCTCCTCCTGGTGCTGAATTAAATCCGTTTCCTCCTCCTGGTGCTGAATTAAATCCGTTCCCTTCTCCAAAACCACCTCCTCCTGGTGGTCCATTAAATCCGTTTCCTCCTCCAAAATCACCTGATCCTGGTCCTGGTCCAGCTCCTAATTCAATAAAAAAATCAATGAATAAATTTTTAGGTCCAGATACCTTACCAGAGAAAGATTCTAATAAGGAATGATTAATGTCCTGCTGTCAGCTGAAGAATTTGTGTCAAAATTAATTTATCTTTTTAAAATTTTTTATTCCTTCGTTCATTTTTTATTTAGAACAGTTTTTTGGATGCTTGTGTTTAAATGTGTTTATTTTCCAGACGTTTTTTTGTATGTTTCCTGCTTGTATTGTATTTAATCAAGTTCTGTAGTTTAATTGTTTATTATCATGTCCGTCTGTAAATATCAAATTCTCTAAGAGTGTATTTCCAGACAGAAGGCTTTTATTTGTTATGAATCTGTAATTGCTCCAGTGTCACTTTTGTGGCTTTTTAATAAGTTTAAATCATGCTGGAGGGGAAAATTTAAAGTTGTTTGGGGAATGGCATTCGCGTGGGATCTCAGGGCCCTGTGGTGGAAGTGGGTGTACTCATCCACCCTGCACCATCCAACTGGGTTAGATAACCTTTGGGATTACAGGCACCACCAGGGGTGTGGGATGGCGTCATGTCATGTCAGCTGATAACAGAACATTCAAGAATTGAGAAGTAATATGTATGAATGATTAGTTGGGGAAAGATGATAAGCGTTGCTTCTGCTTCAGAAATTAACAGATGTCTGAGAAATAAAAGTGAGAAGAGTTGTAGGTAGGGAACTATAGACAACGAGACAGGTTGCTTGGTGTTAAGAGTTTTAACTTTTGAAGGGTGCTGAAAAGTTTTTTATTTGAGTTTTGTAAATACCAAGTAAGCTTTAAGCGAGAGCGGCAAGTGCTCATTGTACCTATGCACGCCACTGAGATTAGTGGGGTCGCAAGAGTAGTACAATTACCGATGGCTACGAGAGCTGTTGGCTTTCAAAATTCGTCGAACGATAGAAGATTCTTCAAAAACGAGAGAATTATGATAACTCTCGTAAAATACATTGTGTGTAAAATTTAATTCTTGTGTGTGTTCTCAGGAACTATTCGAGTGCTAAACAAAGAGCCTTATCTGTATCGTCAATCGAAAAGGAATGGTCAAGTCGTAACAATTTCAATTATCAAATTAACTATTCTGTGAGGTAAGGCTAAAATAAAATGATGCCAAAATAAAAAAAAATAACATTATACATATATAAATAAGCAACAATCTATTGCCAGTTCTTTCTAAGACTCTTAACCACACACATGTACAGAAAAAAGAAATTCTCTGTAAGGGAGAAGAGTGCTACGTTTTTCTCAGAGTAAATATTTTGCAGCCGACAGGATGAAACTTTTTGCGTTTTCTAAATGAATAACCATCGACAGAATTTGAAGTACTTTAAATGATTGAAATTACGATCGCAAAAAATAATATGTGTTACATTGACCAAATCCTCCATCGCCGAAACCACTTAGAAAAAGTAAATTATGTAAAGAATCAAGCTTCTGAATGTATTTGTTAAAATCATGTTGTATATTAAAAATTTAAACTTCGATATTAAAAGATATTTTATTTAATAAACTCCTTTATGCAAAACTGGAATTCTTTTGTTTCAGCAAAAATGGAGAACTTTTTAAGATATATATATATATATTTAACTTTTGAAACACAAGATGAAAAATGATTGTAATCTCTTTGACCAAATACACATGAAAAACCTTTCCAAACCACGTAGAAAAATTAATTTAAATCGAGCAATCAAGCACATGAATGGGCCTGTTATAATCCTGTTCCATATTAATACAGAAAAAGTAAGTTAAATAATGAAATGGAACGTAGAAATGTTGTTATAATCCTGTTGTATATTAATACATTTTTAATGATATACATTATATCCTTGTTTAAAATTTTAAAATACTTACATTTCAAAATTACTGTAGTAATTTCATCATAAATATATCATCAAAATTTTATAATTAGTTGAATTATCAAATCAAAAAATTATTCTTATCACTTTGACCATATCCTCCAGAAAAAATAAGTTAAATAGATCAATCAAGCTGTTGTTATAATCCTGTTGTATATTAATAATTTTTAAAGGCATGTTATTAAATGAAATGTTTAAAAAAATTCTGAAATTCATGCGTTTTAGAAAAATTGAAGAAACTTTTAGGACAAATATATCATTAAATTAAAAATAAATTTGTTAAGTTAGTCAAAATTTGAGCTGAGAAAATGATTGTTACCTCCTGGTCCAAATCCACCATATTGTGCTAAAAAGAGAATTAAATAACATTTAATCATTAAATGTATGTGTTATATTCCAGTTATTTACTTGGTAATGATTTTCAATAAAATATATTGCTTTTAGAGTATCATTTTGTTTGGTAATCAGTGAAATTAAGTTGATCACATTTATTGCAGAAATCCATGTTTTTTTATTTCTTAGAGATGTTTTCAAGGAAATTTTGTTCTGGAAACAATTATCTTAGTTTGATTGTTGTGATGTTTGTTTTTTGGATTCTAATAAAATCACTTCATATTGAATTTGTATCCTTGAAAGCTCTTCCTTTTATGGCTTTGAGTGACGCACTACCGAATACCTGCGACGTTATGAAAATATTTTTGAATTTTGAAATTAAAAAGAATGAGTCGGGATCAGAGCAAAATAACGTACTAATAAGAGACGTACAAAATAGATTTCATAGCATACTCATCTTCACGAATGACACCAATAACATCAAAAAATCACAAAATTTTCCAAATTTGCTTCAAATAATAAGAGATAGGTTTATAAATTTGTTAGAAATATTTTCAACAAAATGAAATATTGATGCTTTGATTATTTAATGCATTCAAAATATATCAGGGTCCATTGAGTATAGCTGAAAAAGATAATTTGATATGTATTCCAAGTCTTAGGGCTCTTTACAGTTCAGGTCATAGTAACTGTTCAACGCAAATTAGTTTACAAGCAACTAAATCGATTCTCTTTTTTCTTTCATTCTTACCGCATCAATTCAACTTTAATCACATATTTGCGTATGAAATTATTTAAGGTTTTAAAACTTATTCACTGAACTTAAAAACTTAGAAAATTTAGTGAATGTCTGAAAGAATTTTATAATTTTCGGAATTTTTTTCACTGTGTACAAAACTGTTAATGAAATCAGCTTATAAATTACAAGATTGTCAGGCTAAAATTACCATAAATCTCAATTATTAACTGTTCTTCAAAAGATGTACATCTTCCAGAACAATGAGGGGTCAATGAATCTTTAAAGAGTATATTTATTTCTTTATATGCATTTATAAAGATTAAAAATTTCAGCCGTTTTTGAAATTGATTGAATTGATTGATTCATTTTATCACTGTGGTTATATGCATAATTCTTCGTATTTTATAAAATAACAATCAGTTTTCATATCTTTCTTCTTTTTACTAATTTTGATGGTAACTAGTGACACGAATGAATTTTCTCATTTAAAGTAATACAAACTGGTCATTTCTAAAGTTTATGGTTATAAACTTTTCTGAGATTATAATTAAATCATTTCTGTTAAGAGAACTGTAGAGAAGAAATAAGTGGTTATACGAACACCAAATCTCGATGGTAGATTTGAAAATATGTGGAATCGAATAACGCAAATACAAAAATAATTTAAATAAATAAGAAGAAAAATCAACAAGTAAATATGCTTGCTGCTTAACATAGAAATCAAACTTATACGTATTAATTAAATTACTTTTCCGATTCTTATGGTAACTGTTAAAATCCATTACATTTTCATACTACTTACACTTCGTAATTAATAAGAATAATGACTGTAATTGGTTTATTACATGACGATAATCGAAAAACGATTCAACTAGAATCTGTTTATCAATCTTCTCTTATCCTGCGTTGACCAAACTATTTAGTCATCAGTTAACGTATTTTCTGCAATGAATATGTCTTGGCTTTCTTATTAATACAGGTTATTTCTCACTGTAGTATTTTGACTAGGTATCCTGTAATACTAACTTATAGAGCTTTCATTTCGGGATCCTTTGGCTCCAATATAACTTTTAGTGTTTTAATATATGGATCCTTTAGCTCTAATCTAATTTTAATAGCTTTAAATTAGGGATCCTTTATCTCGAATCTAACTATTAGCGCTTCAATTTAGGGATACGTCAGCTCGAATCTAACTTTTAACTTTTTAATTTAGGGATCCTTTAGCTGGAAACTAACTTTTAGTGCTTTAATTTATTGGCCCTTCAGCTGGAATCTAATTCCCTAATCGCTTCGATTTAGGGAATTTATTGTTAAGGAATTTAGTAATTTGAAGGAGAGAAAGAGTACATTATCAGTTTTAAGATACTTAAAACCGTGGTTCAATGACGAAGAAACATTTCAGCTAGTTTAAGAAACTCACATGCAATTTAAACGAAATATTCATCCAGGAATTAAATAACTAGGAGTTAAATTAAGGACATAGACATAACAATGGAGCAATAATGTAAAACTTACCTCTGGAACTAGAGCACAAGAGTCCCAAAAGGGACAATAGGATAATAGCAGTCTTCATTTTACCAACTGCTGAGAACTGTGGTCTGTACTTTTCAAGACTGCCTTTTTATACCAAAGATTCTTCTACATTCTTTAGCGTAATGTGACTATTGATTAAACTCATAAATTCTTCACTAATCTTCTGTCCGTGAGTTTTTTTCACTATGCCTTTTTTTATTGCCAAATTTCAATCGGTGAATGAGAAAATCGCACCATTGCTACCCTATCTCTATTTACTCAGGCTTCCATAATAGAGTCGTAAATGAACATTTGATCGATATTAATGTAAATTAAGCCGTAAAATGTTCCTGTAAAAATTCTCATTGGAAACGATGAACGTAGAAGCATGCAGGTGATGACACAAAAAAGTGGAAGGTTTATACAAATTTGTCGCATTAATTTCGCATGGTTAGGCTTCGCTTCCACAGGTTAAATAATAATAAAAATTACTTGCCACGATGTGAGGTTCCAATTGATGCCATCTTGCAAAATGACGTGGAATGAAGATGATTGCGTAAGTTTACGTTTTGACGCATTGAAAATTATTTGAAACTCAATCAGGACCTGATGAAGAGAATGTGTGATAGAGTAATTATTCTCTAGGATTAAGTGCTAAACTTTGCTTGATGAAATATTTCTTGCCTTTCTGAATTCTTTCCAGATGTGAATATGCGAACAGTAAGTGATTTTTTTAAAATGCTCATATATTATATGTTTGAAATTTTTTATATACTAAACTAGGATAATTTTTTTAAAGAAAATTTTAAATTTCTGTATCAGTCGGTTGTACATTGTTTGAATAATTTGTGTTTGTATATCTGTAAATCGAAAATTTATCAATTATGTTTTGGTAATTTGATATTGAGAATTAGCTTGGTTTTTATTTTATTGGAATTAGAATACCAGAATTAAGTCACAGATTCTTGGAATTTTTTTATATATACTTACTACCAATTTCGGCTTGAAAAAAATTCACCTCAATCTGGGATAAATAAATCATTTGGTTGTTTATATAATTTTTTATCGTACATTTTTAACCTAAATTTTTTATAATATCTTTATCGGTTTGATATTGAGAATCCTCACGTCTTTTTTCATGATTAATTTAGAACTAAGTCAAATCTTCTCTAACATTTTTCTCTCACTAATGCTGTCAGCTTGAAAGAAAATTCAAAGTCCATAATCTGGGAGCGATAAATCAGTTGATTGCACATAGCATATATAATTTCTGTTCCTACGTCTATAAATTTAAATCCAAAATTTTTCAATTATGTTTTCGATAGTTTGGTACTGAAAATTCGCAAAAATTCTTTTCTCAGAATTACTCAAAATGTCAGAATTAAATCGGTGTTCTCAGAATTTATTTAATAAAAATTCGGCTTTTTTTGTAAACTTTCTACCTTATATATTTTTAAACACTTTCGTCTTTAAGATACATGCAATCCTAAACTAAAAATTTAAATCAGTTGGTTGTACATTGCATTAATAATCTTGTTTCAATATCGATAATGTGAATCTAAAATAATAATGTAGATCTAATATTTTTTATCGTAACGTATTTAACAGTTTGCTATTGAGAATTTTCAGTTTTGTTTTCCTTCCAAATTACTCAGGATGTTAGAATTAAGTAAGGGATTCTCGCAAATTTTTATGTCTATTGACGATGACTTTCATCTTGAAAAAAATTCAAAATTTATGACGTTAATTTTGCTGGTAATTCCCTACTTAATTTCACATTGATTTGTTGGTAAAGTGTGTAGGTACAAAAGATCATTGAAGCATTAATTCGTGATTAACGTAAAAAAGTTCTTTTATTATATTTATTTGGTAAAGGTAAAAAGGTTGTGCTTTGTTTTTGTATCTATAAATTCATTTGCTTGTTTCTAAATATTAAGAAATTGGACAAAAATATGCTGTGACATTATTTTCGAGACAATAAATTTCATCTAAGCAACTATGTTTTATTCTACAACATGTAATTAAACAGAGCTGACAGATGATTTGTTGCTTGTGAAGCATCTTTTTAAATATTAATTTATTTGCTTGTTTCTAAATATTAAGTAATTGCACAAAATACGCTGTGACATTATTTTCGCGACAATAAATTTCATCTACACAACTACGTTTCATCCTGCATGTAGTTAAACAGAGCTGACTGATGATTTGTTGCTGGTGAAGCATTTTTTATCTATTAATTTATTTGCTTGTTTTTAAATATTAAGTAATTGGACAAAAATACGCGGTGACATTATTTTCGAGACAATAAATTTCATCTACGCAACTACGTTTCATCCTACCTGAACATGATGTAAAATAATAAAGTTTAAAATCATACGTTACCATGTGAAATGCTTCAAAAGTAAACGATTATAACCATTTGTAAACTAATTATATGAATAAAAATCTAAATAATATAAATATCTGAATTTTTCAGACTTTTTTCTCTGCTTCTATTTTTCAATTATTTTAAACTAGCCGCCTTCGGCTACCAGTTTGTTCGACGGAAATATGATTTCAATTGAATCTTGCCTCATTTTATATTCATGGTTCTCTTGACAACGTAATTTTAAACTTCATATTGTGGTAGATATTTGACCCATGTTCTATTAGTGACCTAGGACTTCTTTTGTTCATTGTCTACATAAATGATCCTATTGCAGTCAAATTACTGACCATGACATGTAACCTCTAATTCCTTGTTGTTGTCACTATCTTCACTTTCTTATTCCTCTTGTAAAATATGCATTTGATTTCAACATTAAAATGACGCGGAACATTTTATGGGCAGCGGCATGTTAGCTGGATTAAAACATGCTGAGAAAAGAATGAAAACACAGCAAAAATAAGTAAATAAAGCAATATCTCGGAGAACTTGGTTTACAGATATCCCAAAATTCTTGATGAAACAAAATATGAAAGCAAAATGTATTAAGATCTTATCTCAGATTAAAACAATGAAAGAGAAATAGGCATTTAAATATTTTTTTAAACAATGAAAACGGTTTGAGTTGCGTTGTAACAATGAAAAGTATTGTTGTAAATTATGCCAAAAAAATATATTTAAAAATTTACTAAAATTGGAGAAAAATTGTACAATTCATATCATTGAAAAGGAAATGTTCTGCTCTTTCAGATAGTGTAAAAATGATTTTGTGCTGTAATATTTTCGAAAGTTTTTAAGGAAAAACGCAAAAATTTCGTTTAATTTTTAATTAATTGCAATTCCAATTAGAAATTTTTAAAACATTCTCTGAGGTGCACATTCCCACCCTTCAAAGTATGTTTGTGCCAAATTTCGTAGCTCTAAGTTCAGCGGTCTGCCCTGTAGAGGACCAAAACACAGACACACACACATTCTCCTTTATTATTAGTAAAACTGTATCAATATCATTTTATTGCTCTTGCTCCACGTATAATTGTGCCATTTTATTTCATTTGTCATCTGACATTTAATATCTACAATAATATTTGATTCTCTTAACACAAAATGATAGATGCCCTAATTTTATTGACTTCAACGATCATGTGTGACGATTATTTAAACGAAAACAAATAAAAGCAGAGCACTGATTAAAACACTTACTTTGAATGCTGAATAACAAAGAAATTTAATGAATTCAAAAAATCATAACTTTTCACAATTTAAAAAATACTGTTTTTTATTCGACATAAAGAACATTTTTATTATCTTATAATGGCATTTTGAAATATTGTAGCACATTTGCATTTCCCAGTATGCGAAGAATACAACTAGAAACTATTCTAATCGTCAAAAAATTCGGCCTCGAAATGTAGACGACCCAAACCATCCCCCAAAGATCAAAATGCCCTTTTTACTTTCTCGTATATGAAGTAGCTTGGCGACAGGAGAGCCACTCTTTAGCAGTGCTTTGGGGACAAAACTTGATCACTTTGGGTCAAGCCAAGATATACGAGATCAGAGGCTTGGTGACCGGAGAGCCACTTTTCGGGAGTGCCCTAGTAGCACAAAGATATTGTACAATATTGAACAATATTCGCAATATTGTATAATATTGTACAATATCATATCATATTAAACAATATCGAACAATATTGTACAATATCGGACAACATGCTGTGCTACCTGGATTTGGGGACAAAAATTAATGGGTTCATGTCACTTTTTACTTTCTCGTATACGAAGTGCACAAAGAGAAAGTACTGTAATCGTCAAAAAATTCGAACTCAAGATTTTGGTCAATCTCCAAGTTTTAGACCTCCCTGAGTCAGCAAAACACAATTTTGGAATTATGTCTGTCTGTGTGTCTGTGAACACGATAATTCAAAAACTATTAAAGTTACAGGCATGAAGTTTGGTATGTGGTCTATACACATAATTTGTAGGCTTCTATCAAATTTCGGACAAAATCCGTTCACTGGAAGTCTGTCTGCCTGCCCATGTTCATCTGAGCACGATAACTCAAAAACTTAAGCAGCTAGATGGATAAAGTTTAATACACAATTTCCTCATCAGGAATGTAGGTTTGCATCAAATTTTGAACCAAATCCGTCAACGCGTTGAATGTCTGTCGATCTGTATAATCGCATGCTTCTGAACACCATAACTTGTATGTGGTCTTCCGACCCTAATTGTTGATCCGTGTACAATATTAGTTTCAATCGGTTAAAAAAAAGGCGTTCAGTTTGCATTTTCGATTTTCTTTATCTTACAATGAAGCAAAGCCATATTTCCGTAATTGCGCGGGCTTATTTATTTTACGTCCGCCTTTTGCCTTGTTGCTCGATGGAAGCCCGTGGTATGCCGTTCGCCTTATTTTTTCTCCACCTATGTTAGGAATATTTGACGCGTTTTACTGCCGTTTCACTCATTTTTTCTCCACATGTGTTAGGAAGTATACGAGAAAGTTTGGGGGAGACCACTTCCGCTGGTTGGAGTTATGTCTGGCTGTGAACGCGATAATTAACAAACGAAAGGAACTAGACGAATAAAAAATGATGTGCGGCTTTTTACACCAAAATTGTATATCTCTGTCAACTTTTGCTTGAAATGTGACAATGGGAATTCTGTCTCTCTATCCATCCACGGGTATGTGAAACGGTGGCTCTAAACGCAACCAACTATGTGGAAGAAATGCAGCATATATTTTTATTACTAGAATTATGTATGTTTATCACATTTTGGACCAAATCCTTTCATGTTTAACTGTCTGTCGGACTGTCTATTCAAGTGTATGTGAACACGATGACTCAGAAACGCAAGAGAAACGAATTTTAGCATGTAATCTTTTACACCAAAATTGTACAACTGTACTAAATTTTGGTCACTATAAGTTATAGAGAAAAAATCCAAAATCTGTACTCGATTATCTTCACAATATGATAAAGCTAAGAAAAAACACGAAATTTTGTAAGCACGAGAAGGTCAAGAGCACAGCAGCCCAGCTTTTACTTCTTTTTCTTGATTTTCACGATTGTCTTATAATCAGTAGCTATTCACATGTAAATTTATGGAATGAAAATCAAGTACCATTCAGATATGAATATTTAGTTGAATTAAATTACATTGCCTTGATTTTGCAATTATTTACTATCCTGGTTTGATAATATTGGCAAATTCGCAGCTGTTTAGACCCGTAGCCGTCGAACACATCAACACTATGCCGACAAGTCGGCAATCGATAACGCAGACTATATGTATCTTGAATTTTGAAGAAATGTGGTTACTTAAGCCTAAATTTCGATATTATAATATTCATTTCCAACGCTAGCGACAGTTATTCGACTACGTTTGCCGTTAGATTAATTTCAAGAAAGTTTGCAATTTTATTTGCATATATTTTTCTGTATATAATTTTGTAAATAATTATTTTTTCTATTTTTGTAACTGGCAACATGTTATGTTTACTTTTAGAATTTTGGTAGTTATGAGTCATGATCAGGGTTTCCATATGGACGAGTTTTCTGGTTTGTTTACATGCCTGTTATACGTATTTTCAGTGTAATGCTAAGTGAATGAATCTTCAAAGCGGAAGTCCAACATACAAGCAGATAAAGTCAAGGTTTTTAAAATAAAATCATCCATTGGCCTTTTCAAGGCCAAATTCCAAAATTTGGCATTTTTTCATAGGCCTTGGACTTCAGAATTTTCATTTGCCCTTAAATACGTTTTTGGCTTTATTTTCGTTTATGACTTTCAGAACAATTATTAATAACTAACTCTACAGTTTTTAAATAAACTTTTGATTATACAGTTTTCAAATGGCCCACAGTAAGCTATTGGAAGGAAAGGGAAAAAAAGGAAGGAAAGGAAGTAGTTCCTAAATAGAACAAAATTTCTGTCCCTTGCCTTTATTAGACTGTAATTTCCAGAATACCTCTAGCGTGAGTCATGTTTGTGTTTCTGTACAACATATAAAGAATCACTTTCTCTGTTACTACTCTTTTCTTTTCATGACCGAATTCTTTAATGATAAGTTCCACACAAAAACCGCAAAGTATTAAGGGAGGCTTTTTAAGGGGGGAGGGGAGAGGGTACATAATTCTTAAAAGGTCATTAAAAAAGAAAGCAAAAGCAATTGTATCTGTAATTTTGGTATTGACTGACAAAGTACCTGCCTCAGCAAATAGGTAACAAACGTTTCGATTTTAAATCTAAGAGACAGAAAAAAGCTTTCAAAAAATAGTTAGAACAACGCAATGTGTATTGGGTTTGTATGTTAGCTAAATAACGGCAAAAATAAGAAAAGTACATTTGTGAAATTATTATCATTTTTTTTATTTATTTTAATGGGTTCTTTTTACTGTTAGTCATTTATTATGAGTACGAAATAACTTTTCATTCATTTACAATTAAATAACATAGAAGCTTTTTGTTAACACATAAGTTGATGTACACTTTGTTGAACCATTTCATTTTGCAAAAGAAAGAATAGAATTTTTTGTTTGCAAAGCCGGTTATTGAGATGTTTAAAACATTTTTCACTTAAATTTTGGTTTAATAATTGAGTATTGTATATATACCAATGCAGTAGGATTCATTTTCATGAAAGATAGTATTTTTCTAATCTCTACCAATAATAAAAGAGAATGTGTGTCTGTGTGTTGACTCTCTACAGGGCAGACCGCTGGATCTAGAGCTACGAAATTTGGCACCTCGGAGCCATCTTTTGGAAATTTTAAATAGAATTTTAATTAATTAAAAATGAAGAGAAATTTTGACTTTTTCTCTTAATAACTTTCGACAGTATTACAGCATAAAAATTATCTTTACACTGTCTGAAAGCTCAAACATTTATCTTTTTAATGATATCAATTAAGTTTCATTACTATTTTTTCTCTAATTTTAATAAACTTTTAAAAACATTTTTAGGCATAATTTACAACAATACTTTTAATTGTTGCATCGAAATGCAAACCGTTTTCATTGTTTAAGCAAATATTTTATTGCGAGTTTATCTTGCATTGTCGAGTTAATCTTATTATAAAGCTAAGATAAATATCCTAATAGATTTTACTCCCATTTATTTCATCAAGTTTTCTGAGAAATCTGTAAACAAAGTCGTCTAAGATAATAAGTTTATTAAGAAATATATTCAGTAAGTTATTATGATTATGGCTTCTATGTTTTGATTCTTTTTAACAGAATGTCTAAATCCAGTTAACATACTTCTGGGCATAAAATGTGCTGCGCTATTTTAATGTTGAGATTAAATGCATATTTTGCCTTCAGAATAAAAAAAGTGAATTTAGTGCGGACGTCTTGCAATTAGACGTTAGATAACACGGGCAGATACTTGACTCTTCAAAGGACTTTCATGCAGACAACAAACACAACAGGTGCAAGGCTACTAAAAAAACACGGGCTAAATGTCTATCACGATTTGAAGTTTAAAATTACTTTGTTAAGTGTACCCTGAATATAAAATTATTCATTCAATTAAAATTAAATTTCCGTCCAACAAGTGGGTCGCCGAAGGCGGCTAGTGATAAATAAGGGAGAAATAAGTGCTTCAATGAATTTTCCAAATTTGGCCTTTTTGGCATTATTTTTAAGACAGTTTGGCCTTATTACTCTATTTTAATCTGACAACCATGACTCATGGTTGTCTCAGTAATTGTTATGTTCTTATTGAATTCTTTGGCAACATATACCAGTTAAAATAACTTAGAACGCATGTAAATAAAGAAAAATGACTGTGGAATTCTACTATACCTATGTTTGAGAAAGCTTATAAAAAGAGGTAAGATTCATGTAAGTAATTGTTGGCCGGGTTTGAAAATAATATCCTTAAGTATGATTTGTCCTTCATGAAATAACGATGAAATACAAAATACCAAGAAGAAACACCAGCTTGTACCATTTAATTACTCTTTTCTATTGTATACTTTTGGAAATACCGTCACCTTTCTACACATATCAAAGTTTTTATTTATCTATTAGTTATACTGCCCGCGAAACTCTTATTTTGTTCTTATCATTCTTTGAGATGCATATGCTTTGTGTATAGTTTCACGAAATTAATACAGATAACGATGGTGACAAATATGGCAAATCGGATTATTATAGGCATTGTCATTTTCATTTTTACTCTAGATTCGGTTTTTAAGGATTTTTGGATCAATAATGTTGTCTGGAAGAAGATCTTGGATCTTTTTAGATCTAGGGTCTTTTTAAGTAGGAAAGATTTGAACTGGCGCAGTTGAGCAATTGACAACTAACTACCATTTGATAGATCTTTACTACTAACTAACATTTATAGTTGTGAAATATACATAAGCGTGTGTTGTTTACTATGCAAAATCGAACCTATTCCAATTTGTGTTGCACAACATACAAGACTCTAGTTAATTTTGAAAATTTAAGCCTCAGCCTATAAAAAAGGTATATTCTAGTTGAAGATCAATTCATATTGAATAGTGACTTGCAAGTGACTTTTTTCACTTCCTTATATACTATGAGAGAGTATTGCAATCGCAAATAAATTCGAGCTCGAGAAAAAGATGAATCTAGATGTATTAAACCTCCCTGAATGGGAAAAACATGTATTATCTGCCCCATAATAAATTTTTGAACACAATAACTAGAATAATTTTGATTCGACTTAAGCCGGAAAGGATATGTTGCGGGGATGGTGGGAAACAACCCCCCCCCCCTCCTTTCAAGGGTCAAAATGCATGATATTATTGGCCATATATTTGGCTATAAATTATACTACTCCAATACCTATAGCCACTCCAATAACTATAACCACTCCAATAACTATAGCCACTCCAATAACTATAAATTACCGTCTGGGTGGCTTATGGCTTCCTTTTTTCGTTATTTCTTTTATTAAACTTGACTTGCTTCATGCTTGTAAAGATGGAATTTTGTTATCGAATCTTTTGTTATCTAGAGCGCTCGAGTTTTCAAATTTTCTACATTTGTCTATTTTTGATGATAATACATTATTTGATTCCTTTCATCATCTTATTATCAGTTAGTCGATTAATTGAATAAAATTTTGATTCGATACGAGTAACGCCAGCTAGTAGTAAATTTTAGTAAAAACAGTTTTATGATTCCATCATATTTATAGTAAATTGCATACTAAAGACTGAAAATAATTAGAATAAAAAGTTCTACATTTTAGTAGAGTAATAAAAGAATGTTTTTCAAAGCAATAAATTTATTTTTACTTTCATCTTTTTATATTTCATTTACCTCCTTACCTTTTCCGTGAAATTCTTAGCAGATTTAATAAATTTCGCTCTAAACCCACTGGGTCAGCGGGTCGCTTTGGATGGAGGAATAGAATTAAAATAGCTTTTTTTTCAAAATGCATAATAAAGCCAGTCTGTCCACCTTTTTCAGTTTTTCACTTTTTATTATTGTTTAGTCATATTTGTGTATTTTTTCATTATTTTTTTATACATTCACTTCCAAAAGTTAAGCATAATTCATAAGATGGGGAAAATCATTTTCTGGTCGCACCTTTAAATTCCTTCATGACGAGATTTTCACTTTAAAATTTGAGCTCCGACTACTTTATGTCCCACAACTCTCCAACATTAACTCCAACTGTATTCATTCTAACTCCACATTATTCCCATCTTACGAATTATGCTTAACTTTTGGAAGTGAGTGTAGATAAGTGATAGATTTACAGGTTACAAAACGTACAGGCATATTGGTTGCGTAAGTTCGCATATTAGAACAGTAAAACCTGCTTATAACGATAGTGTAGGACATAGAAAAAATATTGTTATAGGCAGGTTATCTCTGTAGACAGGGTGAGTATTTGGGCAGCCAATGTTTATGTACGTATGCACATACTAATATATCAACTAATTTTATTGCACTTATTGATTCATCTCTCAAATGCTCGCTGATATGAAATCGTATTTAACAAGCTTTAAGTTATCTAATTTTTTTTAAAAAAAACTTTAAAGTGAAAACTTTATTAACATTTTTACTTACAATAAAAGTATACATAAAAGGGAGATATAAGAATAATTTTATTTCAAAGTAATGCCAGTGTTTTACGTAATGTCTTCAAACGGAAATGTTTTAAGCAGTTCCACCATAGATTCAAGACCTTACACATCAAAATCGAACTTCCAGGAACAAGTGGTCAGTTCGAAGTTTTAACTGTGACAGTGTCCAGCGGAGAAAGATGATATGTAAAAGAGAAGAGCTGATATTCCAATCACTACCCCCCTTCTCAACAGGTTTCCGGATGCTAGTCCCCTCCACCCAGTAGCCCATCACCATTTATCTCACTTTATTGCCCTGGATTGCACTGTACCTGCTTTCTAAAGAGGTAAAATTATCATTAAAGACAGATACATTTTAAAATGATTATCGCTGTAGGCAGGTTCAAAATACATTGAGCGAATAGGAATTCCGCCAGGACCAAAGAAAATCACGTTATACGCATGCTTATCGTTATAGACATTATCATTATACACTGGTTTCACTTTATATTGTATCTTCTTGTTTTGCTTCATTTATTCTTTTGTGTTTGTACTCTTTTTTTGTATTAGCATCTGTGATTTTTAGTTATGTATGCATAATTTTTAAACAATATGTATAGTTTTTAAATATTAGGTGCCAATAAAAACATGCTTCGCGAAAATATGTGTTTATGCCAATCACGTTTTCTCATTTGTATTTTTCTATTAGTTTCTTACCTATTAATCTCTCACATATTAGTGGTTTCAATTTCAACTCACATGAGAGCAATCCAAAAGTAATTTAGAATTAGCAGGTGGGTTTTCCGTTAGACTTTCTTGTAGACGTGCAGGATATGATGTTTTTCATGTAAAGCTTCGTAATAATGTGGAACCTCGGTAATCCAAACCCCATATAGGATAGAACTTTAGGATAATCCGAACATCTTTTTGTTCTAACTTTCTGAGAAAGTATTTTTAACTGTATTATTGACTGTATTTAACTTATTATTAATTTTTAACTGTAAATATTTTAATTGCTATTTTTCCTTCATTTGAAGGAAAAGTAGCAATTACGAATCAGAAACAAAGCTAAAGATTTTATTCCTAACTTTAAACAAACATTTGAATTGATATTTAACCCTTGACTCCTAAGCCGGCCGTAACCGGCCATGCAACTTCTATACTTGTGGGGCGGATTTCGGCCGGTTACTGTTCCGAAAGCGGGGAGAAGGCAGTTAGGAGAGTTGGGTTTGGGGTAGAGATAAGAGATGAAAAGCATTCCATTCACATACTTCACCATCCGTAGTGAGGAGAGAAGGGGAAACGGTGGACGAATCTATTTCACCTATCCATTAGTAAACAAACCTCCGCATACAACTGTTCTCAGGTTTTGAGAACCCTCAGTAGTCAGAAGTTTAATGACCACTCGCCCAACAGTCTTCTCCCCGCTTTCGGAACAGACACCGGCCGAAATACGCCCCATTAGTATAGAAGTTGCATGGCCGGTTACGGCCGGCTTAGGAGTCAGAGGGTTAAGAATGAATGCAGCACCTTAAGTAGAAGAAATAAAATCGGTTATCTTCTTTTGATGTAAGGAACTAAACCTGATTGACGATGCGAATCGCAGCTAGCTCTTTCCGTACTCTTTTCACAGAGTATCCAAAGACAATATTCTACTGAATTTTGTATATCAAGAGTATTTCACCGAATTTTCCGGACAATCATTATTTCCCGGATTCCGGACAGAGGTCAGCTCCAATTAGTTCGGATTCGTGACGTTCTACTCCACAGTGAATAGAATCAAGAATGCCTTCCGACCTTTCTCCTTCAGCTGAATGAGTCCAAAATTTGGAACAATTTTACTGTTTCGCGATGTCAAGACCTTATACTAAATTTCATTTATCTAGCTTGTTGAGTTTTTGAGTAATCTCAGCCAGATGCTTTCGAATAGATAAGCAGAGAGAAAATGGATCCTTGGCGCATTTGATCGAAAATTTGTTATCTATCTATAATCCAAGTGATAAAATTATGTTCCAAATTTCATAAACCTTCTCGTTGCGCTTTTGAGTAAGCATGTACAAATGCACTTAGACAGACAGGTAGACTTTGCGTTGACGGATTTCTTCCAAACTTTGATGAAAATCTCTAATTTTCATGAACAGACGAAGTTCCAAATTTCACCCTTCTTGATCTTTGAGTTTTTGAGCTATCGTGCTCTCAGACAAAAAGACAGTATTCCAAAAAATTTTTTCGGGCTCTAAGAGGCTTAAAATATAAAGATCCATGAAAACCTCTTGGTCGAATTTTTCGCAGTTGCAAAACTTTCTATACTTCATATATCAGAAAGTAAAAATTGACGATAAATATCAGTTGAATGGCCTGAAGGCTCAGTTTTTTTTGTCTGCCTACTGGTCAACTGGTCAAGAATCTAATTGATTCTACGCGCCGGACAATGGATCCGTGTTTTCTACGATTTTCTTCTATAAAGCGATGAAAAATTTTTGGAGATGAAAGATAAAAATTAATTGGCAATGTTATGTTGAAAATTCCTTAATATGTTTTATTAAGTTTTAATTTCAAGGAAAATAACAATTTATTATACAAAATATATTTAAATTGACGCAAAGATTGAAATAATTCTATCCGCAATTCTTCTCTCTTTTAGTCCAGAATGCTTTAAATAAGTTTCTGAAAACTCATACGCCCAGGAGGCCCTCCTTCAAATGGATTTTCAAAGATTTAGAAGCATTAGGGTAAGAGAGAAGCAGTAGTTTCAGGGCAATATTCTTTATCATTATAGAAATCGTCCCTTGTAGTGATCACGAATGTAACGATCAATCGGTTGTACTGATCAAAATAGCGTGGAAAGGATCTCCCGTATCTAAACATAACATAACACCACCTCCTGTCGCCGTGCCTAGAGTTCTTATGACTATTTATAAGCGGTTTGAATGGACTTAAAGTGGAAGCTTACTGAGACCACCAAGAAACTATATTGAAAACAAGGGATTGGTAACATAAGGGATACAATGCAAGGTCAGGATCTTCGAGGTAAACTGTATGAGAAGGATGGTAAACACAACTGGGAAAACTGTTACAGAAAAAGAACGCGGTAAAATATCTTAAGAATGAAAATTATCGTGGAAAGTGATAGAACATATGAAGCTGTAAAACAAGAAGGAAAAAAAAAACATTCCAATTACTGGAATACATGAACAAATATTTACAAACATGTACAATACTGCAAAACATATTCTGAAATATTATATATTTCTGTGGTACTTTCTAAAAGTGGTGAACTTCAAAGCACGCATCACTTTGGAGAAATTTTAAAGTTACGGGGGGTTTGAAGCACTTCACTGAACGGTGAGAAAAGAAAACCTCTACGAACATACATTGATTCGGTAATTTGATAACACTGTGCACGGGACGAGCGTGCTTGACATTGAAGAGGCCTGCTTAAAGTAATCTTAATCTAGAGTGAAAAGCTGACCGTTGCACAGTGGTGAAATATACGAAAAAGGTGGCCAAAATTCGTTTTAACTGTAACACTTAATTATATTGATAGTATAACATATTGCCCTACTTTTTGTCTACTTTTCGACTTGTTAACGACATGCAAGCCGCCATGACACTTCCGTAAACTTCTGAATTCTTTTTAAAACTGTAAGTGTTTGCACATTTCTATCACAGTTTTTTTTTATTATATTTTTGTTCGAGTTCATCAAGTGGCTTGTTTTAGATATGGAACTTAGTCAATAACGAACCTGCAAACTTTTTATCCCCTATTTATAGGAATCAAACAGTTTTTTTTTAAATAAAATCTCGTCTTTTAAAAGCAGAAGAATTTTTTAAGAGTTCTAGTCGAATCATTGAAGGAAAAAGTGTGGGATTCCAAGGAATTCTAGCATTATAAATAATTTTTCGTAAAGCTCATAATGGTAGCTCTCTATTTAAAACAAATTTTCGTGCTACTTTTTGTTACTTTCAAATTTTTGGTTGTTTTATTGCATTAGTAACTGTACAAATTTTTCTATACATGCTCTTTTAGGGAAAACTTCGGTTGCATCAAAATCAATTATTCGACGAGAACTGATACTTTTGATAATAGTAATTCGTATACAAACAAAAGGGTATGAAACAAACATCTTTATTCCAAATTTTACGTGGTTTTATATACTAATACCGATGTACTTGACTGCGAAACAAGAAAACTATCGAAGCCAATTTTTGATTATCAATCAAATTGAAAAAATTGTTTATTATTAAAATATTTTACACATGCTTCCTTAAAATGTGCCATTAAAAGCTTTTGAAGACAGCAGTGAACGAATTACAGGAAACAAACCTAAAGAACAGAGATAGAGAGAGAGCAAAGCGAGTGAAAAGATATACACAGAACGAGTCTAATGCATGCTGCTCAAATGAAATGCAGAATAAATGGACACACTGAAATGGCAAAACTCTTGCTGTTTGAGTGCCAAACATAGATACAATATCAAAAGGCAAGAACTAACCACTACTGGTTCATTGCAAATTTAAAAGAAAATTCAATACGATATGCGAAATAATGCTCTTGAAGAAGGTTCCGCTTTGTTCTCTAATATTGAAGTCAAAATAAAAGATAAAAATATGAGTTATACAGAAAATATTTCTGTAACTGAAGCTTGAGCAGTGGTGTCTTTACAAAACTTGCTTAATAAAACTGTACAGCGACAGATTAAATCGGTAGAAGAGGAATTTTTATCCTTCGAGGACGATATTAATAATTTTTTTACTGGTAAATGGGATTTTGACAGTTTCGAAACAATTTGAATATATACAACTCTTCGAAGATCTAACAGCTCCAAATGCCTGCATTTTTGTCACATCGCTTGTTCTAATAAATTTGCGGAATCGAGATGAACAACAGTGTACTGTACTGAGGAAAATCCATGCCCGTTTTCTCAATATTGTAGATCATTATGACTCCAGCTCGTTCAGGAATCGACACAAATTAATAAACAAGAAGCTGTATGTGACAAACTAGATAACTGATTCGAATTCGACAGACATGAAAACTGGTTGTCAAAATTTTTAAGTAGACATAACAGCAAATGCTTATGTCTGATTAAAAATTTGTGCCCAGCCACAAGCAAAAAGTTCAAAAGCTTTAAGCTTTGTTTAAAGAAGTCATTTAATTAGGACTGTCCACGCTAGATCACCGGATTAGATTCTTTTAGTGCTTATCATATTTTCCACGTAGACTTACGTTATGTAAACGGCAAACACGATAGGGGGGCGAGAATAAAAAAGCTGTTGGAAATGATAAAAAAGTATCCAAGATAAATTTAAAATGCAAATAGGTCTCGTGGTTGAAAAGCCGAACCATGAATGAAGACAATACAGCACGTGCACGGAAGTCAACTGCTGCTATTTGATTCCTTTTTCTGCTGATTATAGTGTAAGAGCCTTGAATATCTTCCTGAATTGAGAATTTCTTAAATTTTACGTCTACCCAACATATCCTAAAGTTCTGATTACGATTAGTTATATAATTTAAATATTTAACAATTTTGACAACTTTTATATATATTTCACCACTGTGCGCTGGTGTGAATGAATCTGATAATATTGAAGATTTTATTCCTAGAGAGCTGGTATCTACCTAAAATCTGCCGGTCCTAGTGAATAACAGTTTTCTTGTAATGATCGGTTTCGATGAGAAGACGTCCACAGAGGATGAGGACAACGAAGATGAAAGACTCCAGAAAAGAAACCGCACTGGGCCCAAGAAATTCTGGAATTCCTTCGGATATTAAGAGACCAGCCCAATACGTACACCGTGCTGGATCCTTTGAGCATTATTCACATGAAAGGCTTATCCAACGAATGTTTGAAAACTCAAAAAAAGTTACTCTCAATAACTTTTTAAGAAAGCTTTAAAAATTCAATATGTATGATTTTTAACGTAGGACTGCGTTCCTCCCATTGGGGTCTCAGGAAGGAATTTGATTCACACGTCAAAACGCCACAAAAAACGTTGTATGGGAGATCCTCTATATCTCGGTAACTATATATGTTAAAAACATAACTAATGTCTTATTTTAGAGATAAAGGGTAACAACAGAATTTATAAAAAAATTGGAAAATCGGAAAAGATTCAAGCGAGTAAAGTAGTTCTACGCCTTTGACATCAGCGGCTGTTTGAAAAAGACAGCCTCTTTTTTATATTTTTGCAATTCTGTATAACTGTATCGATTTTCTTTTCCTAATTAAAACAAATGAGTGCATACTAACAATGTTGCGTAGTCTGTTTTTCTGCTGTCCTTGTCAGATTCTTGCCTAGGGTAAGTGTCGCCTAAGCCAAAAGGTGACTTGTTTGAACCTCAATCATCATTATTAGCTTGGCAAGGGTAAATGGCGTCAGGACATGCTATTATTTCTCACTCCTTTATTATATTTGACTTTTACCAGCGGAAGTGGTCTCCCCTAAACTTTCTCGTATAGTCCTAAAATATGTAGAGAAAAAATTAAGCTGAAACGAACAAGAACCCCTAGCGCAGTGGAGAAAAAAATAAGCGAAACGTCATACCACGATTTCCGAAGGTCGTCAAACGCGGAAGCCGGTGTGATTACCAATAGGTCTGGGTGTAAGATGAAGGAAACGGAATTTGGAATTTGAACTCCCTTTTTTAACCGATTGAGACAAAAATTGGACACAAATCCACCTTAAGGTGAGAAGGCCACATACCAAATTTCATTTATCAAAGTAATTTTGTAAAGAAGTATTGCGTTCCAGATTATACAGACAAACAGTCAGCCCTTTCGCGGATTTGGTTCAAAATTTGATACAAACCTACATTACTGATGATAAAAATGTGTACCAAATTTTATCTACCTGAAATGTGTACCAAATTTTATCTACCTGAAATGTGTACCAAATTTTATCTACCTGAAATGTGTACCAAATTCAAATTTGTGAGTTCTCGCGTTCACAATAACACGGACATACAGAAAGACAAATTTTGTGTAGACGGATTTTGTCCAAACTTTGATGGAAACCTACAAATTATGTGTAAAGACCACATACCAAATTTCAACCCTGTAGCTTTAATAGTTTCCCAGTTATCGTGTTCACAGACATACAGACACACAGAGAGACTTAAATCCAAAATTGTGTTTTTCGGACTCAGGGAGGTCTAAAACGTGGGGATTCGTCAAAATCTCGAATTCGAATATTTTGACGATTACAATACTTTCTCTTTGTACACTTCGTATATGAGAAAGAAACCAGCGGGAGTGGTCTCCCCTAAACTTTCTCGTATACTTCCCAAAAAAAGGTGCTCTTTCCCCTTCCCGCCCCGCGTGGATAAAAAAAATTTGAAAAAACTCTAACCCAGAATCCAATGACTATCATAAGGTTTCCATTGTAGATTAAAGTGATAGTAAAATATTTAGGTAAAGAATCAAATTCAAAGAGATGCGTACCGATTAAAAAGCAACTATAATACACTACTAAGTTACATTCTTGCCGGCTCAAGGACAAAGTGACGTAATCCTTCCGCGTGCACAGAGATTGCTACCAGTACACATGCGCATGGAGAATCGGATTAGAAAAATTAATTATGCGATTTGAACGCCTTTTTTAAAACCGATTGAAACGAAATTTGGGCACAGATCTATAATTAATGTTAGCAATCTTCATACCTATTTTTATTCATCTAAGCCAAAGGGTTTAGGAGATATAATTTTTACAAGTTTGCGATTATACAGTCCGAAAGACAGTCAACCCTTCGACAGATTTGGTCCAAAATTTGATACGGGCCTACATTCATGATGATAAATTGTGTACCAAATTTTATCCATCTAGCTATTCCAGTTTTTGAATTATAGTGTTCACATGAACGCGGACAGACAGACTTCCCGTAGACGGATTTTATCCAAAATTTGGTAGAAACCTACAAATTACGTGTAAAGATCACATACCAAATTTCATCCACGTAGCTCTAATAGTTTTCGAGTTATCGTGTTCACAGACAGACATAATTCCAAAATTGTGTTTTTCGGACTTGGGGAGGTCTAAAATATGGAGATTCGTCAAAATCTCGAGTTCGAATTTTTTGACGATTACAATAGTTTTTAGTTGTATTCTTCGTATACTGGGAAATGCAAATGTGCTACAATATTTTAAAATGTCATTATAAGATAATAAAAATGTTCTGTATGTCGAATAAAAAACAGTATTTTTTTAAATTGTGAAAAGTTATGATTTTCTGAATTCATTAAATTTCTTTGTTATTCAGCATGAACCGACTAATTTTTGTCCCCAAATCCAGGTAGCACAGCATGTTGTCCGATATTGCACAATATTGCTCAATATTATATAATATTATATGATATTGCACAATATTATACAATATTGCAAATATTGTTCAATATCGTACAATATCTTTGTGTTACTAGGGAAGCACTCCCGAAAAGTGGCTCTCCGGTCACCAAGCCTCTGATCTCGTATATCTTGGCTTTGACCCAAAAGTGATAACCACAAGAGGCGTCCACGTTATTATATATTGGCCTTTAGTTCGTCACATAGTTCTTTGTGTTGTTCGTGCATTCTTTTATGTTTGTACGCGTTTTGTTTTAAAATTCGTGATATTTTTATATTTCTGATATGCGCTGATACTTTTTCTTTGGCATTTTTGTATTAGTTTTCTTATTTGTTAGTTCTTTCTCTTACGCATTAGTACTTTCAATTTTAACACCTATGAGTGCAACCTAAGATTTAACAGCCCTGAAATGTCGAATTTTTCTTCTCGCTCAGAATCGCAATGACAGGAACAGAAATATAGTGTAATGTTTTCTCTCTATATCCGCTAAAAGACATTTCGCAATTTTAAGGGCAAAAGATACAAATCAAGTGCCAAAATTAAATTCATACTTCCGTAACATGCTTTATTAATTTTTAATTCCATGGGGAAAAAGCACTTTATTATACAAAATATTTTTGAATTGATTCAATGTCCGTAATAATGCTACCACTAGACTTTTCCTTCTTGCTCTTAACACTTGATACGCGTTTCCTAATTCTCCTAAGACCAAAGGACCCTCCTGCTTGTTGAATTTTAAAGGATTTCGGACCAGAAGTAGTTACTGGGGATTATTCTTTTTCATTTTTAGTATTAGACATATTTACATTTAGTATGGAATTAGCCTTTTTGCGTTGCCTTGTGCTTTATTTTCCGTTTGTACGCTTTTTGTGATAACATATGTGATTTTCTATTTATTATAAAGGGTCAGTTGGGATAATTGGGAAAGAATTTTGTTGAGCTGTCATTTTTCTCAATTCAAAATGATAGTATGAGATGGAAAAGACTTTTATATTTTTTGTGAGTGCATATTCATGTTCTGCAGGGTTTCATTAATCAATTACTCTTTTCCAAAATAAATGTATTAATTAACCAGCCTCATTTGCAGGAACATTCTTTATTACCCGGTATGTTACCAATTACCCCATGGTCTCTGGAATAATTGGGAACACATCTTTCGGCTTCTAATCATTGTAACGAATTGATTTGAAGAGGATATATTTGAAATGATGAGAAATTATTTTATATTTCCTCAGAATGCATTTTACGACCTGTTTCTTGTTACCACAAAGTACTGATTTTTTTACTGTTTTTCAGCATAAATATCTTTTATTTCATAGAATATCACATATAAACTATAATAATTATTTACAACCTTCAATTTTCAGTAGTAATTTTGAATCAGCCAGTTTTGTCTGGAAAAGTTTGGAAATGAACCTTTATATAAAAAAAACAGAAATAACTAATTATTATGGCACACGAAACTGAAACATTTAAGACTTAGAACACATGCAGTAGTTCAATTTGGTAGTAAAAAGCAGAACTTTCGCTTCAAATAGAACGTTTAATAATGGCTCTTCATTCTTGCATCTTCAAAGTTATCGATCAAAATATTCAATATTGTTGAAAGATCAGCCATAGCTGATTCGAGATTAGTTGCTCCTCCTATCTTCGCAACAACTATTTCTTCTTGAAAAGAGTCAAACTCATCATCCGATTGCGCCATCAGCAACCCGTATTCCTATTTCTCAACATGAGTTTGTTTTCTTCAATACTTGACTTTAAACGGCTTCATACCATTTTTAAGAAACAGTTTCCATATGGGAAAAGCAACATGTATGATACCACATGCCAGAATTTTTAAAAAGTCAGTTGTTAGTTTGAGATAAAAGAATAAATATTATTAGCGGAACAGACCGCTACCCGTTTCCAAGATTTACAATTACTTCATATCGTATAATAAACAGTTCTAAATACATAAAAAATATAGGTTTTTGTTGCATTAAAGACCTTTACCTAATTACCCCGCAATGAAAATTCTCAGTAGTAATTGAGAACACTATCCTGTTTGTTACTCAGGAGAAAATCCAGAAACGAGAATTGAAGTTTCCTCATAACTATTATAATCTAGGGATCTAAGAAATATATAACTAAGCAACTTAGCCTGCATATAACTGGTGTAAGTAACAAACAATGCAACTTAAGAAATTTTGATTTAATTTTTTAAAAATACATTTGCAACTAAAATTAACAGACGTTAGCGGATAACACTGAAAAAAGCGAAAAAGTGTTTTTCTTCTATCTCTAGAGTGTCTTAACCAAAGTGCATGCTTTCCAGTTCCTTGAGGCCTCACCAGTGTGAATTGTAGTACCGTTCTCAATTACTCTTTGTTCCTAATTACCCTGCTTAACCATTTATTGATATTTTCACATTGGTATTTTTGTATTAAGTTTCTTTTCTATTAGTCTCTTAGCATTAGTAACTTTAATTTCAACTCGTAGAGGTATAAACTTAGATGTGACAGCCCTGAAGTGTTAAAATTTACTTCAATTTTCTATTTTAAGGAAAAAAGATAAAAATTAAATTCAAACTTCATCAACATGCTTTATTAATTTTTAATTCCATAGGAAAAAACAATTTATTGTACAAAATATAGTTGATTGATGTAATGTTCGTAATATTGCTATCTGTAGTCCTTCTTGACTTGTACATTTTAACCGCGTTTAAGCTTACTTAAATCAATACGACCAGGAGGTCCCCCTCTTAATGGTGATTGACTCTTGGGTGTAGGACCATTAGAACCGGAATCAGCTGTGGTAGGGGCTGGAGTAGTAGAACCACCTGCCTTGTTCATCGCATCCATTAACCTCTGCATATCCCCCATGACATCATCCGTTGTTGGCGCCGGAGTAGTAGTTGGAGGAGGACTGCTTCCACCTTTTTTATTTTTGCATCCTTCTGCAACAACAGAAATAAATCAAGTAAATCTGTTTTTTAAAAACACACTTGTTTTAGTATGCTAAAAAGTAGAAATTTTCTTTAAATTATTTTCTACTCTCTTTTCAGCCTTTAATTTTAATTCTACTTTTATAAATATTACAGAATAATGAAATCATTTTTTTTTAAATTCACTATCTAATGGCGTCCCTAGTTCAGAATCAAAATTCAGTTGAATTAATCGATTGTAATTGCTAATTAAGCTCAGAAAATGTTAAAATAGTATTGTCATCTACACTACATAAATGTATAAAATTTTTAAAACTCTACCACAAGAGGAAGTGAGTGCGAAATCGATTACAAAATTCCATCTTTAGAAACATGAAACAAATCAAGTTAAAGAAAAGTTGTATATAAAAACGTTTTAATCGTCAGGTAAAAACTGAATTTTTATCAGATCCATTCAGTGCAGTCTGGAAGAACTGTAATTTTACAAACTTTCTCTATGAAGTGTTGTACTACAGTGTAGGCAATTCGTGCTCATTTGATACTTCTAATTTCAAATCCATTGCTTTTCCTACTCATAACTTTAACCTTCAAATAACGACTAATAAAATTCTGCTCTCTTCCACCGCTACTTTGAGGGACAGTTTTTTCAATAAGAAAACAATTTTTTAATCCTCTTTCTTGTGCAGGTGTGGTGATCTTATGATGGTCAATTAGTAAAAATGCATTTTATAACGTCTAATAAGGACAATAGATGGCAGCACAAATTCTAATTTATTTCTTAGAGATTTATACGAATTAACTTCGTTTTTACGAATAAAAATATATCGATTTTGGCCTTGAAAGGATAAGGGCCTCCAAAGGATTAAGGAAACTATTTTGTGGAAGAACCAGGAATGTTCTTTCCCCTTTTCTTAGTAATCAATACATGTAAGAAAAAGATAATATATGATAATACACACGTGAAAGATAATACATGTGGTTAATTTTTACCATCTACGGTGTTACTGTTTCTTATCCTCTCTAATCAACATTCAACCTACCCTTCATACATATCTTAATAGAAAAGAACATGGGGATAATAATGACTACTAAATTATTAGAGATGCAAAACGTTATCGCCGCAAAGGGAAGGAAATCCCAATATCCTACTGGTACGCCATTATACCAACCTATTATCAAAGGTAAAAATCACTGGTACGGGATTTGTATCTCCCGTAAGAAAGGGACGTAATATGGTAATTTGGTCATTAAATACTTGTAATCAATCCTGATTGTGTCTTTTGAATCTAGAAAATTACCAATGAATATGAAAGGAAACGTAATTTCAAATCATTCAGAACATGTGTATGATATTTATGTACAAGCATACACATATTTCTTAAAACCTTTTTCAATTTACAAAAAATATTACATATTATATAAAAATTTCGCTGCAACATTACTCAAAGTTTCAAAGTTCTTTGGTTTCTCAATATTTCCTTAAGTAATCTCCAAATTTAGTTTCTTTCTTTCGGGGGTACTGGGTATTGCTCCGTTTATATTTTTCTTTGCGTATAATTGTTAACAAAACATAATTTGTAAGATATAATGTGCCTACATTTCACAAATGCGAAAATTCCGAATTTATGAAAGAAAAAAACGGAATTCCTGGAATATCAGGAATGCATTTATTTCTTGCCTACATAAGTTTGAATTTTGAAAAATAGCTATTTTGTTCCTCGTTTGCCCAAAGCAAGGCCTGAAATTGTTTTGTAAACAACAATTTTTAGAATTATATTTATCAAACTAACACTAATTGAGTTAGCTACCAAATTGCTTAAACAGTCAACAAATTGAAGTTTGAAAAAAGCATTTTTGAATATTGAGCCTAAGGGTTTTTTTTTCTTATTAAATTAAGTTTATTTTACTGTGCTTAAAGGTGCTGTAATAACACTTGCTGCAATTCAGTTATTTATTATCAATGAAACAATAATCGCAATTGTAATAAATGTTAAAAAAGCTAACTAAGGTAAAAAAAAAGGTGATTTTAAACATTCGAACAAATAAATTATCACTTTTCTTTCGTCTAATAGTATGCAGGGATTTCAAATATTTTACATTTAACTTGTGCAAATAATGAAATTAAAACATATATTTAAAAAAAATAAGAACAACAAACAGTTTCTAATGAGATTTCTGTTGCTGAAGCGTCAGCTTTCTACTTTTAATTCGCGCTTTTGGGGATCAATTGATTGTTGTCATCAAAAGAAAGGATTTATAGCCAGAGAAGATCGGTAATGTGCACATACAATTTTCTTGAAATATTGTTCGGAATTTCGTCTTGTACCTAAATTTAAAATTTTATTTTGCTGTGTGCAGATTATTAAGAATTAAAAGAGCCGCCCGTTTTCAACCCCCGGCCCGAAACTTCTGTACTGCAAATGTATTCCGGAACTATTTTTGTTGGTACTTGTTAACGGAACCCCAGACAAAAAAAACGCAAAATTCTGGTGGCAGTTTCGTCATTAGTTTCCATTAACTTTAACCCCAAACAAAATAAAGCTGAATTCTAACGACAGAGTCCTCGATAGTTTTCAGTAACGGAACTCCAGACAAAGACAGCCAAATTCTAGTGACAGATTCGTCGCTAATATCCGTTTACGGAACCACAGGCAAAAACAGCCAAATTCTAGCGACAGATCCCTAGCAAATAATCGCTAAGATGTGGCGATTTGTCACTAGAACTTGGCGCAGATCACCAAATTCTAACGGCCATAGTGATAAATGTTGACACCAAAACGAAATGATTCCAGCATTTGACCTTGGCGATGATTGGGATCCGTAAACGTAACCCCAGACAAAAACAGCCAAATTCTAGCAGCAGATCCCTAGCAAATAATCGCTATGCTGTGGCGATTTGTCACTAGAACTTGGCGCAGATCACCAAATTCTAGCGCCCATAGTGATAAATGTCGACACCAAAACGGAATGATTCCAACATTTGAGCTTGGCGATGATTGGGATCCGCTAACGGAAAAATGGCGATTTTTTTTTATCCCGCATATACAGAAGCTTCGCTTTAGCTGATCTAATTGAATATGTGAAATTGAAAAATACAAAAGAAAGAATGTAAAAGTATACATGAGTTAACGAATATCTTGAGCTGACAAGTAAAACCTTCCTGAAAACAATTTTGTGTTCGAACAACGAGTTCATACACAGTCACATTACCGTCAGTTACATTAACGTCCCATTTTGAAGCAACGCTACGGCTACTAAATCTACTTTTGAATTTATATTTCCCCCTATACTATTTACTACTTGAGAATAATTTCATCAGTTTTTAACTCTCAGAATAATAGCTAGTGCATGACTCTAACAAACTCTTATTCGGTTATTTTATAGAAGAAAGTGCTTATCGAAGAAAGAAGATAAGGTCTGTGGTCGCCCTCGACCATCCATGGAGTCATTATTCCTTTTTTCCGTTCTTAGTATTCAACTTATCATACATAGGGTGATTGAATAGAAAATCCCAAGGAGGAACTCCCAGCCATCTAGACATGCGTGTGAATCTGAATGACCTGGTCGCCGCAACAATTAATAGGGCACTGTGGCCCCGCTTTATAGTCGCTATTATGAGAGGATCATGCGAAGACCCCTCAGACAAAGGTACGACTCGTCAAAGGTAGAAGGTAGCTCGACCCCTCACCATAACTATATCCCACTGGGAAGCGAGACTTTGCTTACTTGCACGGCAGGCTCTCATCCCCGTATTTAAGGTGCCCCCTCCCCCTTAAGTGGGAATGGTTGAATAGGAAAGGGGAATAAAACCAATAAGTCATTAGAGGAGAGACAGAATATTTACATGGGAGGGGGGAATTAAAACATTGATCATTTACTGTTACAGCAGTCGTACTATCCCGTACGCAAAGGAAAAAATTCTGCCGGTACAGAATCTGTACCGCCCGTAATGAAAAAATTACATATTCAATGTTCGAAATGCGTATGGTGTGTGAAGATTAGGTTATTAGAGGAGATGTGCGAAGAAAGTTATTGGAAGAGTTGTGTAAAGAATGTGATTAGAGGAATATTTAAATGAGGACTTATATCTCAGGCATGTATATAAACAATAGCTGTACCAGCCATTAGTTGTAGCAATTAGAAAAGATTACATTTTGTATTTTTAATGGTAATAATACTAAATAAGAAAATTGGTTTTGTAAAATAAGTGTCCCCTCTTTGAAGTCACATTATGGGCTGTTTATAGCATGGTGGATGATGCCCTTGAAGTGTTTTCAAACTTAACACTTTTTCAGTTAACTTTTATTCAGTTTTGGATCAAAACCTTAACAAATGCTATGTCATTACATTTGGTCCAGTGACAAAAATGTGTGACTTTAATGCATAAAATAATATTTCATTAAGTAACATGTGAATTTACCTTTAAGAATATGTCAATTTTAAAATTAATTAATTAATAATTAATGTATTTATGTTAAATGATATTGATTGAATTTCGGAGTCTTGTGACTACCCTTCTCAAATTTATGAATAATTTAACTGATAAAATTATTGTGAGAAAAAATGATATCTATATATTCAAAATAATTGGTAAAATCGAAGGACCAGTCCCCCAGCCCCAACCGCTGGACCGATTTCGACAATTTTTATTTCATATGAAAGCTTATGCCCCGTAGATGCATCATCAGTGGTCGCCTGCTCTCCACCCTTCATTTTAGGGAGAAATAGAAGCAATACTGCTTCGCTGTACATTCTATTTGGAAAAAGCCTTTTAGAGTCACCCAGCCGTAACCGCTCAACCGATTTCGCCTGTTTTTATTTTACATGAAAGTTCATGACCCGTAAATACATCATCAGTGGTCGCCTCCCCACCACCACCCTCTATTTTTGAGAGAAATTTCAAACACGCTACTTCACTGTACATTCTTATGGAGGACAACCTATGACTGAGTCCCTCAACCACCTGACAGATTCCGCCAACTTATTTCGTCACAGATAGCTAACCAATCAGAATGCTGCAAGTTTAAAATAGTATTTTTTATCTGTACGTGCTTCAATCAATATGCCGTCTCAAGACTATTGCATAATACCTATTGTAGGGAATGGAAACTTTATTTAGAGCGATATCATTCTTCATTTATAATTCTGAAAACTTTTGTGCAGAAATTCGTGACAAAAATGTGTAATATATTAGAATTCAAATGGGATTTTTTCGTTTTATTATTTTGCTAATATGTAAATTTATGTATTTCTGAGGTGCTATTAAGCTGTATTTGTATGTTAGATAACTAGTATGCTATAATTGAAGCGGTGCCATTAGGTTGGTTTTATTATCTCTGATGCATGTGATGGAATTCTTTCCGATTTCTTTTTCTAAGACATTTAGAATAGCTTTTGTTTGTGATATCTGAAATTCCCAAACCTAAACGATGTCTGTACCTTTCACTGCCTTGTAATCTTATTCTAAGTGCTTTATACAAAAAAATAAAGTATCTATGTATACTTCGCGATTCACACTAGAAAAATTAAAATGCTTTTGTAATATTATCTGACAGCATTTTAAGATGCCATTTTATTTATTTAAGAGGCTGAGTACATTAAAGACATATATTGCAATAGGTTGAGAAGTCCCGAATAAAGTTTGAATTGTTTTATTTTGTGAATATATATAGAATGCTTAAGAATTAATTACTAAAAGTAATTGACCAAATCATTCAATATTGGAAGCGCAATTCAGATTCATCTCTTAGATAGCAGTTACTTCAGAAATCCTTCAAATATTATTTCCAGTACTTATTGCCAGTACAGAATAACTTTGTATTTATATGTGACTAATGTTATTTGTCAAAAGTAGATAGATAGCTGATTGGCTTATTTTATTAATTGCATAACAAAATGACAATATTTTTCGCGACAGTTTAAAAGAAAAATTTCAGAAATTCAGTTCATATCTTCACTGCATTTTCCTTTAGAAGGTAGCAGCCATTCAAAAATTGGGAGAAACCCAATTTGAGATAGTGACAGTCTATGCCTTGTTCTTATTGCATTTCTCTACAGGGAAAGAAAAATGCTTTGTTAATACATGAGCATACAAAACAACACTCGCTCCAGCGAGTCATGAGGGTATTGAACTGATGCTCGTGTCAGTGGTATGTGTTTTCTGTCAGTAAGTGGAAAGTCTCATTTTAAAACCCGGACATAAACAAGTTACATTGTCATTGAACTGACGTTTATAAGTATGGGGTTTTCATCAGTCTATTCTTAATAGACTGATCAAATAAATAATTCTTAATAGACTGATTAATTATATTCTAATAGATTGATTAATAGACTGATTAATTATAATAATTATATTAATAGACTGATGTTCGTATTAGTAGTATGTGTTTTCTGTCAGTTAAGTGAAAAACCTCATTACAGAACATGGACGTATGTGAGTCATATTGTCATTAGACTAACGCTTATAAGAATAGATTTTTGATAGGTCACCCCAGCGGGACATGATGGTATTGAAATGATGCTCGATCCAGTGGTATATGTTTTATGTCAGTAAGTGGAAAACGACGTTTCCAAACCGGAGTGTGAGTAAGTCATGTAGTCATTAAATTACGCTTATAATTATAGGCTTTTAATTGGTCGAAAGCATCATTAATCGCTCAAGAATGCATTCTTGGTGATTCATGTTGACATTGAATCGATGCTCTGTATCAGGCAGTTTGTGATGTCTTTATAGATCCCAGACATGAATAAGCCATGTTTGAATTGGACTACTGATTATGTCAGTGATATGTGATGTTGGTATTTTAGATCCCAGGCAAGAGCAAAATATATTAGCATTACACTGAGAATCATTTCAATTGTACGTATTATCAGTAGGCAAAAAATGTTATTATAGACCCCAGACATGAATGAGTGTCTGACTCTGAAGAATGAAAAATGCTTATGTTAGTGGTATGTGGTGTTGGTAAGTCGAAAACATTGTTTTAAGGTTCCAGTCTTGAGCGAAATATTTTAAAATTTAACCGACACTCAAAAACAAAGATATATTTCGCCAATAAATCGAAAACATATTAGATCCTATACATATGTGACTAAGTTGGAATTGGACTGACACTCAAGTCGGCGGTATGTGCTGCCAATAGGTCAAAAACATTAATTTAAATCGAGACATTAGGCTGATAATCATTTCAATGGAACGTTCGTTAAGTCAAAAACATTATTTTAGATTACAATCTTGAGTCAGTCATGTTGACTTTGCACTGTCGCTCAATTCATCGTTATTTGTTGACAGTATGTCAAAAATACTATTTCGGGTACCAAGTTTGAGTGAGACATTTGAGAATTAAACTGAAGATGATGTTCATGGTACGGGTTCTCAGAGGATCGAAAATATCTTAGATACTACCGAAAGTCACCTTGACACTGGAATAATGCTCGCTCAGGTGTTTTATGTATCATTTTTTATCCCTGACAAGAAGTTTAAAAGCGGAACCAAGGAACTTATATGTTGCGAATTAAAAAGGATATGATTTTTAAAAAATATATTATGCTGACGTCCGTCAGTCAGCCTGCCTTGTATCAGCCCTTAAATCAAAAAAGATTTCGGAATGTAAAATATTGAGTTTTTTATCATTCTTCTGCGACTTTGATCCTTCACTGGTCCAAAAAGCGAATTAAAAACTCGATTCCAATTAAAAGTAGGCGTTGCATATGGCTCTTGAGCATGTTAACTCTTTAATCCCGAGGCGACTTTTATCTTCTTGCCCCCTTTAAAACCGGGAGTTTTGGGGAGGAAACGGCATGCATTGGACTCTCCTAACCACTCACCTGGGTGGTCGTTTACCCCACCCCTGCTATAACCTTCCCTTAAGGCGCACGGAAATGGGCTGTGACTGGCAAGGATAATTGGATCCCCTACCGTACTTATCTCCTAAGCGATCTCAGAATCTCGCCTTCCCTCAAAAGAAGCCAACCGCCTCAGACCGACCCTCATCGCCGTTAAGAGGAAGTTTTTAAACCGCCCGGGACCGCCTCGCTCGGTGTGAGAGGGTTAAATTAGTCGCCGAGAGTCCGAAGTTTTTGCATTGGTCTGGTATGAGACTGGGAGTTTCAAAAATCGTCTTAGATGTCGTCTTGTCATCCAAATACACGATTCAAAATTACAAACTCGATATCAACATAGCCCTCTTGTGGCATTAAAACTGATTTTATTTAATCTAAACTAAATTCCAATCATCTTCGGGATATTGATCAGCAAATGTTTTTATTTTAATTCTATGTTGTAGTATCACTGTTAAGCTCTTTCAAGCTTTAATTTCTTTGCTATAAAAAATAATTTCTTGCTTTTTTATGAATTTCTCCCTTTATTATTGTTGAAAAAAATGTTAAACCAATTTGTGAGCAAATTTATATGAGTATCTTTCTGTATTCCCTTTTTTAAGTATTTAAATAAATTGCCTCCCTCGGGAATATTTTGTTTTTGGTCCCCAGTTGCGTACTATATTGTATAATTTTTTTCTCTTGACGATGTCTTAATATTATTTTACTATATTTGAAATAATTTGAATCTATATGTTCAAGTATCTTCCTTCATTTATAATCTTAAGCGGTATTTTTACTTTTATAGTATATATTCGCACTCATCTCTCACATACCTATTGTTCAAAATTACGAGGTTCACCCAAAATAGCCCTGAAATTGCTTCAAAATGGGACGTTAATATATAAACTAAACTCAAGTACCTATTAA
>BGPR01000475.1:149620-299711 GCA_013235015.1 Araneus ventricosus
AATTATAACCCATTCCCAACCCATGATATTTTAGAGCTCTCAGAAATATTTAAGCATTGATCTTTCGCTTCCCTGAAAGCCTGAATTTCAAGCAATGAATTGTTAACAAAAATTTCAGTGTTATCTACGCTAAACTTATAAGGAGCTTTCTAGGTTATAGTCATGCAGTAGCTTTGTTGATAGTGAATCCATGTAATATAGTAAGTGTAACGACATCGTATAATTTTTCATAATATCTTACAATATTGAATAATACCGTGCAATATTTTATGATATCGTACATCATATTGTGAACTTAGGGTGGCAATATGAGTTTAATTAAATAAACTAAGTATAAGAATATATTAATTTTCAACGAAATCAACGTTTCGTTTTACAACAATATACATATCACATTTGAAATTGGTGAAATACTTACTTTTGCCTCCGTTATTCCCTCCACCTATTTGCATGAAAAAATCAGAATGAAAAAATAACTCACTAACAATATAGACTATTGTGGTCATTGCAACAACAGATATTAAATATATACAGAGTGATTCAAAACTACTGCAATAATTGTAGTCATAAACAGAAAACACATACTATATTCATTCAGGGATTGGAAACCGAAAACATCATGGTAAATAAATTAGAGAATGCACTATGATGAAGATATAACAAATGAAGAAAAATCCTAATTAATCTTACTAACAACTAGCTTGACTGAAATGCACTACGGCGTTTACTGAAGTCAAACGCTGTTGTACCAACCAAGTTATTAGCCAAAATCGAACCCTGGGTTAAGTAGACGGCAAGATAATAAATAGTAAATTACTTAAAGTTTCTATCGGCAGCTTGAAGGCGGTCACGTACACTAAATCTTTCAACGATTGTTATCTGTTTCGATTAGTAAATATCATGTGATATTGAAGTTAAATTTTTATAACAAATAAACTGTTGGATTGCATGCATTGGTACTAACAAGTCTTTCGTGAACTTCGGATCCCATAATAGTGCTTCCAACAAAAAGAATTTAGAGTTATTAACTTAATTTATGTTATGTGAGCTGTGATTCTGATTGTCACCAACTTGAAATAATCGTTGCGGAGTGTCATTCATACGATTGCGTGTATCTGCTAAAGAGTTTCTTAATGTTAATATCGTCTTTCCTACAAATTAACACACTCTCCAGTTCATCTTCATCAGGGTGGTAGCGGTAGCCTAGTGGTAAGGTCTCGACTACAGAGCCGGATGGTTCAAAACCCGATTCCACTGAAGATCCGCCGTATTTGGGGCCTAATGCACGTACATTCATCCATAAAGGTTAATCCTCCCACTGGTGTGGTGTGGAAGTTTGGAGAGGGGGCGCAAGCTCAGGTGCCGTCCCGGTATCTGACCGCGGTTCAAAATTACGAGCTTGGTCCTAAAATAAACCTTTCTTCTAAACGGGACATTAATAAAACTAAACTAAACCAAATCAGTTTCCAAAGGAGGATTTTTTAAGATGGTATCCTTTTATCTGAAGATTATTAATGTTCCTTCAATGTTGCATATGTAATTTTGATTTATCCAAGTATGAATGAATAAAATTGTAGATATTGCCTGCCCTCTCAGGAAATTTATTTCTGAAAAAGCCACGAATTCATCATATAGTATCTGTAGTTGCCCACCACACCACAATTACGTAGTTGTGGTTAGTCAATGTCAATATAATAATCAATTCACGAAAAAGAGTGTTAACTTTTTTCTAGTTGCCATAAGTGTGCCTGTCTAGCCTTAAAAAGTGTTATTTTAATTTCTCACTCGGTATATTTAATTAAGAGAAATTTGGGTTAAACGTTAACATTTATTTTCAACGCTTATTGATTAATTATCTTTTATTATTGGTTTGTATATTACAACATGTTCATCTGTATTTAGGTCATAATATTTTTAATTCTTTGGGACATCACAGACACGATTCTGTAGGAAATTTACTTTTCATAATTTATGCTCATGTATTTTAAAATAATATTTCTGAAAACATCAAATTTTTATGGCAATTCCAATGTATAAAAAAGGCGATACAATCTACTCAAAATGAATATAGTATATACGCTTCTATAATGACTAGATGAAATCCAATGGTGTCTAAATTAATAACGGCTTTCAAGCTGAATTTAGCTGCTACATCAGTAACAAGCTATTGTCTGTTCCTGTTAAAACTTTTGAGGATTTTCCCAACCTAATGCCGGGTAGTCTGTGAATATGATTAAAGGTCTTTGAAAAATGTAAGCTTACAACTGTTACATCTGTGTTTAAGAATCTGTAATTATTAAAAACATGGGCTAGAATTGAAATAATCTTTACTATTAATTATCTCTGCTACTGTCGCTATCATCCCGATAAGAATAACTGAAATAAAACGGAAAAATGAAATGCTTTAGCCAGAAGCATTTGCTAGGGCGACAATGGCCTAGTGGTAAGGTCTCGACTTCGGGGCCAGAGGTTTCCAGGTTCAAGAACCGATTCCACTGAGTATCAGTCGCGTATGAGGGCCTGTTGCACGTTAACTCTTACTCAGTGGCCAAACGTCCTCCCGCTGGTGTGTTTCTAAAGTTTAGAGAGGGGGATACCAGTTCGGTTGTTGTCCTCGTCATCTGACCGTGGTTCAAAATTACGAGGTCCGTGCTGAAATATCTCTGGCGTTGCTTCAAAACGGGACGTTAATATAACTAAACTGGACCGGAACATTTCCGGAGAAAATTTCACCGACACTAACATGCTTTTATTTAACAAACAGTTAGGGAGTGGGGGTTGAGTCGCAGATCCTCGGCCTAAACTAAAATGTCCAAGAATTCAAACCCCGATTCCTTCAAAGTAAGCTGCCCTGGTGTTTCGCCAGCTCAGGTGTCGCACTCGTCATCTGAGCATATTTCAAAATCACAAGAACCATCTCCATAATGGCGCTGATCTACTCACTCAATAAATAAAGTGGAAAGTTTGGTGCATTAAACTCCATTGGAAGGCTATCTATACATGTTCGCCCATCTTAAAGATGATAAAGAATCTTGATGTACCAATTCAAGTTCTGCTGATACCCATCTCCTTCGAGGCTCATTGATATTGCTTCTATACATATTGGGTTTGATAATCTAAGCTGAACATGGTTTGTTGTTGCCCTTTATTTAGAGTGTGGTAATTAAATGTGCTTTAAAATGTCTCTTTGACTTGGCACTTTATTTTACTAAAAAAATTGTCAGTTTTCATTTTAAAACTCATTACTCAATGCAATTACATCTAATTGTCATTTTTAAAGGGTTAATACTTTTTTCGACATCATCAGAATTATCCAAAAATTATTCAAAAACATTTTAGTAAGTATTTAGTCATATCCAAGTTTCTAAACTTCCTTTATTTGAACAAAACCTAATACTTGTAATTTCTATTTGCAAAAATAAATTATCTTTATCGTATGCTTAATCTTTTCAATTGCCAAATACAATAGAGTCTCATTATCTAATATCCCGTTTTAATCAATATATGTTCTACATTAATTTAAAATTCTAAACGGAAAATGCCCTGTCAAGTTTTCATTATCATTAGGTGAGCCGATTTTTCTATGTGTGTTTGTTCCGGGGGCGTCAAGGTCAGGATACGTTACACTGGCCTGTTGTTCAGTTACTATTACTCAAACTTGATATGGCCTCTGTGGTAGTGAATGGCGTTATTAATTTTTAATTAATCTTTTTGCATATAATCTTGTGTTTTAATCAATCAAAGTTTCATCTGTGTATGACTTCTTCATTATGGAGGCTGTGACAGGCCTGACGATAGTTGTCGGCTAACTAATCTATTTTTATCAAGAAATACAATGTATCATGAAAGATATTAATCTAAAGCATGTTACAGGGTATTTTACAAGTGTTTCCTATTCTTCTTTTCCTATTATCTAACATTTTCACTTGTCTGACGTCGGCAATCCCCGTCCAAGTGGGATAAATGTAATTTTTCAGACCTTCATAAAATCTATCACTTTCTTATTAAAGCTTCAAGGAACTCTTTATTTTTCCAGATAAAGAAAGCTGCTTATACTTTTAATAACTAATATAATGTATCTTCAAATGACACCGTAAAATTATTTCTTGTTTATGTTGTGATTAATTTATCCAAGTACATTAAATATTAAAATAATCTATTTTTGCAAACTTTTGACGGGACATTTCAACATGACTTGTCCTCAGGTCTCAATTCAAAATTGGTCAAAACTTTCATACTGGGATATAAAACTAATATGCCTGTTTGGCATGGAAATTCAACAGACGCAAACCCAATAGAAAACAAGTGGAATAATTTGCAGAAACGTTTATGTAATTCGAACTGTGCAACAAAAGAACTCATGGCAAAGAATGCTGTAAACGTTTGGTTCCAAGATATTGAAGTCAAAAATATGTTTATCAGATAAGTGGAATCAATACCAAATTTCCAAGAGATAATTTTTGCTAAAGAAGGGCGTACTTCATGCTTTTACAAGTATTTATCAGTGTATACAGAGGCAAATTTGTTTTAAAAAAGTGTTTTACTTTGTTCCAATTAATTTGATTCGAAAAATTTCTTTCAAAATTTAAAGGTAGTCATAAACAATAAAACAAATCAGTTTTGTAAAGAAACAGCATGTGCGAATGCTAAAGATCGTCGTTTGACCTAAAATGAATTTGGCTATACGACCATAATTATTGACTATTTTTGAAACATATTTTATCATATTTGCCAAATTTACTACATCTCTTCGAAAATATTTTGTTTTAGCAAGATTTTCGTCTCAATAAGGGCAAGTTTGGTTCAATCGCCTAGCCGCCGCAAAATTGAACACCGTTGATTACCTTCTGGGTGGATTCCTCAAAATTTGTGTGTATGGAAACCCCGAAAATTCTGACGAGCATCTCTCAGTAAGTATTGTTGAAGCAGAAACACATGTGTGTGATAGGTTGAATTGTTGTAAGAATATGGTTGCTTCAACTTTGTATGAACTCGTTTCTCAAACAACGCCTTCTGTAATATTATGTGCACATTGTTTGATAAACTTAATGTTTGAGCTACATTTACAATAATTTATTTTTATTCTTGTGTAGCTAACACGCCCACATGATGTTTCCGGCTATATATTTCAATGTAAAACATTTATTTTTGTATGCCTACTCTTACTCAAAAGTTTCTCGAAAACATTTCAAATTACCCTGTATATTATTGGAATTCGTATGATATTTGGAATCGTATATCTGATTACTCCTCTTAGAGGTATCGTTGTTTGATTTAATTTGTGTTATAAACTTTTTGCAATGATGTTAATAATAATTCTCAGCAATTCTACAGGTATTAAAATGATCTGGCTTAGCAACATTCGGAAATAAATAAGCGTCTTATCTTACACATTGTGTATTCCAGAATATTTACCCTTGTTAATACAGTCGAACTGCGATATAGCGAACCCGGGATATAACGAACCCTCGGTTACAGCGAACCTTTCACTTGGTCCCAACTGAAGCCCTATGTTAATAATGTATTTTCATACGTTTACAACGAACAGCAAATGCTGCAGACTCGGTTAAAGCAAATTGAAAACTTCTAAAACTTCAAACTTTTCACTTGCCCGAAGGGTCATTCTTTACTAATTGTGCTCAAGTCAACCCAACTTCTACAAGAGTTACCGCTTTTGCATGAAATACTTTGGTTCAGAGACCACATTTCTCGCCTATTGTACCTTTGTCAGAGTCGCTACTAACTCCATAAGTGGGACAAAGGAACAACAAGCAAGGCTCTTTACAGTTTCTATCTCCCCTCCCCTCCCCCCGGTTGACACCTGGCCTATTGTCAACCAGGGAAGGGGGGACTTTCTGTTCAGACGACCCAGGAGCAATCACATGTTTTCTCTGCCGTTTTTGTTTGATTGCTTAGCTTATCATTCCATGAATTTTGAAGTGATCATGGCTAACGTTGGCAAGCTAAAAGCTTTTTCTATCGGAGCTGAAAAGCACGGAGTTAATGCTTTATCGCAAAATGAAATCGGACATTTCGAATATTGTGACGACGATGTCATTACATCTGGAGAAGTGAGTGAGGAAGATATCGTGGCATTAGTAAATGAAAAAACAACTCTATTGTAGATTCGTCTTCAGATATAGAGAAAGAACAAGACGAACCACGGCTTTTAATTGCAGATGCAAAAACGTTTTGAACAATTTTTATGCCACAGAAAACATCGACGAACATGTTGTGGACCTGCTTAAAATAGTGGATAAAAAATTGACGAGTTTTATATAAAATCGAAATCTTTTCAACCAAAAATAACATCTATTTTCAATGTAGTGGATTACCAAATAACTAAAAAAAGGTAAATGTTTAGTTTGTTTATTATTAAGTATATTATTTAATACTTGGTTTGTCCCTGATTACTAATGAAAATATTATGTTATTAAAAAGTTTATTATAGAAGTAGTATCTTAGGATGTTAGGGCATTTTTTTGCAAATACGGATACAGCGAACCTCGGTTAAAACGAACTTCTGACTCGGTCCGTTGAGGGTTCGTTATAACGGGGTTTGACTGTATAATAATGATATCCAAATATGAGGTCTTCCAATTCTTCGATTCGAGAAATGGATGAGTAATTCTTTTCCTAGACTGACAGACAGTTTGAGAAGAGAGAAATTCTTACCACCGTTACCGCCGCCAGCACCATCACCGCCTCCATTACCAGCACCATCACCGCCTCCATTACCAGCACCATCACCGCCTCCATTACCAGCACCACCTCCACTGCTAGAAGCAGCAGCAGCAGAGCTGCTACCATCGCCTCCACTTCCACCACCTGCACTGCTAGCAGCAGCGGCAGAACTGCTATCATCGCCTCCACTGCCACTACCAGCGCCGCTACCACCACCGTTGCCACCACCTAAATACGCGAGGAATAAATAATTATTTAAATTAAGAGTTGACTGGTGAAATCAATGTAGTAGATTTAGAAACCAGTTTGGCGCATGTGAAATTGCATTAACTTCATGTTTCGATTTTTTTAGTATAATTTTATCTGGAAATACAGATTTGTCGAAACTAAGCTTTTCCAACCTTGAGGTCTTTGTAAAGCGTAATACACGTAGTATTAACATGAATTTACGAAAAAAGATCACGTTTTCGAGATCTCTTTAAAATACTTTTACTACGAAATATTAACGATAGGTGTCACTGTGATACCAGTGAAACGTATTTTATATGACCACAATGGTTTTAGATAACCCTATCTAATCTGAAAGCTGTAAATCTAGATTAAATTGATGAATGAATCAACGAATACTGTTTTTTTAGCTATGACGGGTTAATGGTTTGTTTTCTGTAAAAGAGATTGCTTAAAAGCCTTTGTAATAGCAGTCACACGAAGCGAGAACAGGTAAACGAGGAAGCTAAGCTGTTAGAGAAGGCCGCCTCTTCGTCTGTAGATCAGTGAAAGTTTAGTGTGATATCTATTGAGCGTTACAATGAATATGGGGAAAGTCATCAACTTGCATAAAAATTGTGTTCGTGACATGGTAATGTTGCCGCAATTCTAGGGCCACAAGCATTGTCAGCATATTGCGATACCATTTACCATTGATGGAACAAGTTGCAAACGCTTTTCGGATTACCCTTTCAAAACGAAAGCCCAATAATGAATGTTGCAGTGACGCAGCTATACTAGTGTAGCGTTTGCAGCATGAAATAGTACTCGGTGAGTTGTGTAAGCCTTTTTTGTTGCCCAAAAGCGGCAATTAAACGTGTTCATTCGATCATTCAGATGAAAGTTGCCCTCATCTGTCTGCAAAATGCATCTAGATCAAGCAGCGTTAACTGTCATTCCGTTACGCAGGTGGTGAAGATTATCGATTTTATACGGGTAATAAACAAGAATTTGTTTTATTACTTTCCTAAATGTAGAATACAAATTTTTTACAAATGATTTGTTGTCTGTTATTTATTTATTTATTATTTGTTTTGCACAAAACAAATGTTTTACAGAAGGTACACTCAAAACATCATCCCATGATCGTCTAATAACCTCAACAACTACTGAAGACCCATCTTAAATGCGTGCAGAAATGACAAGTTGTCGCCCTCTAAGAAGTGAATTTTCAACTTGGATGTTTTTCAAATTTTCCCAACATGTCGTGTAGGAATAGCGGGGTCATCTGACATTTTATTACGTTCTTCTGTCGGCGGAATGCTCTTATTGCCACAACAGAGTTTTCATCATTCTGGTGAAAAGGTTTGACTAACGAATCTTTGTCTTTTAGGACTAATAATGTCCATCAACAAGTAGAAACCCTAAATAAAGCAGCGCTTATCGTCCTCTGTTTTTCAGGACTCCTCATTTGCATAGGTTGCAAACAGGCAGTTTGCGTTTCTGAAAATATATTCCACTAATGTTACAGCAACACATATCACGCTTATTTTTACTTTAATTTAAAAGAAAAATCTGAATTGCCTTTCGTCTAAATATCATTTCATTACGACCGATATTTCAACCTTTTCAGACCTCTAAGCTGAGGAAGTTAAATTTCAACATACTGTATATGAAATGTTTTTACTTACATACAACTAAAGCTATGCATACATTAAGCATTCCAAATTCAAAAGCTAACAAAATAAAAAATCATAATAAATTTTACGCTGACCGAGAAAATAGAGGGAAAGATAAAAATACAGTCTCATTTCAAAAATTCCTCAAATAGCATGTATTCCTACGGTACAAAATATGCGGATTAATTTGTCTCTCATAAAGTTAAACTTGATGCTGAGAAAGGAATAAAGAGGAAAATGTTGCTTTTAAGTATGGTATAGCCACGGATGTATGTAAGCAGTTTTTAACATAAACAGTGTTTGGGGAACATTTAGGACGAAAGCAGTCTGAGTGCAAGCAGAAAAATATTTAAATAACGTTCATATTAGGATATCGATGCCGCTTATTTAAAATGGAAAAGAATTATTCGATATGGAAATGCGTCTCTCTCCGGTTAAATGATCCAACAAAAAGCTATAGATTTCAGTGTTTGGGACACTTAAATTTTCAAGCTAAGGTTGGATGACTAAATAAATTTAAAAAAAGACATATAATATCATATAAAAACCATATCAGGAGAAAACCCAAATGCTTCTAAAGAGAGGTGGGGAAATAGAAAAAAGAAGCTGTAAATTATTTGAACTAATTGGTGCAAAAACATCTTTAATGCAGATGAAAAGGGAGTATTTTTAAATGTCTAGCAAATAAAACTTTAGCATTTAAAGTCGGCAAGTGCCTCGAAGGGGAAAAAGGCAAACATAAATAACTGTTTTGTTATGTGCGGATATGTGTGATGAAGAGAAGTTAGAAGAGTTAATAATTGTAAAAAATAAAACCCCCAATGTTCTCAAACCACGATATCTTTAGAGGTAGACTACCATTTAAATAAAAAAAAGAATGTCTTCTAATATGGATTTTAAGGTATGAATTCTCTTAGAAGAGTGGCTGTCAAAACGTTTCTCAAAATTGAGCTACTTATAGAGAACTATCCTGCACATCCACCAGACTCTGCTTCAAAATTGTAAATTGAAGAATATAAAGTTTCATTTTTCTTCCTTCCGATACAACTTCAAAACTTGATCCATTGGATCGCGTCATTATAAAAAAAATAATTTATTATAGAAAAATAATCCTACCAAAAGGTATTCTTGCCGTAGAGATCAAAAAGTGCAAAGGCAATTGAATTAATTTAAGAATGCCCATATCAGAGATGACGAAAGTTGGGCAATGTGAAATGATTGCGCCTTCTATAAAATTTTGTTTCCTTAAAGCTGGTTTCAAAGGTGAAGCGGAATATGATGATGATGAATCCAATTGCTTGGCATATTTGAATGCTAAATAACAACATCTGCATGCTATGGTAATGGTTGAAGAATGTATAGAGTTGTCTAATTTTCTCCTCTTTCATGAAAACACACATTGCAATTGCTGAATATCCTACGGAGAATGACTTGTTGCAAAGTGTTACGAAATGTCTTGAATACACTACAGTGAGTGATGTAGATGAAAAATGAAGAGATAATTATTAAAAACCTTCTCAATAACAAATTCTAACAGCATTTGATACCGTACGAAGAGTTTACAGTTTCAAGAAAATGTCATAGATAATGTGTTTCCATCTTTACAAAAGCTTTTTATGAAAAATATGTTCTTTACAATAAACCAAAACAAAACAGGTGATAGACATTTTTACAGTTAAGGATATGTATTAAATTCAATAAAGTGGATAGGTAAGTTTCAGTCTTTGTTTTTATCATTTTTATAACTTAATTTACAAATTTCTATCAAATGAATAACGAATGTTTTAAGTGGAATTATGAAACTTCGTTGAATCAATACTCAATTGTTTCAAAATGTGGCAGTAAGACAATTCATGCTCACGTGGAACATAAGAAATTTGCCGCCCCAGCTTAATAATTTGTTATCTATTTATTTATCTACGTACGGAATACATTGCGCACTTTGCAACTGTTGTTTATAGTTTTCAAATAAAGTTATCATAAAAGTCAAAAAGGATGGCATAAAACTAAGAGCAGTTAGATAACGTACACCTAGAGGTGTACTACGCAATTCTGGCATCACTTGAATATAGGAAGATATTTTATTGTTCTTTTGTTTAAAATCTTTTGGTTTAAATTATTTTTTTAATATTTTTTCCTTAATTTTTTCATGCAACATACTTTGTATAGATAATTATAATTAATTATATATTTTATATATATAATTAACTACGTTACTTTAGAACTATTTTAATTTAAATTATTGTTAAATTGGATGTTTGATGCTTGATTGTATTCTTGATTTACCTTGGGCCTTTTACCATTTTAGTTTTTGTTAGCTGTGTTCCCTTTGGTACCCTTATATTGAATGGGTTGCTTCGAAGCCCATTCGACATAAGGGGATCAAAAAGGAGTGGTTCCATTAGGTTAATTAAGTTCCCATTAAGTCTGTTTTATCATTCCTTCGGCTTCTGCTGCATCTGTATATCACTTTAATATATTTCTTTAGACATTCTGAACCTTAATTACGAAAATGCTTCTGAACGATATTAATTTTATACCAGTATCACAATTTAACCTAAGTAATGTGTCATTTTTCATTTAAATTTCTCCACGGTGAATAGAGCAGGAAAAGGAGACTTAAAAGAGAATGCCTATAACGGCATTACAGAACGTGGCATCTAATCTTATCTTTCATGAATTTTAGTAATTTGAATAATTTTTTGACGGTGTTTTAATGAGATGAATAATTGATACAATTGACAGCTTTGGAACTGAATATAAAGAACCGAAAGAAATCAGGCTTGAAAATTTGTAGAATGAAAGGGAAAGATGATAAATATATCTCATCTATACTGGTATACCTTGTGCCTGCTCCTGCCCTACCTCCGCCTCCACCATTTTTTTTTTCCAGGTGAACCACCTCTCCACCTTCCCCATGGTGGACTCCTTGATCTCCCTTGACCATTTCCTGAAGAAAAAATTCGTGAATTTAATTAAAAGTGAATAGAAATAAGTTCAACCTTAGAAGTAAATATAAAAAAGACAATGCGAGATCAGTCACCGAGAGAATTCAAAGAAAAATGATAATTAAACTACTATGTATACAGAAATTACCTCCGCCTGAATCACTCCTCCGCCAGAACCTGCTCTGTTCCTGAGCTGCTTCCAGAGCCTGAACCTGAACCTGCTCCTGCACCAGAACCCTTCACTCCATACCTGAACCTGCTCCTGCACCTGACCATCCTCCACCTCCACCTGAACCTGTCTCTGCACTAGAACACTTCCTCCACTCCTCACCTGAACCTGCTCCTGCACCAGAACCACTTCCTCCACTTCCACCTGAACCTCCTCCTCTTCCTTGACTTCTCCACCATCCAAAACCTGGAGAACCTCTTGGCGCCATATCTAAATTAGATGTATAGATTTAATTAGATTGTACATTAACAGAATCCAAATAATCTCGTGAAACTATGCATAGTTGTGAAAAAAGTACAGGAATTTCTGAAAGTGAAGAGATCAAAGCCAGGAACAGAATATGGTTTAGAGAATTAAAAAGAAAAATGATAATTAAACTACTATATATACAGAAATTACCTCCGCCAGAACCTGCTCCTGCTCCTGCACCTGAACCACTCCTCCTACCTCCACCTGAACCACTTCCCCTCCACCTCCACCTGAACCTGCTCCTGCACCTGAACCACTTCCTCACCTCCACCTCGAGACCTGCTCCTGCACCTGAACCACTTCCTCCACCTCCACCTGAACCTGCTCCTGCATCAGAACCACTTCCTCCACTCCACCTGAACCTGCTCTCTGCACCAGAACACTTCCTCCACTTCCACCTGAACTTCCTCCTTTCTGACCTTTCTCTTCACCATCCAAAACCTGGAGAACCTCCTTGGCCGCCATCTAAATTAAGGTATGTCAATAGATTTAATTAGATTGTACATTAACAGAATCAAATAATCTCGTGAAACTATGCTTTTATATTTGTAAAAGTACAGAATTTCTTAAAGTCAAGAGATGAAAGTTTACCGCTTAGAACAGAATATAAATGCAGATGCCACTCCGCAATCTAGAGAATTAATAGTAAAATGATAATAAACTACTATGTATGAAGAAATTACCTGCCTGAATCATCTCCTCCGCAGAATCTGTCCTGCTCCTGAGCTCTCCAGAGCCTGAGCCTGAGCCTGAACCTGAACCTGAACCTATCCGAGCCTGAACCCTTCCGAACTCCTGAACCCCAGCCTTCACTACTCAGACCATTCTCCACCTCCCACCTGAACCTGCTCCTGCCTGTATCTCACCTCCACCTGAACCTGCTCCTGCACTCTGACCACTCTCCACCTCCACCTGCTCCTGCCAGAACCACTTCTCCACCTCCACCTGAACCTGCTCTGCACCAGAACCACTTCCTCCACTTCCACCTGAACCTCCCTTCCTTCTGACCTCTTCTTCACCATCCAAAACCTGGAGAACCTCCTTGGCCGCCATCTATTAGGGTATGCAATGGTTAATTAGATTGTGCATAATCAGAATAATCTCATTGAAACTGGTTTTTAATTGTAATAAAAGGTGAATTTCTTAAAGTGAAGAGATGAAAGCTTGCTTAGAAAAGAATATAAGCAAGGCAAATGACTCCACAACTAAATAATTAAAAAGAAAAATAATTAAACTGTATACAGAAATTACCTCCGTCTGAATTCACTTCCTAGAATGTTTCCTGCTCCTACCCACTACTGCGCTTGAGCTGCCCTTCGAGTGAACTCTGAATCCTGCACCAGAACCATTCTCCACCTCCACTGAACCTGTCCTGTGCACTATGAGACCCATTTCCACTCTCACTCTGAACCTTGCCCTGCCGAACACTCTCCATCTCCATCTGAACCTGCTCCTGACTCAAACTACTTCCCACTTCCCCTGAATCCTCCTCTCTCTTTCCTCCTTTATCGCAGTCACTACCTGGAGAACTCTTGGTGCTATCTAGTTGTGTATGTTTAATAGATTTAATTAGATTATATTAACACAATCCAAATAATCTCGTGAAACTATGGTTTTAATTGTGACAGTTACAGGAATTTCTTAAAGTGAAGAGATCACAGTACTCGATTAGGAAATAGAATATAAAGAATAGGAAAGTGCGACCTCCGCAATCTCAAGAATTAAAAAGAAATATGAGAATTAAACTACTATGTATGCAGAAATTCACTGCCTGAATCTCTTCCTCCCTTAGAACCTGCCTGCTCCTGAACCACTCTCTCCACTCCCTCACCTGAACCTGCTCCTGCACCTGAACATTCCTCCTCTCCACACTGAACCTGCTCCTGCACAGAACACTTCTCCACCTCCACTGAACTCAGCTCCTGTAACCTGAACTTCTGTTCTCCTTCCTTTCTTTCCTTTACTTCCTTCCTCTCCTACTCCAAATCCACCACTCTGAGACATCCCTCCTTGGCTGCCATCTAAATTAAGGTATACATTTAATTAGATTGCATATTAACAAAATCCAAATAATCTCGTGAAACATGGTTTTTTAATTGTAATAAAAGTCAGATTTCTTAAAGTAAAGAGATCAAAGTTTACTGCTTAGGAACAGAATATAAGAATAGGGCAGTGCGACCTCCGCACAGGAATTAAAAAATGATAATTAACTACTATGTACACAGAAATTACCCGCCAGGAACCTGCTCCTGCTCCTGAGCGCTTCCCAGAGCCTGAGCCTGAACCTGCTCCTGCACCTGAACCACTTCCTCCACCTGCACCTGAACCTGCTCCTGCACCAGAACCACTTCTCCACCTCCCACCTGAACCAGCCTCCTCATCCTGCACCTGAACTTGCTCCTCCTCCTCCTCTCTCTCCCCACCTGCACTTTGAACCTTCCTCCTTTCTTCCACTCTCCTTGAACCAGTTCTTGCCTTGAACTTCCTCCTCTCCACTCACTGAACCTGTTCTAAAATTCTGAATTTTCCTTCTCTTTCCACTCTACTCTGAACTAGCTTCCTGTAACTCTGAGCCTTCCTTCCTTCCACTTGAACTGCTCTACTTGAACTTCACTGCACTTGAATCCTCTCTCCTTCCTCCAGATCCACTGGAACCAGTCCTGCACTGAACTTCCTCTCTCCTCCACTGAAATAAGTGCCATGATGGTTATATATAGACTAAATACTCTTGAAATCTGAATTTAAAGTCAAAGGATTTACTAGACTTTGAAAGAATAAAGAGTAAGATTTTAATGATTATAAATAACTCAAAATTTTATTTGGCTTAATAAAGTAAATTTAAAAGATTCAAACCAAAATTGCCGATCCTCCTTCCCCACCGCCAGCCCTAACCTGCCCCTGACCTGAACTTCCTCCTGGCCGCCACTGTTCCATCTGATCCTCCACCTCCGCCACCGTTCCATCCTGATCCTCCCACCTGGCCGCCTCCTGAAACATTAATATAGATTTAGCCCTCTTTGAAAACACAAATTATAAGTTTCGTAATTATAATTCAAAATGTAAGTAATTACTCAAATATTATAGACGGTGCAAGTTAAAAATTGAACTATATATTTATCAGTACCTGAATCTAACCTCTACGTTGAACATATATCTCTTAAATATGCAACATTATTTAGTTTATAGTGTTTTGAAGCACAAATCCATATTTTCATACTACTAGGCAATTTCATTACTTTTCATTTTCAAATACATCTAAATTTTCAAATTAATAGATTATATAATTTTGTAATCATTGAAGAGGAAAATTCAACCGCAAATATGTGGTAAACTTTTCAAATAGTATTTTCAATATTTAAATGTCATTCAAATGAATCATAAAATATTTATAGATGTTTAATAATGGCTATCCTAAGCAGAAATTAGCAGTACTTCTGCTTCCAAACGGCACCAAGTGAACCAAAAAACAATGTAATTCTTGCAGTTCAATTCCTATTCCTTTTTTCACTTCGACAGCACGCTGAATGTATTTCATCACTAATAATATACCTCAGAAGTCATGAGAATCACCTGTATTCTATTTTACGCTGAAGGTCTACTTGGGTATTCAGAAGCTACCTTCTAGAAATTATCTGTCAGTCGTGGTAAAGGGATTTTCTCCCGTGATGTGACATATCACCCATTGAGTGGGATTTAGATGATAACTTATGAGAGAAAACACGGATAAGTTATCTCATAGGGTTCAAAATGGTTAAATTATCTACGAATTGTTGAAATATGTGAAAAACAGTTTCCATACTCGAAAGAATCCTTCCTTTAAAAGTACATTCTGTGCAAAAGACTAAAGGCCAAGACTGCAAATGGCTAATCTTTATTTTAAAATCCTTTAATTTAATTGAAAACGTTAGCAAAATTTTAATTTTGTTTACCTGACTTGCTCCTGCACCAGCACTTGACGAACCTGAAATAGTCAAAGATTTGAGGAGTGATTTCGATGGAAATAAAATGACTGAACAAGCATTAGTTTAATATAATAAATACCAAATATTTTGAAAGAGAATTCATTATAACTTATAACATTGAAATGAAGAAAAAACAATTTCCAGTCTCTTGAACGGAATTCCCGTTCAAAAAGTACATTTGGGATTTTACCAATATATTATCTAAAATTTAAAATGCAATTGACAATGCTACATTATAGATTAAAATAATTTATTTTAATAGAGTATATTTGCAAATTTTCATTTTGTTTTGTTTTATGATATAAAAGGATGTGCAGTACCTTAATTAACTGCCAATAAGACTTCATAAACAAGAATGATATAGGTACGGTTTGTTATTTACTGCTAACTTCGATTTTCCTAGTCTATCGAGTAAAATTTGTGGTTGGATCAACTTTCTGGTGCGTAGAGTTAGGCGCAACATGGCAACTCCAATCAAGATGGATAGCTGTACAAGAAAAAAACTTCATCTTGATTAGGCCTAATATTAAACAGCTTTAATGCTCACTGGATGATAATTATCAAACTGAAAGATTAGAACGTGAAAAAATTTTCAAATTACAATAGCTGGCAAATCCCCTTGAAACTCGGAAACCCATTTACTCCTGAAGAGAGGAGTCGAATGAAGTAATAGAAGGAACCTTCAAACAGTTTTGACTCCAAATTTGAGAACAGGCAAGAAAATCCCATTTGCAGAAGGCGCCTCGCCGGAAGGTTAATTTAATATCTGAATTTCGTATACTTACCATTAATGAAAGAATTTATCCATTCTTTGCATGCAGGTCCATGTATCCCTTAACCTAGGAAAATATCCCTATCCTAGGAATGCTGCACTTAGGTGATTTCTTGATATGTATTTATATTATGACTACCTGTTACCCGATCTTCGTGCACGAGAATTTAATTATTATTTCTTTAAATTCACGAATGTAAATTTTCGTTACTTGTTGAAAGGAAAATTAAAAGTTCTGACGGTTGATAATACATAATTTGAAGACCAACAGGAGTGTACTGTATATGTCTGCTCTTTTATTTAGGTAATTTGTTTATCATGGTAAGGTTTTGGATACTACTTTTTTTTTTTGTTTTTCTTTCGTATAGAGATTTTGTTGTGGACAGCGAACACGCCACATAATTGCCCATGCGTATATGTGACGTGATCACGTGTTGCACAAACCTCATCACTGCAAAACGCAAAACAAAAAATGTAGATACAAAATTGTGTTACATAGATAAACAAATCGAAAATACTGTTTTCCAAATGTACTGCTGCTATTTGAGTGTGTTGTGAGCCAGGCAAATGCTAATTTTAAAGGAATTACCGTTTGAAACTGGGATGTAAATCGATATTATAGGAATGCGTGGAATTAAAGCACTGTCTCCTCTCGCTATGCCAGTCATAACAGTAGCTCGCACGACGTTTGGACCGGTGTAATTTGTAACCTGTGCTACTGCGCAGCCTCACATCGAAGATACGTATCAGTACTGGGGCACCTACTTTTAATCTTCAGCTTGTCGGAGAAGGTACCCTGACACAAGAGTTGAAGAACTCTGCAGGATATGATGTTACTTGTTATTGCGCATTAGCGTATCTACCGATAGATATTCTGTATACCTCCCTCTATTTGTGACATATTTTTTTTTCATTTATCTGTCCTAAACTTTCATTAGTCAGTGCCAAATTACCAATTCAACAACCATTCTCTATTTCTCATATTAGCTTGTAGCGTGATACACCTTGCTTATCCGATCCTCTGTGCTATGAACAATTTTGAAAAATTTTCCATTTAATTCACTGTTTAAATCTGTTTTAAACCGACCTTCACAAATTTTTCAAAATATTAGTCCTGATTTAGTGTCGTTGAACACTTGAACTTCATATTCGTAGTGAGTTTTACTTTTGACATACTCCCATAACGGGACATCTTTAAACATGCATTAATTTCATCCATCGGTGTCCCCTAGTTATTACAGGTTCAATCTGTATAAAATTCTGACATCATACGCCATCCTCACATGATAATTCTGGTTATATATATCTTTCAGGTTCGATTTAACGCTTCCACTGCTTTTTTAGAGACACTATTGGTCGTAATTTTGTCTTTCCGAATTTGAGATAAACTAATTTAAGAAGATTGCGAAGGAAAGGATTCCCTACCGCCAGGAGCATCCGGAGAAACAACCACCTTCTCCAATTTCAATCTGTTGCAAAACACTATAGAAAACGGTTTTTTTGTTCTGGTTCAACGCAGGAACGAAAACAGTTAGACGATTGTTCAATTTCCTGTATCGTAGGACAGTTTCGCATTAGGTAATATTTCCTCTATCTTACGCGGTCTACTCATTCCGAAACTCTATACATCTTTACAGTTATCGTAATATCGCCTAAGTATTCTACCCAAATTAATTCTTCATTGTAAATTACATCATTGTACTTAATGGTATCATCAGCTCTTACAATCTGTGGATATGTCATCCACCAAGTTATATGTCATCCGCTTCTATTATTCAATAGAATACATAAAACAAAATATATCGTATATTTGCCTTTAGTTAAAATTAACATCTGTTTTTCTTATCTGTAACCTATATTTATCAATAAATTTCTGACACGCCAATTTATTAACAATTTCTTGAATAAAATCTGATAAGGAAAAGATACAAATATAAATTACTAAAATTAAAACAGACTGCAAACCAGAAAATTAACATCAAGCTTCGAGTTAGTATTAGCTATTATTCAACAAATTAATTATTTTTTCTTAGCAGATCAAATATTCGCGGTTTCTTTATGATCACTCTGATGTTTGGTGTAAAATAAGTTATTCCGCGTGTTTACGCTTTTCTTAAAGTTCACGTGACAGTTTATTTTAAAAATAAGTTATTCTACTTGTTTACAATTTTCTTCAGGATCACGTGACGATTGATTTAAAAAACAGAGTACTAATCTCCATCGTGGATCGCCGAGTTCCTTTCTTTGTTAATTATATTGTCATCTGTTGTCAAAATATGAATTTAACATAAAGTCACCTGCCTAGGCACGTTCCTGAATTTCAAGTTCTAACTCTGCCAATTTTCATCCAAATCGGCTTAATAGTTTGGCCGTGAAAGCGTAACAAACCTACAGACACACTTTTCGCATTTATTATATTAGGAGCCGTTACCGTGACTTCGTGAGAATAATTTGAATTATTAATTTTTTAATTCACGAAGTCAAATTTCACGTTGCAAGGGGAAATTAAAAGTTTTGACGATTTAGAATACATAATTGGACGATTAACAGGAGTGTCTGCTGTTATAGTTAGTAATTTGTTTATCTATGCTAACACACTTTGTATACGTTTTTTGTTTCACGTTTTCTGACGCATGGCGAGCTTGTGGACTGCGCACACGTGTATACGCCATATATGTTGCCCATGGGGAAAACAGCTTTTTCCAAAATGTACGCCTGCCAATTGAGTGTGTGGCCGTGAGCCTGACAAATGCTAATTTTAAAGGGAATTGTTACCTTTTGGACTGGTATAGTAAATCCTTCGGTATTATCGGAATGCGTAGAATTAAAAACTCTCTACCTCGCTATGCCAGTCAATACAGTACACGACGTTTGGATCTAGGTGTGTAATTTGTAACATGTGCCAATGCGGAACTTTGGTACATCGAGGATATGTATCAATAGTACTGCCACACGACTTTTAATCTCAGCTTGTCGGAAGGTACTCTTGACAATTCTAAGGAGTTAAAGAACTCTGCAGGATGATGTTGCTTATTGCCCATTAGCGTATCTACCTGATAGATATTCTGTAATACCTCCTCCATTTGTAGACATATTTATTTTTCATTTATCTGACCTAGACTTTCATTAGTCAGTGCCAAAATTACAATTCAGTACCATTCTCTATTCCTCATACATTCTCCGTTACTAAATTACATCAATATACTCATTGATCTTCAGGCCCTTCCAATCTGTGGAATATATCTCACCATGCTATATGTCATTCACTTCTACCATTCAAAGAATACATAAAACAAAATATAGTTATAATTAACATTAGTTTCTAAATTTTACTCAAAACTCTCAACCATATCATATCTATCAAAAGATTTCTTCCAGCGTCAATTTGTCGACAATTTCTTGAATAAAATCTGATAAGGAAAAGATACAAATATAAATAACTAAAATTAAATAGACTGCAAACTCAAAAAATGAAAATAAAGCGTCGAGGTAAATAATTTCAGTTATTATTCCACAAATTAATTATTTATTTATTTTCTCCTCAAGAACACATAATTATGGGGGTATGATAACGTGATGTTTGATATTAAAATTAAGTTATTCCACATGCTTACGCTCTTTTAAGTATCGTGTGACAGTTGATTTTAAAAATAAGTTATTCCAAATGTTTACGCATTCCTTAAAGATCACGTAATAGATTGAAAAATAAAGTAGCAATCTTCATCGAGTATCGATGAGTCTATTTATCTTTGTTAATTATTTAATTGTCGTCTGTAATGAAAAATATTGAGTTTGTGATACAATCTCATATCCTATGTCCATTCCTGGGTTTCAAGCTACAACTCTGCGAAATTTCATCCAAATTGGTTTGGTAGTTTGGCCGTGAAAGCGTAACAAACAGACGCACTTTCGCATTTATTATATTATAAGGGTTAAGGATTAAATTATATATATATATATAGATGTCACTTCAGTATTAGTACATTTGTCATTCTTAAAAATTGCTTTTATGATGCTAACAATCAAAATATTCGAGAAATGTAGGGAAGATTAAAAACTATGGTCTAGTGTCCCTAGGGCCCCCCCCCCCAATAAATATAAATTCTAAAAATTTTGATGGGAGCATTCATTATAAATGAACAATGAAATGAATAAAACAGTTTCCAGTCTTTCGAACAGAATTCTTGCTTTAAAAGTATATTGTAGGCTATGACCAGCATGTTATCTAAAGGCTAAAACTGCAAATGATGTCGCTAAATTTTATTTTTGAAATCCTTTAATTTAATTGAGAATTTTTCATTTTATTTACCTGATCCAGCTCCTGCACCACCACTTGAATCATCTGAAATAATCAAAGGTTTCAAGAGTGATTTCAATGAAGATAAAATAAAGCATATCAAGCATTATTTTGATGTAATAAATATAAATTCCACATACTTTGACGGTACTAATCATTCTAACTTAAAATATCATTTTCACATCTAATGTTTTGGATTTCTTTTTTTTTCCTTGCCTGAACTGATAAAAAAGTCTGAATTAACCAACATTCCTTTCTGAATTAATTAAAAATTATAAATCGTAAATATCACTCAATGGTTTCATTTTCGTCAGGTGTTTTTTTCCAAGTCGCTGTTTGTAAGGCTTCAGGGTCAAGCTCCCAAGATTCTCTGCAGTGAATATCACTAGCGATTCTTCTTCGATTATACTGCCGCGGTATTGATTTTCGCTGTTAGTTTTTCGTTAAGTTTGATGGCAATATTTAAACGCCGCCCAAGCCGAAGCTACACGGGATGCAGATGAACTGCCATGAAGCAACCCATCCAGCAAGAGCGCCCCATAAGAAACCATGGACCGCCAAACGGATAAAAACCGAGGACCAGCAGCCGGCTCTTTCACACCAAGATTGTCGGAGTATCAAACAGGAAAAATCACAAATAGTGTCAAACAGGAAAAAATAGTAAATCTGGATATCTTTCTGACCCACACAACGGCCAAAGAGTCGTTAACTCAACCGGCTTCCTGGAATTTGTAAAGAGTTATGACAAATCTCCAAAGCATCAAACAGACTTGCCTGCACTTTGCGGCAAAAAAGAATTTAGACAAAACAAGCCAAATAATAACTTATGAAATGAAGAAAATTGCAATCAAATAACTAAAACTGAATGACAGCTGATGTAGAATATGTATTGACTGACGAAAAAAATAGTGACAAAGGCGAGCTTGAAAAACAGCCATATGATGCCAGCAATCCTAATATGGCTCCTCAAAATGGAGTACACTGATACCTCTTCTTTCGTCAGTAATCCATTCAAAAACAATCGATGAAATCCGAAACTGAAGAACTACCATATGCTGTACTTTCACCGTACGTTTAGCGCAGCATGGCCAAATTTGGCTCTTGAGCCAATAAATCCCAATCCAATCAACCAACCGAAACTGAAGAAAACCGAGACAATCATTATCATATAAATCAATGTAAATCCAATTAATTATTTCTAGACACTTCAAACAACATACCAAAAACACATTTTATAGAGAACAAATATAGTTTTAAAAATTAAAACAATAAAACAGTAATGCAAAGTGAATATACAACTGCAAAACACTAAGAATTTCTGAATGGTTCACCAATAAGGGCTTCACTTTACAATCATCACTAGCATTGTCACACAGTGTTAGACTATGTTTCATAGGCTTAAGTTCTGGCAGTGCCATTTAATAACCTGTAATGGACGTTTTATTTGGCATTTTCTTCTAAAAGAGATCAGTTGAAGACTTGTTCCAACTTTGGATTCGGACAGAAATTTTCGGTCCCAGATTTGTCCTAACTTCCACCTTCGTCGTCTGTTTTCTCAAAATTAGCAACGAAGTCACATAGGAACATCGACGAAATTCAAGGCAAACGACGAAAACCCTAGACAAATTTTTCTAGAAAGAAATCAACGATACCCGAAGACAGAAAAACGAGGTATTACTAAACTTGCTATTGAAGTAGCCTTGATAAGCAATGAAGAGCAAGATCATTTCTAAATGGTACACCAAGATAATTTCTAATGGGCTTAACTTTACTCTCATCATTAGCATCACCATCACCACCCAAGAAAAGAGTTAGACTATCTTTCATAGGCTTAAGTTCGGGCTGTGCCTTTTCCTTCCGAGTAATGAACGTCCTATTTGGCATTTTCTTCTGAAAGAGGTCAGGTTAAGACTTGTTCAATTTTTGGATTCGGACAAAACTTTCGGTCCCAGACTTGTCCTAACTTCCACCTTTGCAGTCTGTTTTCTCAAAATTAGCAACGAAGTCACAAAGGAACATCGACGAAATCCGAGACAAATTTTTCGAGGAAAAAAATCAGCGATAACCGAAGGCAACGAAAACTGAGGTATTGAATTAGCCTTGAAATGCAATCAAGAGCAAGAGAATGGTTCAATTATGGGCATGACACTTTTAATGAGATGAATTGATATAGCAGGTAGAATACGTCGATCTTAACTATTTTAGGAAAAAAACTAAACCGTTTTTATTTTTCTTAATATATCATTTAAACACATTAATGCTCAAATTAATTTTAAAAATATATTTCAATAAATTTCTATTAAATTATGTTAAACATCAAGATTAAGAAAACTGTATAAGTAAAATTATATTCCGAAAAGATTTTAATCTAAAAAAATATGCAGAAATTGATGGAAAATTATTTTTAAAGCTTTTTTTGCATAAATATTAAAGGTTCTTAAAATACAGTAAAATATCGAAACATAATGATTACTTTCCAATTCTCTGCATTACCTCAAAAAGTAATCAAATGCAAAATAAAAAACTTCCAAAATGACGGTATTTTAGCTTCAAAATCTGGCTAACTTGTCTATGCCTGTTTAAAATTGTTTAGAAGTTTGTGAATACCTATCGGCTTGCAAGATAAAGCAAAGAATAAACAACGATTGGTTTAGCCACGAAAGGAAAAATGTAACTGTCCTCAAATGAGGACGTTCGGCGTTGATAGGTTTATGCTATTTTCTTTGTTAAATAAAATAGTTCATGTTGATTATATGGTTGCATATTTTCTTTACGTGTAAGAAAAATAGTATTCCATGAAAGATGTTGATTCATATGGGCAATTTTACTTTAAAGTAAGTATTCCCGTTCTTTCATTCCATATTATCCTATATTTTCCCACATCTCTGTTGTCGGCATTCGCAGTTTCTATCGGACAACCGAGACTCACTCTACTGCAGTACATTTTCTCTATTCTTACTATCATGTGATTATTTTCACATAAGAACAAGAGGGGAAACTTCATGAAAACGCTTACAATCCGATTTATTAAACGTTTTAAACTATTCATTTATCCTTCGGTTAATTATTCCAGAAGTTAGTATAATCCTTTTCACAAAATCCTAAAATTTACTAACAAATCGGCATAATTTTAAATAATTCCGAAATATTTAAGAAAAATATACAGGGTGTCCTGTCCTGTAATTAACACCGCAACTCAACATAGTGCTATTCCTCACTCTCAAAGGATTAAAAGTGTTTAAAAACCACACATCTACGACCGCGAAAATCGCTCTCAATAAACGGTGATATCACATCCGGTCGCAAAGAAACTTCATTTAAAACATGGAAAAACAGCGATGTACGCTTGAGATATAATGTTTGCAGGCAAGCCCACCGAGAGATGCGGGTCAGCAGGGGGGAAATCCCCGGGTCCCGTCCTAGGAAAGCCCAATAACATAATTTTCTTATTTTCAAGGGTATTTATTTTTATCCATGACAAATGGAGCCCGGCATGAGTAGAATTACATTTTCACATTTATTTTCTCCGAATATAAGACTCGCTCATTCTCATGATTAGTAATCGAAATTAGAGTAGGTGGCTGGAAGTCAGATTTTCGCAACAATAAGACGTCACTGGGAGCACAGAAGAAAGGCCAAGTCACGTCACCAAGGTCATAATTCGTATAGGGGCCCGCGTGTCAGTGTGGGTTACCCTATGAAGTACTTTTCTAGGGGCCCTGCTTATCTCTCTGCGTCCCCGTTTACTAATAACTTTAATTTTTAAGAACTTTGGCAGCTGTTGTGAAACTGGACTATACAAGCTATTTCTACAGGTAAAGTATTGCCAAATGAAGAGTTTTCTGCAGAAATTGGGGTTTAATTTCTGTACTTTAAGAAATATAAAAAAATTGTGCTTTAATTTAAGTATCTTTTAGTTCCCTCTCAGTTTGTCTTGTAATGTCGCCTTTACTTTGTAATTTTTTTCATATTTTTAATAATTATTTTTCGTATGCCCATTCAACTGACACGGAACCTTTATGGTTACGAGTTTGGGGGCATACTGCGGCGAAAAGAAAAGAAAGCGTCTTTTAGCTAATCCAGTGTTATTTTTGGTCATATTTTCCTCAATAATTCAGGTTTCTTTTTGTGCATTCTGTCACGGCTTATATTTTAGACTCTGAAGTTTCAGTTCTCTGTATAATAAAATTCAGGCAGTACAGAAGTATTGCATAGAAGGTCTCAAATTTATGAAGTGTTAAAAATAAAGTATTCCAAGATAAAACAAACAAACCATCTTCATCTGATAATAACAAAATAAATTTGACAGCTGTTTCTTGTTCTAGAAAGTAGAATGGTTCCTTTCGAGCATGTTGTCATTTAATTTGCAATATATATTATCTAATAGACTTCAGAGAATTCTTTTACTATGAAATCATTTTAACAGTAATAAAAATGTGCATTAATCCAACATTTTGAATTCGTCCGTACCAGATTTATTATCCGGAAATGTCTCTTCAAAAGTTTAAAAAATTTCAAAAGCATGTTTTTTTATCCATAATTATGATAAAAAAAATCACTTCCTACTTTTTTAGTGCATTAATGTGTGTTTTTAAAACATTTTATTTTTATTATTTATAACTCTTATTTGCTTTCAGTGAAAGAATCGTTTGTAGTTTTTGATCTGCTAATCTCCAGGCGCCACCGCTTTTAGTTAGGAAGTACTGACCTTACTTTAGCAACTGAACTGCATTTGGTAATGTAGTCTGAATGCTCAATGTGGTGTTTGTAATGATATATTTATATTCTAATGGAAAACTTAGAGCATATGAAAGCATTATTTATATCCGTTATTCAAAACATCAAATGGGACTATTTTTATTTTCTATGCTTATATTTTTATTTTTATTGCAATTTCAACTTCTTCGAATGTTTACATTCTTAATTTTGCTACAAAGAAAATCAGATAGTTTTGTTTACTCACCCTCGTAGTCAATTTCATATATATAAACTTCCTCAATTTCTAAGCAAAACAGAAAGAGAAAAATTATGTTAGATACCAATATATATTTAAACCAGCTGCAGAATAACACACTCTCAAGTTACATAAAACGACACGTTTTGTGTTTAGCTTCGTAGTACAATAATGAGAATCGAGTATGAATTTGGGTTCTCATACTTGTCCAATTCGGTTTAACATTAGAATGGATTAATATTTTTATGCCAAGACAACTGGATTGTTGTGCTTTTGAGTTGCCATGTTCACACGCGTTTTATGTTTAGTTTCGTAGTACAGTGATGAGAACCAAGTATGAATTTGGGTTCTTATAGTTGTCCGATTCGGTTTAACATTAGAATGGATAAATATTTTTATGCCAAGAAACTGGATTATTGTGCTTTTGAGTTGCCGTGTTCAAACGCGTTTTCTGTTCAGCTTCGTAGTATATTGAAGAGAACCGAGATTGAATTTGGGTTCTTATGGTTGTCCGATTGGGTCTAACATTAGAATGGATCAATATTTTTACGCCAAGACAACTGGATTGTTGTGCTTTTGAGTTGCCGTGTTCACACGCGTTTTCTGTTTAGCTTCGTAGTCCAGTGAAGAGAACAGAGTATGAATTTGGCTCTTCTTATAGTTGTCCGATAGGGCTCAATATGAGATTGGATCGATGTTTCCATGCCAAAACCACTGGATTTTTGTCCTTTTGAGTTGTCTTGTTCACACACGTTTTCTGTTTAGCTTCGTAGTGCAGTGAAGAGGACAGAGTATGATTTTGGGGAGTCAGATAGGGTCCAACATTAGAATGGGTCAATGTCTTCATACCAAGACCACTGGATTGTTTGTGCTTTTGGGTAATCGAGTTCACCGGCGCTCAGCTAAACAAAGAGACAGGCAACATATCATCAGCAGATTTAGTCTAAAATTAGGCACGGATCTATAATTTGTGTGTTAAGATTGTATTCTGAAATCCACTCTTCCATTTTGTTGCGTGTTTGTGTGATCACATTCACACATGTTTGAATTGACAAACTGACAAGCTGTCAACCTTTTGGCAGATTTGCCCAAAATTTAAGACAGATCCAGAATCCTAGTAATAAAACCATAAGCCAAATTTCAACTAGCTCGTTTCGTTTTAAAATTATCGAGGTTATATGCACATTGGCGGATACAGAATAACTTCTCGGAGGAATTTCGACCAAAATTTGATAGAAATCTACAATTTTGACGCAAAGATTGCAAACAAAATTTCGTCCGTCTAACATATACGGTTTTGAATCAACGTGCCATAGAGAGGCAGACATAATTTCGAAAGTTGCTTTTAAAGAATGTCTAAAACATGGAGATTCATCAAAATCTCAAGATCCGTTTTTTTAAGAATTAAAAAGCTTTCTCTTTGTATACTTCGCGATTGCTCAAATTCTTATGCCTAAAAGTAAAAATAATTAATCAAAATATTTTCATGAAGAATTTCAGCAACAACATACCATGTTATGGAATGTAAGAATTTCATTGATTTTCCTAATAATTATTTCCAAAAAATATATGAGAAGCCATATTCAAGTTTCAGTGAATTTAATTTTAAACTTCATGAATCGTAAAACAAAATTTTTTACTAACTTGATCCATTTTATTACATTGTTTTTAGTGTCGTATTTTTAATGAAACAGAATGCATTTTAAGCTTTATTTGTACTTACCGGAGCCATCTTGGTTCCCCCACGAATAATCGCCACCTGAAATAATTCGAATTTTCAGATTAGAATTCAATGGAAAGAAATATGTCACAGAAAGTTGAGAATAACTCATTATTGAAGAAAGCCTTTGCCCATACAGCAAATAAATTAGCAATATTCAAAAACGGGGACATTTAATTTTTAATAATCAATCAATTTCAAAAAATAAAGATTGCATAGAATTTTTTAAATTCGATATTTTTTTTAAAAAAATAGACTAGTGCATTTGATTTTTAGAATTAAATCAGCTTTTAAAAAAATAACGAGTGCATTTGATTCTTAAAATTCAATCAATTTTTAAAAGAAACTATAAAAAAACTTTTTCAAGAAAAAGTGATTTCGACTTAACATTTATAAAAATGAATAATAGATTAAAGACCGAATAGCAGAAAATAATTATATTATTTCTACTTAGTACACTAATAAAGCGCATTTCTAAAAAAGAATAAGTTTTTTTTTTATGTAAAGATACAATAAAATAATTTTTCACTTCATTTGGGGTAAAAAAGGAATGATCATTGCGGAATTATATAGTCAATTTTAAGGAAAAGGTTTCTGTCAGTTTTTAGATTTAAATCCCCTAAGTAAGCTATTTAAACTATAATTGGTATCCCTAAATATCGTTATCAGTGGATTTTAATTTAATAGAGAATATTAATAAATTTTGATATTTTTTAATTTGACCAAGTTTTTGAGTCTCTGCATAGTGACTAGTTTTTTGTGAGGCTCAATGGAAACAAAATAAAGTTAATCAAAATTTAATTCGGTATGTCATAAATACCACTACTGCATGTTGGGACGGTTCTATTGGTCATGTCTTTTAATAACCATTTCAAATTTACATAAACTAACCCAAAACAATTGTCACTGAAGCTTTTATTTTTGAACAACTCCATCTGGCCATCTGAAAGTTATGTAAGTAAGTAGTTCAATTCATTGGCTGACGACAGAGCTAGGTGTGAGGAAGTACAGATAAAGAAATGAATAAGGAAGAAAATTCATCATCCAGGTATAGCTTAAGAGTAAGATCACAAAATTTATTCTCTTTCTCTTTTCACATCGTTAGATTTCTGCACCTTCTTAAAGTATTATCTTTCACAAAAGTGTTCAAAATGACTATCAAATGGTAATAGATAGCCTGTCTAAAATGTGGTGGCATAAATACTTCGGATTACAAGAATGTTAGATCGGTGAAGGGATGACTCTGTTCACTTTTGTAGATGTATTCCATTACTTTGAAAGAGTTAGGTCCAAAGCCTAAGTATTTCAGTCTAAGTTAAGTCAAGATCAAGCTGGGTCTCAAAATGAAATCGGTCAAATTTAACCCCTCTTGGCCGAAAATAGTTCTTCGGTAAATTTTAGCTGATCTTGGAATTAAGATATTAGTGGCGCATATCTTTGAAAACATAATAACTTTCAATCGCGTATATTGGTTTATTCCATCGAAAGTCATTAAATTGCGAAACCGATATGCGTTTCCATTGTCTCACACAACTCTTGGAAAATCAGCGGATTCATTGACCTTCGTACGTGACATTAGTGCAGAATTTATGTTTAATATAACTTATTTCAGTGATCCCGGACTTATATTTCATAAGATATGTATCGTGGAAAAAGAGTCAAATGCTTTAGTAATTTTATAACATTCTATATAGAATTTCTTCTTTTAAGATCAGTTCGTGAATTAAGTGTTCGGCCTAATACCTAAGCAAATGGTAGTGGTGAACGTTTCCACTTCTTCGGAAGAAAAAGAGAAAACTATAGCTTTTTGAAAATAAATAACAGTTGGAAAAACATTTTAAAATAACGGGTTTCGTAATTAAATTCAGCCTGTAATTTGTTTCAATACTTTTATGATCCAATTCGCAATAAGGAGCGCATCGACTATGTTCCATTTTCTTCTTATCCAGTGTTATTGCAAAAGAATACTTTAATTATCACTTTACTAAAGACTTTATTAACTGGCTAATCACTTTAAAAAAGTTATAAATTTATAAATGACACAAACTTATAAATTCTCTAGGTATCCACCACAAAACCCCGGAACTGTATCTGCTCAGTATCCAAGTTCACTCCATTGTGTGCTGTATACAGGGTGTCCGAAAAAAGTGGAACAAGCCTTTATTCCCTTAAATATTGATCCTAAACATATACTTCCAAATAGCAATTCATCAAATAAGGTAATAATTTGTATGAAAATACACTATTATCCAAGGAGATCGTTAATATAAAGTTACAAAAATTACATCTTTATACGGCCCCCGTAGAGCAAAAATGTCATTAGTGAATTTTTTTCTTATATTCATCTATTCACATACAAAGTTGCAGGCTTCTATCTGCAGAACTTACAGAGATATAAGAAGACAAAGTTATTGACTTAAACCACTTTTCCATACCTCTCTCTGCTTTTTGATCCAGTCTTTCGGAGTACATTTTAATATAATATACATATTTTAAAAAATTATTTAAAAGGCGGAATCATTAAATAACAATGCATTTGTTAACTCTTGTTAAATCTAAAAAATAGTCAAATAATGCAATAATTGAAGTATTTACAAAAATAGTTCAAATTGGAAACCTACAAAAAATTTCCACCGCGACATATGAGCAGTGAGGTTCAACTTCCCAGAAACAATCAGTGACATAAAAATATTACCAGAATACAATTTTTCAAAAATAACTTTACCTTCAAACAGTCCAAAATTGGAGTTGTAATTATATGAATTGTATTTTGGAAAATGGCAATCCTTTTTTTTGGTGAGTGACTTTTAACAACGAAAATCAAATGTTTAGTAACCAGCCAAGTTCCGGCTGAAGCAACATGAAAGTGAATCCGAAATCTAAAATCAGCCAATGAAAAAAAAGAACGCGAAAGCGAACAATGGCTTCCCATATGCTCTATCCTGTGTCTGTCTTACTTTTTCATTAATTTTCTGTCTCCTTTTCTCGTTTTTATCTTTTTCTCGTTGATAATCGAACTCTCAGAGTGAAGAAGTAAGCAAATAAGAATAAAACGGAAATAGGAATTTTTGAAATAATTTTAGTTAGTTCTGCAACTCTGAAGACCTAAAGGACGAGTCACCACTGCTTTTAGGTAAAGCTTAATAATATGCACAACGCTAAGAGCAAATAATTCAGTATTCTTTTTCAATATTAGGCTATTTTCCTGTTATACTTTAAATTTTTATTTTCTCAAGTTGTCCTTCAATTCTTTATCAAGTCGATAGTTGCAACTATCTGCCAATGCAATTTTTTTTCAATCCTTGATGAATGGATGATGTACTACTTGATAAATATTTGGTTTTCGCTGTTCTTCTATGTTGAATAAATTTGCATTTCTGGAATAAACATATTCATATAAATTTGTGAGCAGCCCCTTTAAATTTAAAAATTAATATATCTCTATAAATTCTGCAAATAGAATCGTGAAACTTATTTTATACATGAATCATCTATGAGGAACATTTCACTCACTCACACTTTTGCTCTACGGGGAACATATAAAAATTTATTTTTTTTTAACTTTTTATATCCAACTTCCACAGAAGCCAAAGTGTTTTCACGCAAATTTCTACCTTATTTGATGAAACTTTGCAATTGGAAGTATATGTCTAAGTGCAATATTTAAGGAAATAAAAGCTTGTTCCACTCTTTTGGGACAACTTGTATATTATAATCCTGAGCTTGTACCAACTGTCACTTGCTTGCTTTATAACGCAAAAGCTTTCTCAACACCTCAAGCAGCTTAAAAGTTACTTGAGGTGAAAGAAAGTGAGAAAATTCTGGGGGACACACTCACACAGTCGGGAATCCTAAAATTGTAATTCAACCAGTGCTATAGCAAATATTGAGAAAAAAGTCTTGAGTAAGAACATAAACACACTCGATGATAGCAATAAAATTGTCCTTAAAAAGGGGTTTTCAAAGACATCTGCGCTGGATTAGATGGCGCACTGGGATTTTAGCCACAAGGCGCTGCAGGTGTCTACAGATATTCAGATGGTAAATAATCTATATTCCATGTATAAGAAAAAGTTATTTTAACATTCCCTTTCATATAAATTGAGGAATTTCCTTTTATAACAATTCTAAAATTTTGGCAAATAATGATGACAGTTGAACTACTCAATTAATCATTCGTTTAGAAAAATCGACCCTAAATTATGAAACGATGCAGGGTTATAAGACTACATGCTAAGTTCCGCCAGAATTTGAGGGAAGATCGATGATCTAACCATAAATGTTAATTTTATCACTATATGGAATGATTTTTACAGAGATGCTTTTTAAATTATTCTGTTATTCGCTCTTCAATTAGTGTATGGGTTAAGTTAGCTTTTTTTCATTCTAAATAATGCTGATTTAAGACATTTTGTTTACTACTTACCATTGCCACCTCCGTAACCACCGCCTCCGCTGTTACTGCTAGATACTGCAGAAGCACTGCCACTTCCGTAACCGCTACCACTGCCACCTCCGTAACCACCGCCTCCGCTGTTACTGCTAGATGCTGCAGAAGCACTGCCACCTCCGTAACCGCCACCATAGCCACCTCCGTAACCGCCACCATAGTCATCTCCGTAACCGCCACCATAGCCACCTCCGTAAGCACCGCCGTTGCCACCTCCGTAACTACCACTTCCACCGTTACTGACTGCGCTGCTAGATGCTGAAGCTCTATTGCCACCTCCGTAACCATCACTATTCATGCCATTCCATGAACCACCACCGTAGTTCCTCTGACCTCTACCACCACCATTGAACTGTCCACCTCCATTATTCCATCCACTGCTAGACGCTGAGCTGCCAGCTGAAGATCCTGCTGATGCGGCTGCAGCGTTTTGCCCTGAAACTGTAAAAGAAGCACGATAAGATATATCATGGAACTTAATCAAGTAAGACAGTAATCAGGGTATGCTACAAATTCTGAAAGCCAGAAAACTTGATTCATTTATTGCCTTGATGTTAATTCTATCAGTGTGGATAGCACGTGGTAATAAAAAAAGCATATATACTGAGTTTATATTGTAAGCTAGGGCCTTTTTGATTCTGAAAATGTTTCGTTGCCTCTTAAGAGTGATTTTAAAATAAATGGCATAAATTTTGCTGATTTGACCGAATTAGACATGTTTTGCAATAAAATGTGTGACACATGGAAAGATAGAGGGTGGTGATTAACCTATCATTGATGAGACTATCTTTACACATTCGGATATGTTTAATTCGCACAGTTCTCACCGATGATTTATAACCCATGTAATATGAGATTTCAACCTCATAATTTAGAATCGACCTGTATTTGCTAGCAATTATATGTAAGATGTGGCAGTGAGGAGGGTCGTTTGCTATGCAAAGAATATTAAGTTACACGAGTTAGAAAATATTATAGTTTGCTCTGTGAAAGGTACTTAGTAATGTTTAATAAAGACGGAGTCTTGGATAAGTGAAAAACAAGTATTCTTTAGAAGACATTTTAGAAAAACAATGAAAATCTTATCAATTCCTCTGGTATTACTTTCGCAAAACAAACAAAACAGCATATGTGATCTAAATGGGATTGAGTCCTAAAGTTTTCAGAAGTCCCATTTTCAAATAACTGGACGATATGTGCGTAACTTGAATCATATGTATGAAGTAAATCTCATGTTAAAGCGTTGAAACTTGCACTGCGTTAGCTAGTTCGCTTGTTCACAATAAGTTACACGAGTCTCCTCAAAATACTGAATCAGTGATTCTCTATACAGGGTATCCATTGAAGTATTTAGCCACAACCACAACTTAACTTCAGAACGACGATATCTATAATCATAAAAGTAGTGTCTAGGCATAGTAAAGTGACTATGCGCTATGTGATGTGAATATATATAGTGCTACCTGCCTATAAAACGCGCATTAATTTTGGTCATGAGATCCAAAATTGTGACGTCATGAGTACATTAGAGTAGCAACGGAGAAGCAAGGGGATATAGATGCCCAGGGCACAACTCTTATAGGCCGTCCTGGGGACAAAATGTTAGTATATTTATGTCAATTTTTAAAATCAAATATGAAGACAGATGATAATATCACCATACCCCGGGCCCGTTTCAACATTGTTCTGAAACTGCACTATCAGACTGTATTCCTCTCCATGCTTCCCGTGTTCTGAAAATTCTGAATAAATTAAGTGCTCACTAGAACCGGTCAACACCTTGGCAAGCACTAGTGGAATAGTTTTGTGGGAGAGGTTACAAGTGGTAACACTTTATCAGGAATCTCACAGAGTTTCAGCCAACTTTCCTTCCTGATTTGATATAGAAGGATGAGGCCCTCTTTCCCCATAATGATATGTAGAATAGGAAGAATTTCCAGCACTGCACGATAGAAAAATTCTAGATGTGCTGCTGAGCTTCGACATCAAGTACATTGGTCGGTAATTTTTGGTAATTTTCAATTGCATACTGATCGGCCATGTATTTAATTAGTTATTGCTATACAGATATGCTTTGGGGCAGCAAGAACTATAAACGAGCCTAAAAGAATGTAAGTGCTCTATACTTCCACACATCATGATGACAGTTTGGGAAATCGCGACCAAACAATTTCACGTTTTATATGCTTAATCTAGACGCATGTTCCCAAAGTGTCTTTTTTTTCTAAATCGATTATGTTACATAAATTTGCAATTGACTTTTTTTCCGTATCTCATACCGTTTTTGACATAAAAGTGCCAATTCCAAATTTTCACGCTAGATGGTACTTACTGTAAGTAGTCTAATCGCGTAACGCATAGCCACTTTATTACAACTAGACTCCACTTTTATGACTATAGCTTATTTTGTCAACATTCTGAAGTTCAGGAAGTGTTTGAGGAGTAAAATGGAATTCTTGTATATTGCATGCCAAAATGACGGCATTCCTCGTTTTGAAATTATAAAAAGTCGTATCACTAGATTGACCACTGTTTTGCTCTTTCTGCGTTTGTCTTTACTGGAAAAAATGTCTTAGTTTTTCGTTCTCTCTTTCTTAAAATGGCCATAGGGTGGATACCGCAATTTGCATCTTTAAATTCGAACATAAATCTTGAAATTACTCTTAAACTCTTGATCTATGGTGACTGCTTAACAAATAACCTATCAGGGAAATAAGCAGATTTGTTTTACGGGCAATTCAAACTCTTTCTTTTCTAAACTGAACCATCCATATCTTACTAAATATGTACATAAAAGAGTGCGCACATCTGAAAAAAATTAAGGCTCTGTCACAAGTTCCATTTTAATATAACTGGGCATTCAGTGCCGTTACTTTCACCACTGTATGTGCATAAAGGAATGTACACAACAAAAAAATTGAAAAAAAATTGCTAGAAGCCCTTTTTATGTAACTGTCCGTTCCGTGCCTTTAATTTCTCCATATGTATGTGAATAAAAAAGCATTAAAACGAAAAAATACAGCAAAATTTTATCATAAACCCGTTTTCAACTAAATAGGCATTCTGTGCCGCTACTTGCGTCACGAGCTTACGGATAATGTTTCTAAGCATTTATATAAAAATGAAAATATTGCCTTCATTTTATGCTTGTCTCATGTTATTCTAAATAAATAACACTGTAACGGATTTCTTTAATACCTTCATTTCTCTATATAATGCTCTTTAAATTTTATTAAGTTTATGAATATTGATAGCAGTAGCAATATAATTTTTTTGGTATCGAAGCTAGCTTTATAACAGCTACCCACTAGTTTTTATTTATGTTCATTACTAATGATACTTTTATAGTAAACATAAAGTCTAATGTTATTTCATTAGTTCACGATATTAAATACATAGATTTCTACCAAGCCGAGTTTAAGAATTCTAAACGCTATAATCTTCATAATGTTAAATCAATCATGCACTGGTGGCCTACATCACGTGATAAAAAAAATTCATGTTTGTTCCAACTGCGCATAGCATCGAACATTCTACCTTTACTCACAAACATTAGATGGACGAAAATATACGAGAGAGTTCAAGTTAAGAAATTTATAATTCAATTTTTAATTTAGTTTTTTTCAGTCATTAGAAATTCAAGCCTTGTAGTTTCATGAAAAAATTTACTTTAAATGAAATGATCAAAATAGTTCATTATGACTTTTTGAAAGCCAGCGGTTAATCGTTCTCGTATATCTCACTTATATTTTGGTTAATGTTAATAACCATTTCATTCTATAGGGTAATTAAACTCAATAATGCCTCGTATTCCTCTCTAAGGAAGCTTCTAAAATTTCATCATAAACTCACAGGGATTGTATCTTCTACATAAATTTCACAAATAAAGAGTTTTTAAGTATTCGTTTCTTTTATATTGAATCGATGACAGTATGTATGAAGCGTTATTTAGATAATGTAGCGTTTTTTATTTTCAAGTCGGACTCGAAAGTAGTTTTTTGTAATGCCAAGGAGAAATGGGTAAATTTTTTCAATTACTTATCAATTAATTTACTTGCATTTAACAAATATATCAGTAAATACAATTTTAAAAATATGTTTTCTTTTTGGACTCTTTCATAATTTTAGATTTTTTATAGGGTTTTTTTGCATTTCATATTGCATTTCTAAATAGGGACATTAGGCTTAGGCTATAAATATTTTAGGCAAGAATTTTCTTAGTTATTTTTCAGTTGATGTTTCGTGACATGCAATATTGGTATACAAAATATTATTGATAAATGCGAGTTGGGCATTAATAGTTTAAATACAGATTGTAGGTTTACATCAACTCCCTCCCCCCGTAGTATGCAATATCTTAAGGAGAGTACTCGAACAAAATACCGATCCATAGACAGCAACACACTGGCTAAAGTCAGTGACAAATTAAGATGGTAGTCTTCTTTCATCGTGAGAGGCTTCAGGATAAAAGAAGAAATGCTTTTTTAGGTACGTTAAACTACAATATTTTACTTTGTCATTCTTCTGGTAAATTTTGGCTTTAAAAAAATAAAAAGAACAATAAAGATTTTATCTTTACCGAGCCTTCCTCCAAGAGTAAAACGGAAGAGGGGGTAACAATGCCCGCCTAGCTAAGCCATTGCTCAGCTCTAGGAAAGGTTCTAAATATTGGTCCATAGACCAAAAAACACTCGTTATAGTCAGTGACAAATTAAGCGGATAGTACGTAGAATCTCCTTTAATTGTGAGCGACTGCAACAGGTTTTAAAAAAGAGATACTTATTTCTGTGCATTTAAAAAAATACTTATTTCTGTGCATTTAAAAAAGAAATACTTATTTCTGTGCATTTAAAAAAGAAATACTTATTTTTGTGCATTTTACCGCAGTGGTGTACTTAGAATCTTCTTTCATCGTGAGCGACTGCAGCAGGTTGTAAAAAAGAAATACTCTGTGCATTTTACCGTAGTGGCGTACTTAGGTAAATTTTGGCTTTAAAAAATAAAATGAAGGCTAAATATTTTGTCTTCGCGACACCTTCCCCAAGATTGATACCGGAGTCATTAATAGCCGCCTATCTAAGCCATTGCTCAAGCTCTAGGGAAGATTCCAAATATAGGTGCATAGACAAAAAAACACAGGCTAATGTCGGAGACTAATTAAGTTGACAATACATTGCAAGCTACAAGTGATTGCAGCTTCAAAGAAAAAAGTAATACTTGTTTCTGAGAGTCTCAAACTCAGTCACGTACTTTTTAGTCTTTCTTGTAAATTTTGGCTTTAAAAACCGATATAAATTCTAGCTGTTTTTAATTAAAACATGTAAAAATTAATTAAAACATTTTAATTAAAATTATGAAATTTTTATTTTCGTTTAAAAAGCTAATTGATTAATAACCATATATGTTATCATTCACTGACTAAAAGATTAATTCTTGAAATGTATTGATATCAGTGATTAATTTTATAGCATTATTTATGCATAATTTCCCCTCAAGAATTTTTAATCAAATGTATTGTCTTTTAAATTTATTTTTATTGTCTTTTAAAACTAATTAAATTAAAACTCTTCATAAACAATAAAACGTAATTCCCAGATGCGAAGAAACGATTATGTTATGGATTTTGTGTTATTCAGTAATTCTGTTTATTTGTTTATTATACATTTTTACTGCTTTCAAAAATAACGGATCATATTTTACAGCAGTTGTATGTTTCATTGCTTGTACGTTTGACATATTACATGATTTTTTTAAATTTATCTAACACTTTACGAAGTCATTAACAGATAACTATTCTAAACGGAACAAAAGGATATATAATTTTTAACAAAACATTTAAAATAAAAATGCCTTTTATATTTCAGATTCCGTCAAGTTTACTAATAAATTAGCATAAGCGCGTGCTTTATATGACTGAAATGTTTTGGTTTATTTTTAATTGCGTTTTCAAAAACGAATTAGATTTTTTTTTCATAAATTAGAATTCATATTGCAAAATTGATTGTTGGCTGCATTTCATCATTAACTTTGAACACGCGCAAGTCACCTTTTTTTGACAAATTTGTAATCGTAACCAATGCCTTATTATATTTGGCATTTTTATAAAGAATGCATATGTATTAAAAATGTTGATAAAAAACAATGCTCTATCAAAAGTAGGTAAGCATAAAAAATCTTCTAAATAAAGTATCTTCAAAGAATGCCTTTCGCATATATAAACTGGCCATCAAGTTTTTTTTCTTAATAATCTACAAAAATTATAAAATTTTTCCTTTATAAAAACCATTTTAATGAATATTTATAGAAACCAATGGCTATTTTACAACTTTTCAATATTAATAAAAATAAAAAACTCCAACCTCCAACTCCAAATACCTTTTCAGACGCTCCAAATTGGAGAACATGACCAACTCTTTAAGAAACCCTATCTAAACTGAACAATAGAACTTTAGAAATTAATTGATTTGTCCGTATGTCATTCGTCCATCGAATTATCATACTTCAAAACTTAATTATCAACTAAAATTAAGACATCCATCGACGTTACTATTTGAAACATGCTGTGGATAACATAAAAATTTTGCTTGTTACGTTTCTGAAATTTATATGGTTCCAGTTTAGCTGGATGATTACGAATTCAGTTACTGGAAATCTTAGAATTTGGACGAAGAATATCCAAGAAACAAACGTGACTACTAATCATAATATTTTACAAGTATTATTTACTCAAAATATACTTCAACTTCCAAACATGCGAATAAAATGCGATTCGTCAGTAAGTAAAATTAATGGAATTAAAAATAAGAGTTTAAAACTACAAATAAATGCAGTAGCACCGCCTAGCAGCACGCATTAATTAAATACCCTAATAGCACAAAATCCGCTACAATATTCATACGATATCTTTACGATGTTGCGCGGCATTCAGAATATCGTAGGAACATCGTGGAGATATCGCAGAATATCTTGTGCCAATAGGGTAATTTTAGAAAAACCCCTAAAATATAAAATATAACACATTAATATTAATATATATATAAGAAACGAATTTGAATTTGAACAATTCAAATATTCTATGGAACTTTAGATGAATCAAAAAGGCAACACTATCCCGAAGCAGAATGTGCCACCCAATTAGATAGCAGAGAAAAGTGAACAATTAGGTGGTTAAAATTCTAAGCCAACAAATTTCATTTGGAAGCATTTAACACAAAAAAATTTTTATCACACCTTACAGATCATAATGAATTCGAAAATTTATTGCCTTACCGAGATGTCTAGAGCACAATATCCCGCATAGGACCACGAAGACTATTTTGGTCTTCATGTTTTTGATGAGTTTTCGTTACTGACGAACACCCTGACTGGGAGTCATCTTATATACGACATTTTGCAAAGAAAGGTGTCACGATCTGGTCCTGATCAAACATATTAGCCTCCCACTAATCGGCAGGTATGGAATTCTGAATTAATCTTCTAACCAGTCGACTCATTCGTTATTCAATTCCCGCTAATAAGTCTCAGAGAAAAGGTCTCCGACGTGCAAAGGATTATTCCTGTTTACACAGGCTATTGCAAGTGCTTCTGGTTTTGGTGTGCCCCGAGGATTTTGATGCAAATTAGAGTGTGGAAATATTTCTGAAAATCTTTTATTTATTTTTAGCCTTATTTTTGCCGAATCATCCGAAAACGCTGGAACGTTGTGGTATGTTGCTGTTAATTTCCTTCTCAAAAAATGATTGGATAATGTGCTAGGATATAGAGAGTTTTTTTTAAGAATTAATTTTTGGTGGTGGTTGCTTGGTTGGATAAGTGGTTATGAAAAATATTTCTTATTTTGTAATTTGTGAAATGAATGTTAAATATTTTATTTTATGATTATTTCATTTAAATAATTTTTAATAAATATTTCATTTTCAATTATTATTTTTATGAGTTTCATTTTTGCTAGATATGCAACAAAATTTAACTTTAAAATGGGATGGCTTTTATAAAATTATTGAAAACCATTTTATTCAATTCCAATAAAAATGTTCAATAATTTTGAGAGAAATAAGTAGATAAATTTAAAATAAATTATTTTAAAATGGAACATTTCCTCAATTTTAACCTTTATCAATTGATAAAAATTCTAGCATATATAGATATAAATAATTGATTTGGTAAGAAATTTAAAAAAAGTTTATGAAGCACACGGTACACGAAACAGAAGAAAACATGCTAATTGTATGTTATAACTGGATTAGGTTCATAAAAAATCTATTTTCAAAGGCAATCTGAACAAATAGGAAAGAAAAATATATACTTCAATAAGTTTAGATAGAAACATATTAAATTAATGGAAAGTATATAATATATTAGGTTGATAAAGATTTTATTATAGAACTAGATTATAAGTTTATAGAAAATATATAATCAAGGGCAATATAAATAAAAAGTAGGAAAGCATAAATGATATATTGTATGTAGAAATGGATCAAGCTCATAAAGACATAAAATATATGAACAAAAAGGGAGAAAAAGATATAAATTGTGACATATTTAGGTAGAAATGGATTTCTCTCATGAAAAATATGTATCAAAGGCATGCTAAAATAAAAATAAAGAAAAATATATAAATTACTAACATGTTTATGTATAAGTTGATTGGTTTCATAAAACATTTATTATAGAAAACATGTTGTACAAGAAAAGAGAAAGAATTTGTGAATATTTAAATATTTCTGATAAATGATATATGAGAAATGCGACCAATAATTTCAGCAAATCTTATTATTTAATTTAATTACTTTAAAGTTCAAATTCTGATAATGAAAGATGTGTGCCGTGACGCGAATATTTTTCTTTCACTTCCCTTTCTTTCATCATTCATTTCTTCATCCGTTTCTTTTCTTTCAAGAAATACGAAAATAAAGATATTAAAAATATTTATTTTTATATTTCTTGAGAATTTCTTTTCGCTTGATCAAAATTCTCCTTCTCCCCTCATAGCAAAAATTAAATTCGCTTTCCGCTTTGTCTCTTTTCATTACGTGAGCATAAAAGCTAGATTTACATTCAACAAATTACATGTAGTGGTGCAAGATTCTCATTGAATCAGAGGAAAACCATAAAACTGACTAGTGAGCATATGCCTATAAGATAGTAAAAATAAGAAGTATTATGTGTTGATTTATTTTTTCCCACAAAACTATTTTTAACATAATTACTGCAACAAGTCCTTGGATAAGTAACGGCAAATGTTTTTATTCTACTACATTTTCGAGAAACTCGCCAGTGAAGCTTCGAATATACTATTTAAACAATCTCCTTTAAAAAACACTCAAGATTCTTTTATCTTAACTCACCGAATTTTCCTAGAAATCATTGTTTTAGAGTATACATTTTCTTTAATATTTTATTTCAATAATAGTTTTCTTCATTTCTTAATTTGTTACTTCTTTCACAATGATTTAAAAGAAAATTACGCTTAGCATGACCGAAATTTATTATCACTGCATAATATCAGAAAAAAGCACATAGCTTGTTTGCATCCCCAGCAGATATTACCTGTATAACGAAAATTACGCTAGTGTTCAAAAGTTGCAAACACATTTTTCACAGTTATTCAAAATAGGTCACTAATATTTTAAAGATTGATGTTCTATACAATTTGGAGAATGTTCGATGCAACGCAAGCACCTCCGTCACATTAGGTCTCTACCCTTTAATAAGAAACATTTTTAACAAAAGTGAAACTGATCGATTTTCTTATTTGGAAAATTCGTATATAGAAGTGTAGTTCTCAGACGTAAATTCTCACGACTGACTGATAAGAGCAAAAATAAGTTATCAAGATTCTTTACACGATGAATTAAATTGGAGAGCCGTCCGTAGACTTGTTAGTGGCCAATCCCAAGCGGAAATCCTTCGATAGTTAAAATTGTCCCGAATGATGGTATCCAGGTTATGGTACTAATTTCAAACTACAGGTGACAACTTCAGGAAGGTCACCCAGGATGACCCAAGAGCAATGACACTTGTAGATTGCGAATAAGTGGAATTAAATGCACTTTTCTTTACAGAATTAACGGCTGGAGATGTCTATCGGAACCTCGTTCCCGCGACTAGAATTCTTGGGAAACCGTTTACAGATTTATAGCTGAGTAACACATTTGTGCCTGGAAGCCTACGGTATAAGTTCCTCTCAACATATCGCAGAAAGAAGTCCGTTTTCTTCGGATCCAGGAATAGCATTTTTTGACGAAGTAAGATCTGGGTTATTTTCTATACACCGATGACCCGAGATTCAGAACACAGAGTGAATCTCGAAAAATCTCCATCTGACGAGAGTGCATTGCCGGCTACCATCGCTCCAACATTAGAAAAATTAATCATTTTGGAGGATTCCTTGTGTGAGAAGAAATCTTATTAGACGGCTGTACACCTCTATAATTGTCTTTGATGTGTGTTCTGTAACCACACATCAAAGACAATTTTTATAAGGTTCTTGAACCTTATTAGAGGCTTTCTGTGGAACCGAGACTACACAGGGTTCAGCTTTGGATGATTTTCTGGAGGAAGAGGGTATCCGCCGACTAATGTGGCCAGCCAAATTCTCAGGGTCGCAATCCCATGCAGAATATTTGGGTTGATCTGGGATGGTTCTAGGAGGTCACTCCTCACCCAAAACCTTCCATGATTTAAAATACTCATTCTTAGAAAAATGGGATTTGTTGCGATAAGCAATGATAAACCTCGATTTCGGCATGAAAATACTCTGTAAAACTCGTAGAGCTGAGAGGGGTGTCTATTGGTCTGACGATTCTAGAAATATCAGATGTCATGTTCTGGACGTTAGTCTTATTTACATAGTTGAAAAAATTATTCTTTATATTATGCTATTTTATTGTTAGCATGTATTCGGCATGGGTGTACCAATTTCATTTCAATAAACTTTTTATTATTTGAGATACTACCACATGTATCGTGTTTGTAGCTTAAGTTTTGGACGCCAGTGTATAAATAAATACTGTCTCTGTAAACAATGACCTTATTGGAGTATTCAACTAACTTTATTCTCGCCTAGACACTGAAACGACACATCATGATTCAACCATTTCACGCATCGTCTTGTTTACATTTTTCGAAGTCTTTGAACCTGATGAAAGTAATAAAAATAGTTCCTTGGATTTCAGATTTTAAAAAATGATACCAGGACTTCATAGAGGTGATGATGATATCCTGAGTTTACTGGTGCAAAGGCAATTTGACTATTTTGGCAATATGACTTGGTTCAAAAAGCGGGTCTTCGTAACCAAAAACAGACGGTAAGCGGTTAGCAAACATAAGTTGTTCGAAGACAATGTTCTCTACACAAATTTTCGTTTACTTTTACTTACACCATTTTCTTGATGGTATAATTTTAATATTCCTTTTATCATAGAAGTAGGGGAGAGTGTTGTACTTCTGATCATCTCAATCTATGCTGGTAACTAGTGACACAATTTGGAATTTTGTGTGTTTAGTACAAATATCATCCACAAAGTTCTTAGTTTAGCTTGTTGCTGTTTGAAAGAAATGCTTTCTGCGTTGAATATTTGTCTGATTCCATGACTAAAAGGTAAGTATTACAAACTTTACTTTCAGCCTCATAACGTTTTTCGATACTAATAAGAAGTGATATTAGCGTATACATACTATAGACGGATTAATAATCTTATTTTGTACAAACTCTGGTTATTCTATTACTAAATAAAATTGTGTTATCGGGGCTTAAATCTGAAACTGCACCGTGTTGTACCTTTGACCACCCTGGTGTATTGTTCCTTTCACTAGGTCAGAGATACAATACTTCTTATATAATGGAAACTTGGAATAACTTGATCCAAGATGGTTTTCTCAGATTACCACCTAAAAATGTGAGGCCCTTCCCTAAAGCTCTAAAAAGAAAAAGAACAAGTAATTGGCAGGCCAAAAAATAAATGAAGGATTATAGCAGACAGGTCCTTAAAAACTATCCTTACAGGCTTTAAAATCAAACGATGACCCCAAAACTAAAAATAAACATGAGAAAGGGACTCATAGGAAATTCTTCTGTTTAGCAAAAAAAGGCTAAGAGAAAGCGTTTTGAAAATGACGTAAGACTTTTCAATGATAAATAATAATAATAATAATAGTTGAGTAAAGATGTTCATAGCAGCATTATGAATATATTTTATAAGGAAGGAACCTTTTAAAAAATGGAATCTTGGAAATAACTTGTAATAATTGTTCTTATACAAGGTTCCCACTTATATCCATTACACTCCCCCTCCTTAACTTCTAAACGATGACAGCTTAGTCCATAAAGTTGGTGTCTAGGTATAGTAAAAAGGCAATGCGCTACTCGATGAGATAACTTACAACGCCATCTATCGGTAAATTTTGGAATTAGCGGTCCTATCTCGTAAACGGTGAAAGATAAGAGAAAAAAGTCAATCAGGAAGTTGTAGAGCACTCACGATTTAGTATGAAAATATACATTGCCCACATTAATACTCAAAACAGAATGTAAAAGAATGAACATTTGTTTGATTGTGATTTTCAACACTATGGCGTCGTGAAACGCGAGCGAAGCGAGAAAAGACAACCATACGGACCTTACCTGTCAAAAACCTGTGTGTGGGCAATCCTGAATAAATTAGGTGCTCATCCATACCGATTCATACCTGTGCAGCGATTTCTGCCAAGAGATGCTGAGAGACGTTACACGTGGTGCAACTTTGTGATGAATAACTTTAATGAATAACTTACCACCCAACATTCCTGGCAGACATAATATAGCGGATCAGGCATGATTTTCGCGTAACGGAATGTTTAATAGACAGAACGCTAATACCTGGTCGCTGGAAAATCCGAGATATTCTGTCGAAGTTCGACATCAACTACGCTGGTCGATTAATGTTTGGGGCGGAATTTTTAATGACAGGCTCATTGGACCAGTATTTTACGAGGGAATGTTAACGGGACAACAGTACTTGGAGCTTCTGCAGGATGTAATAACCGACTTCGAATCTACAGTTGCACCAACTCCGAAATGTACGGTTCAAACATGACGGCGCCCCTCCGCAAAAGATTTCAAACGTTAAGCAGAACCTAATGGAGACATTCCAGAATCAAGTCATCGGGTATGATGGTTTCGTAGAGTGGTCCCCCGCGCCCATCTGAATTGACCCCATTGGATTTCTTCTTATGGGGACACAAAAGGGCAGGGATATGCGACCCCTCCGCCAACATTTCAGGATCTAATACGATGCATTACTGAGCTTGTGCCACCGTAACACCTGCCATGTTGCACAATGTGCAGAGAGAAATCCAGTCAAGAGTGCAAATGTGTATAGTGGCTAACGGAGAGCATTTTGAGCAATGTAAATAAATGGTCTAAAAGACAGGGACGTGTCTCAGTTTCTTTCTTCCACTCTTTATGACATAACAATTTTCGAAATCGTGACCAAAAAAATGTTCATTTTTTGCATTCTGTTTTGAGTATTAATGTGCGCAAGGCATCTTTTCGTACTAAATCGAGAGTGTTCTACAACTTTCTAATTGACTTTTTTCTCGTATCTTTCACCGTTTACGAGATAGGACCGAGGACCGCTAATTCCAAAATTTACCGATAGATGGTGTTGTAAGTTGTCTCATCGAGTAGCGCATAGCCTTTTTACTATACCTATACACCAACTTTATGGCCTAAGCTGTCATCGTTTAGAAGTTAAGGGGGTGTAACATATATAAGTGGGAACACTGTTTATAAAAACTATCTAATATTATGCCTAAAATTAGATCAGTTTAGATTTTAGCGTAAGATATATTGATTGAATATGAATGAAGAAAATAAATATTTAAAATACAGAAAAGGAGTGAGTGTTTTTATAGCTTGTGAATGTTAGAATTTCTCTTTGTGTGTGTAGGATCTTAAGCATACAATAGCTTTTATTTTTGGAATAGATTTGTAATGTATTGTTTTATATATGAACGAATCACTATATGATTTTCATAACTTATAAAGCTGCAAATATATTTATTTCTACATTTTATAAGAAAATGATAATTTTCTTTATTTTAAGAGTAACAATATATGTAAGCTGTTGAATTCCGTCATTCAGTTATGTGTGTTATTATTAACTTAAGCATGCACTTCCTAATCAGCTAAATACTGCATTAATTGTTCTAGTAACAATTACATTCATGTGTGACTCTAGTTGTCGAAAAAATTTATTAATATCAATTTTAAATTTAGCCAAGATTTTTTAAGATTTCCTTACACTCCATTGATGTTACAGTTTTTCCGTATGTGTGTCATTATGAACGCATGATAATTTAGATTTCAGAGTTATATTTGTTATGAGATGTATTTTGAACGTGGATGAATTATTCAGATACTACCATGATTTGAATATTTTGTAGATATATTTAGCTGTGCACTTCGTAAGAAAATGGTAATTTTGCTGCATGTTAAAGTGAAAACACGTATTCCAATTCATTAATTTATGTGTTATAATTAGCTTAACATGTAAATTTATAATTAGCTAATTAATTTGTAAATAATGCTATTGAAATTTTAATTAAAAATTTGACAGTTTGTAATAGTTGAATCTAATGGCCTAACTCACCAACTTCATTAGATACAATACATTCAGTTCAATTTTGTACTGTGTGCATCAAAATTTGTTCGAAATACTTATCATCTAAATTCTTCGTGTACTTTTTCTGTGTTTTCAAATCTATTTCTTGCTTCTTTTTTAATGCATTCAGCTTACCAAAAATTAAATTTTATAAACAAATGAAATTTGATTGGCATAACTAAATTAACTCTATTAATACATATTACTGGGGAACCAGCTGGTCACAGAAGGTACTTAGTTGTAAAAAATATTATAAATATTTTTCTGAATTATTTAAGATATAACTGATATTTTGACCAAGTGAGTAGATGGTTAAGAGCAGCAAAAAAAGCCAATCAAATAAAAATTGAAATTTTGGCCGATTTTTGGATACTCCTTTTAATGTAAACTTTGGTTATGGTGGTAACGAGGATGCAAATGAATTAATATCTAAAGAAGTATGTCCTTTTTTTGGACAAATAAATAAATAGAAGAATTAAAAATGTTTATAATGTTTTTATTCAATATGAGCGGCATTTGGCAAGTTAAAAATTTCTTTGTAAATATGGAAGCTTTTGTATAATGAAGTATAAGGAAAGAAATCGAGTATGCAATTGGAAATGTATTTTTTATTCTTTGAGGGGTATGTTCTAAAATATGATAGAGATTTGCAACATAGGTATGAGGACCAAATGCCGAATTTCATTAATCTATCTCTTTGGGTTTTTCAGATATCGTTTTCTCGTACTCGGGAGTTAAAAACCTTAGATTCACCAAAATCTAAATTCGAATTTTTTGACTATTTTATTCATCTTTTATTTATACTTGCCACCTTCGACGACCAGCTGTTCGCCCGTAATATTAATAGTCTGTGAGTATGCTTGTAACTTGACGAAATAAATTAGCGAATTGGCAGTTGTAGAGGCTAATGAACTCTGTCAAAGCGATATTTTGCGATATACCTCCAAAATGGAAGATAATGTGTGACAGGCGACCATTGATGGCATATCAAGGTCTCATAGGCTTCCATATGAAATAAAATTGCTGAAATCGGCCCAGTGATTGAGATCGTAGGACTGGTCGTATGGTTTTGCCAATATTATATATATATATATATATATATATATATATATATATATATATATATATGTGTGTGTGTGTGTGTGTGTGTGTGTGTGTGTGAAATGTATTCGTAGTTGTAGCAGTTACATAACAAAACAGCCCGAGTTATTCTAAATTTCATTTTATTATGGGAGAGTGACGGAATGTACATTCATCTTAGTATAAGGTTTCAAGCCAAAAGCGAACACAAGATCCCTGCTTTTTCTCAGGTAGGGATTTAACAGACAGACACGTGATCAAAGTGAAGGGAATATTGGGTATTTTTAATAAATTACGTAAGTCTTTTAGGGAAAATGCATGGCGGCAATAAGTCGCTGATTTCGTGATTTGTGTGCGCGTGGAAACGATTAAAATATTCTTTTAGTAATAAATATGCCAAAACGAGAGATTTAATATACCTCCAGAGCGTGAAATAGAAGGAAACTGGAGTTTTAGAAAAGTGATTTTGGAATACATTAAGACTTTAAAATATATAATATTAGAATTTGAAATAAAATTAAGTGATACTATTACACACACACACACACATATATAATTTCTCTTTTGGCGACTGCATCGATCGGTTTGTTTCAAAACAAAAACAAAACCGTTAGAGTCCTGTATGTTAGGCTTCATTTCATGGGCATAGCCTGCTACTATATTGGTTCGGGTATAAAACAAGTTCTTTTCGAAAAAAAATGAGTTTGAGAAGTAGAGTTCACAATATTTCTTAATGAAACTTTGGATGAAATTATTCAAAAGAGATTAGTTAGAAATGAAGCCGATGGACTTAGGCGAGCCAAAGAACGTTCAGACCAATGTAAGAGTAGGTTAAAATCGTATTAATTCACAAACTGAGGTGAACATCATCGAACTTTCTTTTGTGAATATTGAGTGCTTTTCCGTTTTACGTATTCTTGGTGCCTTTTTCTGTCATTGCGAATTTTCTTGGGGCGCTTAATCGCCAACTTGGCTCCAGTTCTTGGATGACGATAGTTGACGCTATCTAGAGTTTTGGCGAGCTGAATCGTCAGAAGCTTGAAAGCGCCAGTTTGGCCAAAAATGCATGGTGTGCTTATAACGGAACGTAGATGCTCTGCGTGGGATCAGCTAGTTATCTAAAATATAAAAGCCATGAGAAGGCCTCTAACGCTCAGGATTGCGGACGTGGCTACGTGCCAGCGCGGGTTTCTTCGTTAACAGCTCGCCCAGAAGGGTTTGGGAAAAGGGATGGGGTTCCTTTTCTTAGAATTCGGAGAGCTTGAACAGGGAAGGGTTCGGAGCGGTTTTTGAGAGAGGGAGTGAATTTCCCTTATCTTTGAAAGAGAAAGTGTTCAAGTATTTTGAGGTCTCTCTATTCGAATAGTCTTAGGAATATTCCTTAACCGTTCTTACACTGAAAAAGCTCCTTTTTCTTAGAGATTTGCATTCATCAATTCTTCATTTTTTTATTTTGTATTTGGTAATGCATTTTTTTCTGTTAGTGGATTTTGCATTATTTTTACTCGTAAAATACGAACGTTAGTGTCAATTGAGTCATTAGTTTTGTTTTTCATGCTTTTTTTTATTTCTTAAGCACTCTGGAAATCTGCATGAGATTTTCTTCAACAACTTTCGTTAGTAAATTTGTGACAATCAGATCTGAGATGTTGCTGGCAAGCTAAAAGCCAGTCTTAGATATTAAAAATATAGATATATTAAATATATAGATATTAAGTTTAAATATATAGATATTTCGTATCCGAGAAAAGAAAAATGGAGAACAAGAAATTTCTTGAGGAAACTGATATCGGCTATCTACGGTCAATTGATACTTATTCTAAACAACTTATGGAAATGGTCAGTAATCGGATTTTACGAAGCTCAAGAACCCCACATAGCTTTACATTCTACTCTTCTGCGATTATACTGTTGAAATAAAAATAGCTAAAGAGAATTTGTTTCACCTTGTATATTATGACTTTTCTAGATTGCTTTTATTAAATGTTTCCTTAATCTGAGCCTACTCGGACAAAAAGTCGCTTTAAATTATCCCTGTAACATATTTTGGACATAAGAATGATTTTTGAAACGCACAGTAGAAACAATAAAAAAAATCATTTAGTCTTATTAAATTTTGGACACTTTTCTCCATCAATATTTTATTTGCATTCGTCCTACTGGGAAGGATTTCAACAAATCTTTTCAGTGTTGCATAAATTCAAGTTAGCAAAATTATTTAGCTGTTCGGAGGAATTGCAAACAGCAATCTACTTAGCAAGTTTATGGCTATCTTTACCCAAAAGAAGGCGTGATCCAATTCCAATGCGATTACGTGAAGGTCAGACACTCCTCTCACATGCATATAAATACGCCAGTTGCAAAGCGGAAAGGTCCTGTTATTCAGAAATGTGCATGTCCCATATAGACAAAGTGTGTTAAAGGAGAGCGCCCAAATTTTCCATAAATGCGATTGCAGACTTCAAATAAAATTTTGCATTTGTGGTATACCTATTTGATTTTCCTAAAATTCCTGACATCGTGATACAAAGTGATTTTAAAATTGTGCTTAATATCAGAAGTGGTGTTAGAGTTCGCCCGATGGGGGGGTGGAATAGTGTCCCCGACAGAGAGGAACGACCTGTTGTACAAGGGGAGGATGTAATAATGTCCCTCTCAAATTTTCGCCAGACCTTTATTTATCTACTAGTTGAATAGCCCCATGTGTGAACGGGGTACAAAAAATTTGCCCCGACGGGAGGAATAAGCATACCCAATAGGGGACCTGCTCCCCCTCGGTTCTCCCACTGGCGCCACTCCTTATTAAAATCAGCAGCCAGAAATCCATAAAACAGCAAATAGACACCAAGCATGCTTTCATTCAAATTTACTGCCAGATGCTGTTGAAAACGAACAGTTCTTGACATAAAACAGTCAGGAGTTTTCTCCCCTTGACTTTCTCGTTACTCCCACAGGATGGTGCATTTTGTTTAACTTCTTCATATAACGAAGAGAATAGAGTATGCATGTTTAACCTAATTACTTTAATCGATTGTGTTCAAGATTTTATATAGATCTACTATTTAAATCTCAAAATCACATACCAAATTTCATTTTTCTAGCTTGTTTCGTGTTTATGTTATAGCATTCACATATACACGACATTCAAACCGGAGATGGATTCAGTCGAAGATGCAATACACATACACAGTTCTGCTGATAAAACTGTGTTCCAAGTTTCACCCCTTTATCCCGTTGCGTTTTTGAATTATCACATGCTCATGGGTGGACAGACAGACATTCCTTTGGCGTATTTCTTCCAAACTTTTATAGAAAAGTACAATTCTGATGTAAAAGATCACATAACAAAAGACATTGTTCCAGAACGCTGCATTTTCTTTCTATTTTTTTAGTCATCGTTGACAAATATCCATAACGTGTTTCTAAAACTCAGGGAGGTCGAATTCGATTGTTTTGACTGACATAATACTTTTCTTTCTATACTTCGTATACAAGAAAGTAAGAAATTATGAATCTTTTCCTCAGTCGGTCAAAAAAAATACCCAAACTCTATTCATAATCCACAAGATAAACAACACGGATTAAAACCAAAAGCATTTATAGATTCCCCATGATGTTCTCCATAATCATTTGCGGTTTCCATTTCTTTAAGCTGTTAACTGAGAATAATGCATGAACTGTCTCGGTTTTTTTCCCATTGCATCATGGAATTAAGTAGACTGTGTCTCAAAATCAACATTCTTAAACATAGATATAAGCTGTTAATATTTAGATGCCCTAATTTGAAATAAGTTATGAGGATTTTTTTACGCATCTGAAGATTATTTCTTCATACTAATAACATACTATACTTATACTATATTAATATACTGAATATAACGATGTTTCTATGAATTAAAATTCAATATTCACATTGAACACATGCATTATAATTTTATGCGACATTTAATAAACACCTCGAAGTTTAAATGAGTTGTGATGGCAATCAGTCAAGCGACTGTTCAAACAGAGATGCGGAAGATGTCAGATTTTTCTTTGGAATACTTACTGAAATTTAGAGCAAGATTACAAGCTGCCTCATTTAAGAGGAAGTCATTCTTAAGGGTAAGTCTCAAAATTTACTATGGAGCAACTGTGAATAATATATAACTGGAATAAAATGGGAAATAAATTAATACTTTGATTTTAATTTAAAGGGAATAAGAATTATTCCTAAACTTTGCCCTTTAAAATTATTTAAATGAAACATTCTCAAAAGAAATCAAATTCTTGAGTTTACAAAATAGGTTTTTGGTCCAGAAAATGATTAATATTTTTTAAATTACTTTTTATTACACTAAATCTAATTTTTTTAAATTTTGAAGTAGTGTACAAAGGATTTTGTGCGTTATTCGAAGTTACTGAGGAGAGGAAAACATTAAAATTTCGATTAATTTCTAATTAAGAAAAATGTAATTAAAACAAATAATCATTTCTTAGTGAACATGTATTACTCAAGAGGTAACTACGTACCAAATTCGGTAGCTCTTCACTACGGGCCAAGAGTATTGCGTGATTGGTAAAAGGAGAAACATTTGGAGTGAATTTGAATATAATGGTTCACAATCAGTTGTAAAGAATCGTGGGATGTACAATCGTGGGAACTCACATTTTACAGTGAAGATTTTGTCACGAGGACGTTTAGGGGACTGTTCACAAATAGATGAAGACGAAAATGATTTGAGCTCACCACGTTTCGCAGAAAGCTGATAATGTTTTGAAACTTTCATCAATCGCTTTGCTTCTTATGCACATTGCTTACATGCATTTTCATAAAAATATAAATATTCGGGAAGATATAAAGGTTTCTTTAAAACATCCCAAATTTTTCGCATGTTTTTTGCTTATAACATGCAGAGTTTTAGGCCAGATTTTTCGAAACTTACAGAATACTCGACAATATGTTAGAGAAACATTGTATTAAAACTTGAAGTAAATAGCTTGGATATTTGAGGAAATATGAGTATTTGTAGTTAATACTTATTAACTGCGTATGCGCGAAACACAGCGTATATATGCTTTCACAACGAAGAAGCCAGATATCTAAGGCATCTAATATAAAAATTCTAGTTGAATACCATTAATATTTAGAAAGTCGAAGGCATTGCAACCAGCAGCATTTCTATTGTTCTCTAAGAGAAACAAAATGATGAAGGTTTTTCCATAAATTAATATTTTTAAACTTGAATCTTCGAACAGAGTACCCATCTGAACTTATAATTTAAATACATAATTAAAATTGCATTTTGGTGATTAATACCTTCAACTTTCTAAATCTTAATGGTAGTTAGAAAAAACTGGCGCATGTTATAAGCAAATAACATGCGAAAAATTTGGGATGTTTTACAGACTTTATATCTTCCCGAATATTCATAATATTTTTATGAAAATGTATTTAAGCAATGCGCATGAGCAACAAAACGACTGATGAAAGTTTCAGAATATTATCCTATGAAAGGGATGAGCCCTAATAATTTTCTCTTCATCAATTTGCGGAAGGTCCCCTAAAAGTTCTCATGACAAAATCTTCGCGCCCCACTATTGTACGTGCCTCGATTCTCCACAATTGATTGTGGACCACTGAATTGAAATTAACTCCAAATGTTTCACATTTTACAAATCTTGCAATACTTTTGACCAGTAGTGTATGTGCAACAGTCGGCCTGAAGAACGTTTTGAACGATTTTTGCATAAGCATCACGCAATTTACAGAAAGCCTTAAAACATTCATGTTAAAACTTGCTTTCTTGTATACAAAGTTTACAAAAATAATGTATTAAAAGCACCAAAAAAGATTCGACCTCGAAATTTTGATGCGTTTCTAAGTTGCAGACCTCTCTGAATCAGAAGAAAATATTTTTCGAATTTTGTGAGTTTCTCTCTGTTTGTTACATGATGACTCAAAATAACAAAAAGAGAAGGGCAAATGAAACTGAGTATGGTATCTTTCCGTTAAAACTGTATATCTGCTTCAAATTTTCTACCAAATCTGTCTGTCCATCACTTCGTTCTTATGTTAACACGATAACTCAAAAGTGCAACGCGCTAGATGGATGAAATTTAGTTTATGGTTTTATCATTAGAATTTTCGGTTTATACCAAATTTTGAACCAAACCAGTCATCGGGTTCACTGTCTGTCTATTCGAATGTATGTGAACACGATAAATTAAAAATGCAACAGGATAGATAAACAAAATTTGGTTTGTGGTCTTATCACTAAAAATGTATATCTGAAATTAATTTCGGACTCTAATTCATCAAAAGAAAGAGGTTCAAAATGCATACTTGAATTTCTTCACTGTACTAAGAGAAAAAAAAGGCGCCATCTTGTATAAGCAATCCAGAAAGTCCAGAAGGAAGCTTCCCCACTTGCTTTTTCTCTCTGCAGTGCTCTAAATAGAAATACTTTAATTCTAACCACCTGTATAAAAACAATCTATTCTTCTATCAGAAAAGGTGTGGAGCGGAGTAGATTATACAGAAAACAATGACTCTTTTTTCTGCAGATATTTTAACATCTTAACACTACAACACACCTCCGTTTAAAACTAGTATGCCACCTTCCCGATTACATATTTTTACGAATCTGTAAATACCGCTTCCCTGCTATTTTAATCTTATGGAAGGAAAGAGGGATTTACAGAAATTCGTAATGAAATGGATGCCAATGACATCCGACCTCGGCGACAAACTTGGCGACCATTTGGAGACTTGGCGGAAAATTTGGCGACTTAGGCAACAAAATGAAGGTTTTAGAAAATACAAGAATTATGGCCCTATCTCTATTACGAACTGAGATATAGAGATCTTTCTAGAGAATTCCATGTGAAGTCTCGCCCTATCGGAAAGCTATAAATACCTGTAGGTGCCTAAACGAGTGAAAGTCTTTGGGGTCTCTTTGAAGTTCTGTTCGTAGTGAGAGGTGGTCAGCTGTTAGACGCTGAGCGCTGTTTCTGTTAATGATTTGCTGCCTGCTTTTGTTGCTAGTTTGTATTAGTGCTCTTTTCCTTGTTTCATGTGCTTCGTGTTTTCTGGAATATTCTTGGAATTAAGCGTCGTCCTCCATTATCCTGCTTATTAGACTTTGGACACCGTACACCTACCGTTCAAATTTCGTAACGATATTGTAATATATGGAATATATAATGAAATTCGCTATGTTATTTACACAAAAGAAAATTTAGGGAGAAATATAGAATATTAAAAGAACAAACTATCAACCGAATAGGAAAGAAAAACATTTTTCCATAGAAAAAATTACAGAGATAAATTCCATAATCTTATGAATGCTAAGAGCTGCTATTAATCCCTCTAAGAAGTGAACCAGTTAGCATCTTGGATGAATGTATGGAGAACCACATCGCACCCTTAAATGAACACTGTCACAACTCAAAAAAATAAATAAATAAGATAAAAAAATAAACGTTTTGAACGTAAGCTACAATAGCGAAGCCTGGACCAAAGAAAGAATGGTAACATTTTGTGCGCTCTAGCAGAAAGTATCGCAAATAGATTTGTGGCATCATTAACCCAGGTAAGCATTGTTTTTCACAAAGTTGACTTCTTTCCTACTTGTGGATTTCATGCAAGTAATGAAGGAATTTTGTAATCGAATCTTTATTCACTTCCTGCTATACTAGAGCTTCGAAATTTGCTCATTTCCTTATTATAATAAAATATTTTAATATTTTCAGAACTTAATTACGAGTTAATCAGTTAATTTCAATAAAATTTTCATTCCATATGATAAACACCATCTAGTAAGTAATATAATCTGAGAAAAAATAGCTATCAAGATCCCGCATTGTTTATCGCAATAAATTATAAAATATATTAAGAACTAAAAACCAAAGGCTAATAAAGATAAGTAAGATTTTTTTAAGATACGGAAATTTGTTAAAAAATAAATTTTATCTAAGTAGATCTAAACAAATCGTAAAGCCATTAGGAGCTGAAAGCAACAATGTAACAAAATTAGGCCACAAGAATATCATAAGATACAAAATTCTTGAAGTCATTAAAAATTAGAAATATATTTTAAATGTGATTAACATTTACTTATTATTACCTATTTGATTAAAGTTTATTTATTATTACTTATTATTATTAGCGATTTACTTATGAGTATTTGGACTCTCTCAGTAAAATTACTATCAGTGCCTCGTGCTTTTATTTTGACCTCCATATTCTTGATATAAAAAAAACTTCTACATTCTACTTTTTTGTATAGGGGAAGTTGGGGTAGATTGACACGTGGGAACATTGATACAGTCCATGCATTTTGATGATTGGAATGGCTCAAGATGTTCACATCCCCTCATATATATACCACTGCAATCCTAAGCAGAGGGTATATTTTTCGGCCATGTTTAGTCAAAAGTTAATTTGCAAATGAATCAGACCGTTAATAATCTCGTCTAAGTGAATTTTACTCTAAATATGTGTTGTGTGTTTTCTTTAACTAGTTATGTTTTCCTGCCGGGGAATCTACTCCAAAGGTAGGAAAAACATTTATTTTTTTTAACTATATTAAGTTTTGAAGTTTATAAGCGTTGCTTTTAATTAACCACTTGTTTTAAGAAAAAAAGCTGTTGGATCAGATAAATACAATTAACTCCGGGGTATATTGATACGCGTCTTCTTTGTGTATCAATGTACCTTAACAGCAACTACTTTGCAACATCGTCTTCAGAAACGGAAAAAAAGAAAGAATTAACTATCTAAGAGAAACATGCAATTAAGTATTTGTTCAAATAATGAAAACGGTTTGAGTTCTATTGCAAAAATGAAAGGAATTGTTATAAAATTTAAAATATTTTTTACGAATTTATTAAAGTTGGAGAAAAGAATTGTATGGCAACTTAATTAATATCATTTAAAAGATAATGTTTCGCATTTTCAGATGATGTGAAAATTATTTTTGCGCTATATTATTTTCGTAATTTATTAAGAAAGAACGCGAAAATTTTCCTTAATTTTTAATCGATTAAATTTTTAAAAAGTGTCTTAGAGGTACACATTCCCTCCCTCCAAAGTATTTTCACACACATTCACCTTTATTATTTGTAGAGATAAATTATTTTCTGAGGCATTATTGTTTGATTTTTCTAGTCTCGTTAAAAATGTTGAATTTTGATTGAAATAAAAGCTTGTTACTTTGTTAAACTTTTAAACCTTGATTTGGAATGCAAAATTTATTGATAAATAAATTTTGTTTTGATACAACACCTATTAATCATCACAATTTTCAATATTTCCGCTTGCATCAATGCACCCCTAGTATGGGGCAGATTGATACTAATCCTTTTAAACGGAAACGAAAAACACATAATCACAAAAACATTAAAACACACTTTGATTCTAAAAATCTTATTTGTAAAAAAATTAAAAGACCATTTCCAAAAGGCAAGGGTTAAAAAGTCAAAACACACAAGCACCGAATCCTCTAAAGGCAATTAAAAACCGATTTCATTTTTCCAATCCGATGTGGCACCACCCTGTCGTGGTGGATGGGCTTTCAACTAAGAATGCCACAAATTCAGAATGATTTGGAAATCATCGTTTTATTCATTGGATTTTGACATAGACTTACGTCTCTCCATAGTGGTCTAATGGTGTGTCGGGAATGGAAAAAAATTATGACGCTTTTAATGGTAAATTTAAACGCTTATAGCTCCACAACCAAATAATATAGGGAGTTGGTTTTAGTTTCATTTAACAGAAGAAGGTAGACATTGAAGATTTCAAAACTAATTTCAGAATTTGTAATTATGGTTTAGTCACAGTCGAGTTTCAAAGTTGGTGAAAATCACAAAAAATTTTGATGACATCACAGCGACCGATGCGCGCACACGCATCGGTTGTATATTAACTGTATATTAACTGGAATTTAACATATTAATAATTCATTCATTCAGATTAATTCATTTAACAGAGAATGGTCATAAATCATAGGTCAAAGTCACATAGAGCTACTTTAGTCACAGAAAGTCTTAGTTGAGTAAGGTAAGCAAGTCTACGCCCCTCAATCCCAGCGGCCGTTTCGCAGAGACAACCTCCCATCGAATTTTTTTCAGTAATAAACGGTTACAGTCATACACATTAAACAGTACATTTGGTTTAACCTGCAACCCACATAATGGACGTCACATTGATTCGCCAATCTCACTGGTAACTGAATCCATGTACGATTTATAACATGTATAGAGCCATCTATTTCTAAAATTTTGAACTTTTTTTCTGCCATACTTTTTCCTCTTTCTTCGCGTGTATTCAGGTCAAATTTCATGTTATTCTGAGCAGAGGTTCTTTTTTTACAGCTTTTTGAAAATTGAACTTTAATTATAATCACCCTATACTAATATTAGTTACAGATATTATGGTTTTAATAATAATGGGTTACATAAAAAAATTACACACTATACCCAGGCAGCAAAACATCATCGGCCAAGCAACGGCCAAACATCGCCCGCCGACGTTCACATTGTTGGGGCGACATCTTTCGCGACGCCGCCTAGTAGGTGGGCATGCACCACCGCTTTGCATTGGCCAATGGCCGGGAAGAAATCGCCCCAAACGGTTTTACGAGCTTTGGCCGATGCAATTCCGACGATTACCGATTATAGGGCGAGCTCAAATCAACCAGTGACCGACCTAAATTCAACCATTTTAATCCGAGGTTCCCGCTTTACTTTTTTTCACTCAAGTTTAATAATTACGCATTACAAGTGATTTAATCAATAGACAAGAAAAGTTCATTGAAACAGACATTTCCTTTATATTATGTGGAATATGTCTTGTAATATTTTTTTTCTACTAACCAAAAGTAGCAATTTTAACAAAGCTTTTAATATTAGTGATAAATAACGTGTGTAAACATCTGCTAAGAAATTTAATTTACAATTATTGTATAACTACACAAATAATTTTAACAAAACAATAAATTGAAGGGTGGGCTGAAGCTAACAGGATTTTTTAAAACCTGCTCACAATTTATAAATATATTATAATCAGTAATAATATATAAATACATATAATCAGTAATAATATATATAAATTTATTTATATATTATAATCAGTAACTCTGAATCTGTTCACAGTTCTAGTATTATAAATGCTAATATTGCTCCTTTTATTGAAAAAGAAATTACTTTTATTTATGTTTCAACCTATAAAAAGAGGTATAAACTTTATACTATTTTTATATCATTCCTGTTAATTATATCTTCTTAATTTATTGAAGAAATACAGCATTAAATATTTTTATTTCATCAATTTATAAAAGAACCAGTCTTTAAATTGAAAAATTAGTCGAGTAAATAACAACCTATGAAAATTATTTCACCTCAAATAATAAATTTAACTTTAAAATTTTTGATATACAAAACATTAACTATTGAAAGGTGTGCAGAATTCCCAGATATAATACATTTTTAGAAAATTTCTTCCTCAATTTATAGTAAAGTAATATGTATACGTACAATCAGTAACTATAAATCTATTTACAGTGCTGTTGTAATATTAATTATGCCAATATTGCTTTCTTATTGAAATAAATATGAATTTTCAGTTTATTTGCTCCTTCATTTATATCTCAACCTATAAAAAATTACTAGAGCAGTTTCACTTTTGTGCTTTACACATTGCTTGATCACTTTGATTCTTTACTCCCATTCACACTGTCTCTTGATTTATTCATTAAGGAAACATCAATGTTTTTCAATTACTATGTTCATCAATAAATTCACTTTATTTGACTATTAAAAAGTCCGGCCATGAATATAATCCTGATAACTAGAACGATTAAATTACAAATAATAAAAAAGAACAAGATTTTATAAAAAAACATTTATTGGCAAGATAGAAAAATTTCACATATTTATTTATACAAGATCATTTTATTTTCCAACATTTGTAGAGATGATTATTCGATGGGATGTGCCCCCTGTCATTGCTGGTATATGTTGAGTGCTCTTCAGAACACTATCAAGCAAGAAGCATAATCAGTTCGATTCAATTTTAGTTTATTTCATGATACGAGAAGACACATCAACAACACAAGTACATCAACGACACAACAGGTATAATATATACAATACACAGTTAAAACCACAGTTAACACGATACACACAACTTCAGTTACAATGACAGTTATTATGACATCCCCCCTTTTAAGTTATTAATTATACAACATAGTCACTCAAGTAAGATGGTGGTTTACGAACACGGTGACTTCTTCTTTGCACATTGCAATCTGACCTGTTAAAAGTTCGGGAATTTAAAGTTACTTCTGAATCAGATTGGGAAGTATTTATTATTTCATTATTATTATGTTAAAGGGTGTATTTGATTTTCTTATATGCTTTCTATTACGTCTTAGAATTTTACCAAACTGGTCTTTGACATGATAGGACCTAGGATGCAACTTATGTTTTGAGACTATTACAGCAGGTTCCCATGTTTTGTTTTTAAAATTCAGTATCCTAACATTTTCTTTTTGCTTAAGCTCAGATAATGGGTGAGCAGTTTTGTTATAATAGAATTTCTGAATGTTTTGCCTCATAATTAATTTTTCTCTAATATTATTAAACAATTCAGCATTTAGTAATTTGTTGGATATTGGCAACTTTGTTTTTAACCTACGATTAAACATAATTTGAGCAGGAGATAGATTCAGACCCAATATTGGGGTATTTCTATATTCCATCAATCCCACAAAATAATCTTTTCTATCTTCATTTGCCTTTCTCATAATACCTTTTGATACCAACAGCTCTTTCTACCATCCCGTTACTTGGAGAATAGTGAGGACTAATAAAAGCATAATTAAAATCCCAATCATTTGCAAATTTCTTATAAATGTAGCTATTAAATGGAATATTATCAGAAATTACAGTATTAGGTACACCAAATCTAGAAAAAATTGATTTAAGTTTAGTTATTACCTCGTCTGCACATTTATTTGCAAGTTCAATAATTTCCATCCATTTTGAATAATAATTCATTACAATTAAATAACTAACATTACCAAAGTACATTATATCAACTCCTATCTTTTCGAAAGGTCTAAAAGGAACTGTGTGAGGTTTTAATGGCTTACTATTAGCTTTTTTAAATTTCTCACATATCCCACACTGTGAAACTTCATTTTCTAATCAGAGTTCATCCCTGGCCAACACATTATTTCTCTAGCCCTTCTCTTACATTTTTCTATCCCAAAATGAGCTTCATGTATTAGTTGTAGCATATCTCTTCTCAAACTATAAGGAACAATTAATTTTTCATTCATAAATAACAGCCCTTCATTAATGTAAAGATCATTTTTAACTTTATAATACAATTTTACACTATTATCTACTTTTTTTATAAGATTTAGGCCATCCCTCTTAAATATATTTTACAACTATTTGCAATTCCGTATCTAATTCAGTTTCCCTGTTAAATAGCATTATTCTCTTTTCACTCATGGGTAAATGTTTTGAAATAGCATGCACAATATTTAACATTTCAGGATCATCATTTACAGTTTCATTAACAGGGAATCATGTGATAGAGTATCAGCGAGAAACATTTGAGTACCTGGTACATAATTAATTTCAAAATCATACTTCAATAATTTTAAAATCATTCTTTGCATTCCAGAAGATATTTTATGCATAGGTTTCTTAACAATTGCCATTAGGGGGTCTATGGTCACTTTGTACAATCACTTTACGTCCATATACAAAATTATGATATTTCTCAAATGAAAAAACCATTGCCAATAATTCTTTCTCAATCCGTGCATAATTTTTTTTTCACTTTTTGTTAAACTGCGTGAAACAAATAACACAGGTTGTCTTTTTTGGATTAGACAAGATCCCGGCCCATCTTTTGAACTATCACATTGTATCACTATTTCATCATTAGCACTAAAAACTTTTAAAATTGGAGTTTTAGTTAACAATTCTTTAATGTTTTCAAATTACATTTCTTGTTCCTTTCCCCAATTAAAATCTACATTTTCATGAATGATTTCTCTTAATGGAGCAGTAACTTTAGATACATTGGGTATCAACTTTAGATACATTGTGTTTTGGTGTTGGCATCTCAACAATTGCCTTTATATGATCTGGGTCAGGTTTTATTCCTGATTTAGATATAATTTGACCAACATACTTAACTTCTGTTACCCTGTATTGTAGTTTATCTGGATTAAACTTTATATTTACAGATTTAGCTCCTTCGAGAACCTTCGACATGATTGCATCATGCGAGGCTTCATCATTTCCTGCAACAATAATGTCATCAAAATAAATCTCTACACCCTCAATATCCCCAAAAAGCTTTTGATTTCTTTTCTGAAAAATTTCAGGTGCAGATGCTATACCAAATGGCATTTTATTGAATTTTCTTCCAAATGGTATATTAAATGTGCAAATTTCAGAGCTAACTTCATCTAGTGGAACATGACAAAAACCATTTTTTAAATCTACTACAGAAAATATTTTTTTACCTTCTTATCTATTAATAATATCATCTGCAGAAGGAATTTGATAATGTTCACACTTAATTACTTTATTTAGGTCCTTAGGGTCTAAACATTATCTCAGATTTCCATTTGGTTTTTCTACAATAACCAAACTTTGTACCCAATCAGTAGGTTTATTTACTTTTGACACAATTTTTTCTTTTTCTAATTTATCTAAAGTTTCTTTTAATTTAGGCTGTAAAGCCTGAGGAACTCGCCTTGGTGAGTGAATTACAGGTATTGCATTATCCTTCAAAGTAATGTGATATAGTTCATCTGGAAATCTGTCCCTGTAAATACATCTTTATATTGCTTAATTAGCTCATTTTTACTTATTTTACTACATTCTATAGCATCAATTCTTTCTATTAATTTTAACTCCAAACAACCTTTTAACCCTAATATTGGTTTGGATTTAGCATTTACAACATAGAACTGCAAAGGAATATTTTACTAGTGGAGCAATTAATTATGATAGTACCTTTTTGGCTGCAATTTAAAATTACTGTATGCAGTTAAAGATAGATTAGTTTCACTAAGCTTTGGTTTAACCTTAACAATATTCAAAACATACAATGGCAAAATATTTACTTCAGCACCAGTATCAAGTTTAAGATCAATTTCAAAATACTTATTATTTACATTTAATGTAATACTTTTATACCATGTTCCACTTATTATTTCAACATTCTTATTCATAGTCACTATTTAGTTCATTTTCCTGTACCTATTCTGTAACAGAATCGATGTAAATTTCCAGTTCATTCTCTGGAACCTTCATTTCATGAATGTTCTTTGAGTTCTGGAAACATTTAACAGCAAAATGGTTTTTCTTATTACATTTAGCACACACCTTTCCATATGCTGGACGCTCGTGAGGCTTGTGCTTCCGCCCACACTTTTTGCATTCGTACTCTTGTGACAACTGTTTTGGTCGATTCTGACTTCTATTTCTCTTGACACTGTTTACTGTCACTGCTGTTTCTTTCATGCTGCGGAGCTGTTCTCGACTCGTTTCAGCTGCACGGACTATTTCAATAGCCTTTTCAAGTCCCAGACCTGATTCACGAAGAAGACGTTCTTTTAATCCATTGTCCCTAATTCATAGGACGATGCGGTCGTGAATCAGTCCATTTTCTTGCTCCTCAAATTCGCATGTTGACGCTAGTGTCTTCAGCTGCGTTACGTAGCATTCTGCCGTGGTGAACAGTATTCTTCAAATTTCTTTAGAACCTCAGAATAATTTTTTTGACTTTCAGGAGGATCAAATTTGAATGTGTTGAATATTTCTAGTACTTCGCTTCCAAGTAGATTGAGAAGGATTGCAATTTTTATTTTATCTGCATGATCATCTTTTTCCGTGGCGAGCAGATAATTTTCCAGTTCCTGTCTCCATTTTCTCTCCACTAGAATAAAAAACATTTTTCTTTTATTAACCCCATGTTTTATACTTTTCCATACATACGAATAATATACAGAATCCCATCTAGAAAAGTGGAAAAAGAAGAAAAAAAAAAACTAGAACGGCAAATAAAATTTAACCGATCTGCTTGGTCAAATTCACATTTTATACTTAGTTTTTGTAAGAAATTACATGCAAACAATAACAGGGGTGATTAAGGATATGTACTCATTGATTATGCACAGATCAGAAAATACCGGATTTCCAGTATAATACCGGAACACAATCACCCCTGCAATAAATAAATTACTTTCTTAATTTTTAGAGAAAAATTCAATACAAATAATACTTTAAAGAGGAAACTATTAAGTTTACTTTTATGCAATTTGGTTTTCGTCAGAATGTCAAAGCTTAGTATAATTATTTATAAGTATTTAAAGAAAATTCTTAAAATTTATAAAACCCAAACCTAAAATAGAGTATTAAACAACAATTTGGTAAAAAATATATACATACCCATGAGCATTTTACAAATATTGCTGAATCTTGAAAAAGCAAGTTTCAGTCCTCCATTCTCCTCCAGTTGTACTGCATGCTTAATGGGTTTGGCTCCAGTATACGGCGAACTACATTGTTTATTGTTGAGCCTCCAGCAGACCCAAAATTCTTGCACTGAAAATATACGCAAGAAAAACAATTATAAGCCACATTTAAAAATAAACAATTGTAGTTGATATTAGCAGAAATTGGGAAAATGCAAAGTATGATATAATTATAGAATTTTAAAGGATAGATGGTTTAATTTAAAATACATATATATATATATATATTATAATACACATCACCTCATTTCATGTGGCAAAGCTTATCTGATCAACATATCAGTGAAAAAAGAGCATGTTTAAAATTTTGGTGTAAAAAGAAAGAATTTTAGAATTTTTTTAGTTCAAATTTCAGTATCGAATATATTCTGCTAAATTAGTATTTAGAAATATTATAAAGTCATATTAGTAATGAAATTATACACAAATAAATATATAAAGTAAAGTATTTACTTACCGACGATGTTATTGCAAAGAACAAATAGCCGGTAGAAAAAAAAAAGATTGAAAAGAAAAACAAAAGTCCAACGTTTCTTCACAGCGCCATCTATGAGACGATTCTACATTTGCCTTGCCGACCAATAACCAATCATCTAAAAAAGAATCCCATCGCTCGCGACGCGTTTCCGACCTTTTGCTATACTTCTGATAAGGGAAGGTCGCAGCGCGACCTCGGGGCGATCTTAAAACCATTCATTTGAAATATGCCGATCATTTACCAATCAAGGCGGCGCTTGGCCAACTATTTAACGATCAGTCTTTGCTGCCTGGGTAGAAATTATATCAATAAAAAAATCAAAAAATTATGACGTTGCACTTTTATATTTCCGAAACAAGAACCAATGAAGGTTTTTCGCGGCAATATTCTTATTCAGTAGGTTAAGAACTGCATTATTTCACTTCAATAAAAATTTCATTGTTGCACGGTATTATTAGCACATGCACAAGAAGTTAATTTTTTAAGCACAAGTTGCTTCTTATGTGCAGTTTTTGAACAACGAAATGTACAATATACATCTTGAAGTTTCGACACCGGAAATTTCTAGGAAATATGCACGATATATTTTTAGTCATTAAAAATACTTTGCATTATATCATGCAAGATTGCAAAAAAGCAAATAATAAAGGTTTAAGAAGAGGCTGCTGGCAAAAGAAATTGCTTTTTCCAGTAGAGACTCTTTAGCTTAAAATAATATTCTAAGTTTGGAAAGTGGTTTAAAAGAATGATTGCCAAGTTATAAGAGAATTCTTAAATTTCTTTTCAAAAGTTAAATGTCTATTCTTAATAATTCTTCTTGCCACCAATGCTCATTTTAATATTATTTGGTTTCAGTTTACAAATACGTTCCATATAAGCGGGAAGAGACTTGCCATAAATTAAGAATTCAGAAATATTGACTTCGTCGTCGACAGCAGAGCCTGTATGTAGTTGTGAAGAAAGGTGTAACTATTTATTTATTCGGATGTTTATTCATTTTAGCTATTCCTCGAGTTGTCATTGAAAAAAAAATCAGAAAGTTTATTTACGATGAAGATTATTAAAACTACCAAACAAAAATTTAACAAAAAAAAACTTATTTCAGATAGTTTTTAAAACGATACATAAGAACGGAAAATTGGTTGTAGCAAAAACACACTGAAGAATAAAAACAGTCTTCAAAACATATCTTCATTAATACACTTTCTATAATAATTATTTTACCCATTTTCTATTTTTCAGTTTTCAATTTACAGTTCATTTTCATAAATATTAAGAAATCTTAAAACTAATTTTTTCAACTTCACAGGTTTCATACCATTTGTATGAAATTAAAATTAATCGAGTGACTGATAATTAAGTACTGAAATAATGTATTTTTATGGAGAATGCTCAAGTGTACAGAAATTCAAAACTCTAGCACATCAGGAAATGAATGAAAAATAAATTGCGAAATTCCATCTGACAAACATGACACAAATTAAGTTAAAGAAAAGTTTGTTTAAACTGGGAACCTCCGTTACGAGTCAAATGTAATATTGATAACGATTCAACATTTGAAGGGGTTCCGATCGGTATCAATTTGGGCATTTAAATGGGGCAGCACTTTCCCCAAAGTGCTGTACCTTTGACCGATTTTCCCTAGTAATTTCTTACTGGCTTCATTTGTAAGCTAATTATTCTATTGTGATTGCTAACACAAACACTGTTTTGTTTTGTATTTTTTAGATATTTTAAAAGACCAAAATTTTCGATTTTATTATTTTTAATTATTTTTTAAAAACCTTACACTGTGGTCAAAGGTACAACATGGTGTTATACCTCTGACCGAGGGGTGTTGTACCTTTGTCCTGAACTTATTTTGAAAACAAACATAAATGATAAAATGACTTTTAATCACATAAAACAATAAGATAGTTATTTTTTTATTAAAACTTTAGCTTTTATACATAAAAACAATTATTTACAAGATTCCATAATTTTTAAACAGTTCATCGATTTTAAAACACATTCAATATGCTATTTTTTAATGAACATCTTTTTCAATTTAATAATTTAAAAAATCTCATAATTTTTCCTCCACAAATTTAATTACGGCATCTATGTCTTCTGGATTTTTTCTTGTTTCTACGGTGTTGTCAATTATCTTAAAATTTTCCTTATTGTGGGTTTTGTATATTTGTTTTTAAAAAAGTAAATATGGATTGACAATCAATACTTCAATATGACCATTTTATACTGGAACTTTCATTTGGCTTATAAATTTGCATTCATTTATATAATTTAGGAAAATTTTATATCCCTAACTTCCATTAACTCTTTAATCCCGAGGCGACTTTTTTTCTTCTATCCCCTTTAAAACCGGATCTTTTTTGGGAGGATACGACAAAAATTGGACTCTCCCACCTTGGTTGGTCATTTACCCCACCAACCCACCCCCTGCTGTAACCTTCCCTTAAAGCCCACGGAACCGGGCTGTGGTGTACCCTCTACCGCGCTTATCTCCTAAGAGATCTCAGAACCTCACCTCCCCTCAAAAGAAGCCAACCGCCTCAGACCGGCCTTCGTCGCTGTTAAGGGGGAATTTTTAGACCGCCCGGGACCGCCTCGCTCTGTGTGAGAGGGTTAAATAAGACGTATTTAGAAGTACCTCTGACCTGGTCAAGGGAACAACCCACCATGGTGGTCAAAGGTACAATATGGTACAGTTTCACATTTAAACCTCTATAACTTGTTGTAGGATTTAGTTTCAAGTCAAGAGCATTGCAGATAAAAGAACGAACAATTTATTAAACAGCAACAGGTTAGAAACGGCGTCATATTTAAAAACAGAAGAAATTCATTTAAGCTGAACAAGAATAAAAGGGCAACGCCCAGCACTGAACATAAATACTGAGATTCAATTGCCAATGTTACATCAAATTCTAGCCTTATATAGGCATTGCAGAACTACAGATAGATTGTTCATGGCGCCATCGGTCGATGAGGATTCAACATACTCCGGGGCGCCTCATGAGTTAACTGTCACAGATGAGTTTGGTAACCTTGACTATTGGTCGTTTGATATCCCCATCTTGAGTGTGAATGAGAACCATTCGAACGAGTCCATCCGGTCCTAGGTAGGTCTCTTTTATGCGACCCAACCGCCATGTCAATAGAGGGCTTGTACTTTCATGTATGACCACCAAGTCTCCAAATTGAAGCTCTGGATCTATTCCAATTGTTAGATTGCAAAAATTGCATCTACATCATTTTTCGGTTTTATCAGTTTTTTTAATTATTTAATTATTCGCCACCAAAGTTTCTTTCATCTCGTGTGGCATTTCTGGGAACTTTTGAAATTCAAACGGTAATTTTTAGCAGTTTCATTAAATATCTAAATTTTTCTTAATTATTTACTTTGTATTCGACTTAAATATTAATTGTCTTAACTTTTGATGTCTTTTCCATTAATGTTTCAACTTTATTAATTTATAAATCAAAATTTTTCAACGGGACTATTTACTCGCCATCTTGTTTCTGCGTATGAATTTTGGCGTTATTAGGCTTTGGCGTCTTTGGCTGGAGGCATTTTCTTTTATGTAATTTGAATTCTTTTGTGCTTGACTGAACGAGTAGTCGGTGTTTGTTGCAGCTGCGGGCCCCAAGGCCGTTGCTCCTGATTTAATTTTTCCGTTAATAATTCATTCATTTGAATCTTTTTGATCTGAAGCTGAAGTATATTTTTTTTCGTTGGTATTCCTTTAAGGAAACAGTATGCGAAACCACTGTGATGAAAAATTTAAAATGTAATGAAGGTGTTTTCTGCAGTGCAATTCCAGAACAATCTGTGAATTAAAATGCTGTTCGTAAAAGAAAGCAGTGATTACTTCTTTATTTTAAAAACTCTGCTACTTGGTGGCATGAACACTGTTTCTCATCAGTGATCCTGAGTAATGAGTGCGTATCTCCTCTTTCAAAGTCTGCGGTTTGTGTTATACCTTCAGCGTTTCTCTGTTTCATCGTAATATTGTGTGCTGCAAATTAATATAAATTGGTGCTTCATGATCATGTTTTACGCTACAAGTTCTGCTGTGTGTGTGTTTTTTTTTCATTTTCAGCATATCCAATTTTTTTGAATGAGTGGTACACGTCTAAAATTGCTGATGCAAAAATGAAAGTGTACATGAAAAAGCTTCAAGTATCATTCTAGGTTGAATACAAGTCAGATTCATTTAAAGAAGTCTGTTCATTAATTCAAGACGTTTTGTTATGTGGCACAGAATAGTCATCAATATGTCTTTTTCGAATTTAGGTTGTTTTTACTTAGTGTACTAAGTTGCAATTTTTAGGCCTGCAGTGCTGATATATATATGTGTAGCTACAATTTTTATTTTGGTTAATATATATTTAGTCCTGTGCATCAATTTTATATATGTCTAATTTTGTAGCAGTAATAAATTCAACGTAAAAAATTGTTAAATAAAAAAAGTATTTTAAATTTTAAAAACTTTGTTTTTCTTTAATTGTTTTAGCGCAATGTACTAATTGTGTTTTCAGCAATTTAATTTCTATAGAAGCCAAGTTTTTTCAGATCTGCAAAGGTAGGTGATTTATAAGAATGTAGCTAGAATTGCATATTATTGTGTTTTATATTTCAGCACCCAGTATTGATTTAATAATTTATATATATTAAACTAAATTTTAACTTCGGGCACCTACCTTGCATTAACGTTTTATAATTATCAACCCACCATCCAATACCAATCCATTTTTATCTTCGCTGCAGGTGATGAAGATAGTCTCTTTTCCATCTTTTCCACAAATTCTACCTAATAGTCTGGATCGGAGCCACCTCGATGTCAACAGGAGATCGCCTTCTTGATTTGAATCCGGAATTTCCAGCAATGGAAAACCTATCAAGAAATGTCCCGGCGTCAAGATTCTAACATCCCTAGGATCAGACGACAACGGAACCAAAGATCTTGAGTTCAGGCACGCTTCCACTTGGCAGAGCAACGTTGACAGCTCTTCAAAATTAAGGACAGCAGCCCTACAGGATCGCAGCAAACAATTCTTAGGGGTCTATTCTGGTACCCCCAGTTGGGTTGGGTCCCGCACGTTAACAACGGAAGAAACTGTGGGTACCAGAACAGACCCCTTAGTCTGCTTCACTGCCGCCTCCCAAATTTCCCCGAAATGAGGAGAATAGGGTGGAATGAAATGCCACCTATTGAATTGGTTGGCAACATATTCCTGGAGTGTAGATTTCAGAATCTCAAAAAGTGCTTTCAATAATTTGCAAGGCCTGTAAAGTTATTTTCCATTGTCGGAATAGATATCTGATGGACACCCGCGTCGACTTATGAAGCGCCCCAAGTCTACCGACAAAGCCTGAGACGAGAGGTCAGAAACGACAACTAGATGCACATACAAACAATAACACAAATGTACGACTTTAATTGCACTTTATTTCGAGGAAGATTAGATTACGTCAAAAATGGATCAGCGAAATCCACTCCCACTTTAGAAAAAGGACTGGATGGAGTAATTCTGTCAGACGGCAAATTACCTATTAGTTGCTGACAAGTTTGAGCCCTCAGTCTTTTGCACCAAGTGCAGTTGTGTATCTATTGACGTACAATGAAACGTACATTGACGAACCAATATTTCTACAGAAGCGAAGACAGCACAAGGAGAGGCCCATCGTGAAAATGCCTTTCAGGAAATGATCGAATCAACAACCTCGTTACTATATGCCTAGACGGCAGGAGCTTCGGATGTTTCTGAACCAATATTAGAGACTGACCATGAGAAAGACTACCACCTACCCGAATGATTATCTGCGGATCAAAAAAAATATTCAAAGACAATAATCTGTGACCCCCTAGGAAATGGCTTTTGCTGCATTAGCAACTCCATTTCGACTAAAAAGTCATGTTGTTGAACAAGTTTAACAATAGTAAGTATGGAATTGGAGATCTCTTGCGAAGTCAAATTACCGCTACATTTCCCATCGCGATTTCTCGAATTGCAGAGAAACCAGAAGCATCATGCGACTACTCTATAGAGTCTCGAAAATGACGAAAACTTCATAAAATGTCAGGAATAGGTGGTGCTGTGCAACTTACACAATAGAACTCTGATTCTATTATGTCTCTGATGAACTCTGAAGTGTTTCGATGAAAGAGGGAAGAAAGTGCTCTTGTGATGATAACCATGGTGTACCAGACCACCAAAATTGATAATTTAACAAAGTGTTTGGTGAAATTGCTCTAGATGCACAATCAGCAGGATTAGAAGTACCGGCAATGCTATTCCACTGGGCTTGCGGAACCAAAGATTTGATCTGGGCTACTCTATTTAGTACAATCTGATTACCCTTCTTGGGTGGAAAATGGATCCAACTCAATACAATTTGAGAATCGCACCACAAGTAAACTCCATTAATTTTGATTGATAAAATTTCAAAAATAGATGCACTCAAACGCGCTAGCATAAGTGCTGAGCACATCTCTATTCTAGGGAGAGTAACCCGTGTCTTTGCCGCCACAAACACTACAACCACCTTTCCAGCATCTTTTTATGAGCAATAATTCTAATATATACCACTGCTGACTAAACTTTACGCGATCCATTACAATATCCAGGCATCTCAATCTGAGAATCTACCCTCATGTGATCTTTCAGGAAACGTGGAATTTCAATTGACTTTAGAAATTAAGCCTGAGATGTGAACTCTTCCCAACTGTTTAAAATGGTATTTGGTATTGGGTCATCCCAAGAAACATTATCCTTCCACAAAACCTGGAGTATTATCTTTAACCGAATAGTAGGAGACAAAATTCCCAAAGGATCGAAAATACTTGCTATGGCTGACAATAATTCTCGTTTCGTGGTTACCGATTTAAATTTTGAAATATTAAGTTTCAGCATATCCCTCGAAGGACTCTCCAGAACAATCCAAGCAGTTTCACCCCTTATCCTCAGTTTCTGCATCTGTAACCATCAGCATGTATGTCTGACTCCATAGATCATTAGACTATGATGAATATAACGATATGATAATGATAATTCATTATCATATAACTATGATAATAAAATTCCAACAATAAAAATCAACTTGAAAAGAAATAAGATGAACAGAGTTAGACGACATAATTCGATGCGATATTTTCCTGGATAATTCCACACAAATCAGAGAATCTAAATAAAATAAGATTAGGAGTATTCTCGCTGGGTTCAGCTAGAACTGGGCGATGACTTTAGTAGTAACAGGAAAACTGGAACTGCATGACGAAACATTTCAGTAGCAGCAGGAAGCCAAGTCATCGAACTGGAACATCGATAGCATCTGAAGACTGGTGCTGCCAGTTGAAGAGCTCAAATTCGAAATGAACTACTCGTTGTCTAGTAATCATGGACGGGTTCGATGGAGTTTAAATACTCGATTACAAGGCATCACTTCACTTTGATTCTTGTAGAAGGAGCCACACATCTAATTCGAGAGATTTAAATTCACTAGGAAGATCCGAAACACAGTTCGTTACATGCCCATTTTCTTATCGTTAATCCTCCCATTCCCATTACCTGAATTAAATACTTAACTAAGCGTCTAGCCTCTGACACTAAATCCGCGCCAGTAAATAAATCATCAACATAAAAGTTATCTGGAAATGACTTTTCATAGTTCTGAGCTAACTGATGCAAGGTTCTCATGGCCAAGAAAAGTGTACATGCTGTGCCGTATGTCACTGTTAGTAAATGGTAACTCTTAACCGGTTCTGGAGAACCGAAATGCCAAAAAAATATTTTTAGATAATTAACCTGATCTCTATTTACAAGGATCATACGGTGCATTTTTTCTAGGTCAGAAGTCAGAGCTATTGGGTAAACTCGAAATTTTAACAGCAATCTAATCAAATCTTTTTGTAACTTGGGTCCATTTTCCAAACAATCATTTAACGAGCGACGCTCACTATCTGTCGCGAAAGCATTAAACACAACTCTCAGTTTTGTTGTGGTGCTGTCATCCTTCCGAACACCATGATGTGGCAAATAGTATTTCCGAGGATTCTAAACCTCCGAATCTGGAATTAGCTTCATATGATTTAACTTTAAATAATCTCTCATAAACTCCGAATATTGTCTTTTAAAATAGGATCCTATCAAATTTACCTTCCAAGTGAGAAAAGCACTTCAAAGCTCGAGTCTCTGTATTTCCCAATTCACGAGGACTTTAAAACGGAAGAGTCACTACAGTCATTCAGTTTGGGTTACTGTCTTAGCATACATATCCTCACAAAAGGACACTGAAACAGCATTCAGAATCGACTCTAGTTCCTAAAACCCCTTTAAATCAAATTCCACCTGAACATGACCAATAACCGACTGCTGGATTCGAGAATTCGCATCCGCATTCACCGTACTGGAAAGAATCCACCCAAGTCTAGTAATGATCGCAGTCGGAGATCCCATCCCACCTTTAATGGATTTACCAATGATCAAATCTGCATACAAGTCTGCACGGATCAGAATTTCAACTGAACTAGATATATAGAATTCGGGGTCTTCTAGTTTTAATCCCTCTAAATGAGGCCATGCTTGCAAGTTTACCCTAAAGTTTGGCAGATTTGAAATCCGATTGACAATCAAAACGTCAATTTTAAAGATTTCCAAATCAAAATGCGGCGAAAATTCCAACCGAACCTTTTGAAAAGAAGTCTCCACAACCAAGTTGTCGATACCTCCTGTTCTGTGCACAGTTTGTCTACCCTTCAACCCCAGTTTTTTCCAGCAAGACTCCTTTACTAAGGATCTCTGACTTCCGCTATCCAGCATTGAACTGCACGCGTCCGAATCTCTAGAGCCTATCCTGACGTTAATTATCCTGACGCAGTCGATGATAACAAAACCTGCATATTCGAGTCATTAGCTCGCGTAAAGAAACAACCTAAATATTTCGATTTACATTCCGAAAGAAAATCCGGCTTTTGATCCTGATCAACCAAGCGTACCTGCTCAACGTTACGCTCGTGCATCAAAGTCCCCGGCCTTTCAACAGCAGACTGAACAGCAGGTTTCCTTTCCTCCTCATGAAGAATAGTATGATTATTACCCTGGGAAATCTCACAACGGTCGGTAAACAAACATTAACTTACAAAGTGATTCGGGCTTACACAATTAATACAACGTCGTTTTTTCCCTTACCAGACTCCATCGCTGTTCCACAGTTAATTTCTGAATCCGAGGGTACTGACACAACAAATGACAATCTCCACACTGAGGATACACAATTTTCCGAAATTTAGAATTCTCCGAAACAAACGCATTCGAAACGGATTTCCTCATGATCATTGGTTGAGTCCTAACGGAACTCTTTTGAACCGGCACAAATTCGCTCGTATTGTTATCATTACCTACCTGCCTACTTCTCGCATGGTTCTCTAAGAATTTAACTAACTCATCGTGACTAGGCAAAGAATCTTTGTCCATTGTCAATTCCCACTGCTGCCGCAGCGACTCATCAAATTTCAGTTGAATTAAAAATACTATAATTAAGTTCGAAAATTCATTAAATTCGAATCTCAAGGTTTTTAAATTTCGGATAACTAAATTACAAGTATCTAGCACTTCAAATACAGATTTCGGGTTATTTCCAAATTTCTACGATTATCATAACGATTTGACGGTCTTACACGCTTCTTTATAACACTTACCTGACATGGAAAATCCCGATACTAGTTTAGCCGGATCGCCCTTGAGAGCTTCAATCAGATAATTAAATTTGGATGCTTCAGACATGTATTTATTTATATCGATCGTCGGTGCGAAAACTTCTCGAAACGTCAACCAAGTTCCAAGATCGCCATGAAATGTCGGTAGTTCCAATCCGGACAGCCTCAAGCTACTTAATTCAGAAATACCAGACTTGGAAGAATCTTCAATTTTCACCGATTCTCGGGATTCCTGTGCTTTCGCCATTAAGCGCCTAATCTTAGCTAGGATATCAATTGCCATATCCTTTACTCCTATAAAAGATCGATATAAGTTATCCAATTCATCACCCCATGCCAGATAAGAATCACGCAAATCACATTTTAAACCTTCAATATCTCTTCTTAGTTCATCCCACAATTTCAGATCATCAAGTACCTCGATATCCTGCTCCTTATAACACTGAATTTCCTTTGTACAAAGTGCGAATTTTACCTTTGCGGTTTTAGCCATTTTGCGAATATACCACAACTAGACGACTCCTTTCGAATGACCAAAATTTAGGATTTAGTTTCAAGTCAAGAACATTACAGATAAAAGAACAAACACTTTATTAAACAGCAACGGGTTAGAAACGACATCGTATTTAAAAACAGAAGAAATTCATTTAAACTGAACAAGAATAAAAAGGCAAAGACCAACACTGAGATTCAATTGCCAATGTCACAAAGATTATATAGCCAGACTGAGACCCAGTGCTATGCACTTTTACTCTATTTGAACAAACATTGATTGCCTAAGACTCAGAACAGTTTAATTGGACAAAAAACAAGACACACACACAAAACAAAAAGAACAAAAGAGGGGAAGGGTGCACACCACGAAGGGAATGAAGAAACAAAAATGTATCAGATGAGAAACAATGTGCGAGGGAAAAAGATGAAGTTTAGGGGGTTTGAGGGGGAGAGACCATTTGGTCGTTGCATATGGGTACCTGTAGAGACCGTTGAATTCTGTGTAATCAGTTTGATCTGCTATAAGGATGTTGGGATGATCGATGATTCCGGTGAAGAATTTTCTTGAGAGTTTTTGAATATGATCTTCAATAGATTCGATTTGGAGATCGGAGTGAATGACAGAGTTGCGAATGAACCAAGGTGCATTAACTATGATCCTGAGAAGTTTGCTTTGTAGTATTTGCACTTTTTTCCTATTGGATGGGGCAGCAAGTCCCCAGATAGGTGCGGCATAGGTGAGTATTGGCCTAAGAACTTTTTTTAAAGAGAATTAGTTTATTTTTAAGGGAGAGACTGGAATTTCTGCCAATGAGCGGAAGACAAAGATAGATTTTAGCCCAGAATTTTTCTTTTAAATAACTGATGTGCTGTCTGAAAGTGAGTTTATTGTCGATAATGAGCCCGAAGTATTTAACTTCTATCACCCACTCGATTGGTTCGTCAAAAAATTCCAAATTGACAGGATTGTAGTTGGTGCAACCTTTACGGAAAATGATGGCCTTGGTCTTATCTGTGTTGACAGCAATCCTCCATTTAGTGAGCCATTCTTCAAGCGAAGCAAGAAAAGATTGTAGAGTACGTAAGATATATTTGATTGTCGTGCCTTGAGCGAGGACTGCAGAGTCGTCTGCGAAGAGGCAAGTGATGGTCCCAGAGTGGGAAGGGAGATCTGAAGTGAAGATGGAGTATAGAATCGGACTGAGAACACTTCCCTGAGGCATGCCTGCTTTAATGACACCCGTGTTGGAGGTTTCGCCATGGATGACAACTTTGAATGTTCTGTTTTCAAGGAAACTTTTAAGGATGTTGATTAAATATTTTGGAAAATTTAGCTGAATAAGTTTGTAGATAAGCAAGTCATGCCAAACCCGATCAAAGGTCTTTTGAATGTCCAGAAAGATGTCGCCGGTGTAAAATTTATTGTTCATACCTTCCGTGATGGAATTGGTGACACGGAGAAGTTGGTGGACAGTTGAGTGCTGCGCTCTGAAGCCGAATCGTTCCTTAGGTATAATATTGTTGGAGTCGGAGAAGTTGTTGATCCTTTTCTGTAGCACTTTTTCAAAGATTTTCCCCATGGAGCTAAGTAGACTGATGGGCCTTTAGCTTTGAGGGAATTTAGGGTCTTTGCCAGGTTTGCTGAGCATGATTATATTTGCTTGTTTCCACCTTAAAGGGAAGTGATTGAAAGTGAGGCATTTGTTGAAAATTTTTGTTAGGAAAGTAAGTGCATTAGGAGTGAGAAGCTTGAGGGCTTTATTAGGGATTTTGTCCGGGCCAGAAGTTTTGCGAATATTGAGTTTGGCTATGATTGCCAAAATCTCAGCTGGGGAGGAAAGTGGTGCAGGGCTTGGGATATTGTTCGTGAAAAAGTAATCATCAATTTCGTTTTCGACATTTTCTATGAAATTGTCATCATACGGTTCGATGTTTTCTTGAAAAGATTCTTCAAGAGCGTTCCTGAATACATCTGCTTTATCTTCACAGGAGAAGACCAGTCCACTAGGCCTAAGGATGGGTGGGATGTTAACGTATTTCTTAGTGAGCTTTCTAGCCATATTATAGAGGGAGATATCTTCGGTGTTGAGTCCTTGCAGGAGCTCCTTCCATCTGTTGTTATCCCAAATTTCAATGCCATTTTTGATTTCTTCGGTTAATTTGTTGTATGCAGTTTTATATGGAGGGTATCTGGTATGTTGCCATCTCTTCCTGATATTGTTCCTGCGGGTAATTTTATTAGTATGAAAGGAGAGAGTTTACGGTGAACAGTGTTGATTGACTTAGTTTTACTCGAAAGGTTAATTGCTGTGTTAATAAAACATTCAAATTTTGCTATTGCTTTTTCAATATCCCTGATGTTATTGATTGTAGGGTTGCCGGGAATATTCCTGGAGATGACTCCCTGAAATCTGTTCGAGTTGGTGGTTGTAAGAGATCTGAGTGGGATGGGAAGGACATTTGAAAGAAGGAACTCGAACCAAACAGGATATTGCCAATGTTACATCAATTTTCAGCCTTATATAGCATTGCAGAACGACGTGTAGATTGTTCATGGAGCCATCTGTCGGTGAGTGTCGGTGTTGGTTATTTTTGGTTAGGAACAGAAAACCAGAGTTTGCACAAAATAAGATTTATAAGTCTGTCTATAGTATGTATACCCTAATATAATTTCTTAATAGTTTCAAAAAATGTTATGAGACGAAAAGTAATGTCTGTAATATTTAATTTTTAGGGCTGAAATCAGATAAATATTTTTATTCAGCAAAGTAAGTACTCCTTTCAAAGGGCAACAAGCTAATCAAACAATTGGTGGGTGGTCTTTTTACTAAACACACAAACTTCCAAATTTTTTCACTATACTTGCCAGCACAGACTGAAGTGGTCAAAGATACAATCGTCAAAAGAAAAGCACTCTCCCTTTTATGTCAGATTTAGTAGAGTGTTCTTAGTCATAAATAAATAAGAAATCAAAGATGGTAGAATTCAATTTATAACATGAAATATATTCTTCTCATTCCGAATTTTATATTATTTTATTATTACAATCAGCCATTTACTGTAAAATAACTTTTCTAACGTCCTCTAATGCTTTTATCATTAGACGAGAGTTTCCTGGGTGATTGAAATTTCATCAGTAAGACGATATTTGACCTCAAGGTCTCTTAAAAAATTTAAATTAGAAATTAATAAAAACATTCAATTTTTGAAAGAAAGGTAGCAGCTATTAATGAGAATTTCTCTTGTTCCTTCAGGTTTAGGCAGCGGAAGGGAAATCGAAAAGTTTTGGCTGAAACTAGCTATGCATTACGAGAAGTTAGCTTCCCAGAGAAAGAGATTATGAATTCGCATTATTAATGTAATAGTGTCGTTGATTGCATTGCGTCGGTTTTTATGTCAACTGTTTCTTTCTTTGTTTTGTGTCATCATTTGAAAATCTTGTATTATTTTTATTCATTTTTGTAAATAAAATTTATCTTAATAATTTTAAATCATCAATTTTCCCATCTTAGAGGAAAATGTGTGCAGATTATGTTAATATACTCATAATATATCTGATAGAAACTTTATTTGCGCAAAGAACACTACGATAGAAAAGGTATATTAATTAAGGCAGAAATGTATTAATAGGACACATAATTTTAGTACATACACATAGGATAGCTTGTTATTTATTGTACAAGCTGCTGTAAGTGTAAAAAAATCTTCAACTATTTATAACGCCTAAACAGTAAGCGTGACGAAAACAGTTGTTTCTTAAACTGAAGGAAATAGGGATGGAAAAAACCTACCGGTTTAAACCGAAAACTGTGTTTTTTTTATCGGTTAACCAGTTTTTTCGGATATTTTTTTGTCCTGGTTATAACCGGTTATTTATTTTAAGTCTTATAACCGAGGGAAAAAACCGGCAAAATCAGCTATCGAAAGATACACTATATGCCCAAAGTATCCGGACACTTTCAGATTTTCATATTTTTCAGAACTTCTCCGGAAAAGTTTAACTGACTGCCTTTAAATTTCGACCATGTAAATAATAGACTCCAACTCACATTTTACATTGAAGATTCGGTCATGTGGGCAATTAGGGGACCGTCTACAAACTGATGAAGACAAAACCTCTTTTGATCCACCCCGCTTCACAGAATACTGATAACGAGATGAAACTTTCAGAAATGGTTATGTTTAATGTGAATAATATTTGCAGGAGTTTTGGTAAATTCAGCACAAATATTTGGGAAGATATAAAGGCTTTCTTAAAAACTCCCAAATTTTCCCGCCTGTTTTTTGCTTATAGCATGCATAGTTCTCTGTTATATTATACACAACTTACAGAAAAAATTACAATATGTTAAAGAAGCATTTTGTAAAAATTTGGAAAAATTGTTTTGAATATTACAGGGAATATGAGAATTTTTAGTAAATAATGTTTTACTGCGCATGCGCAAAACATAGCATAATTTTTCTTTCACAGCTTTAAAGCCAGATATATAGGACAACTAATATAAAAAATTCAGTTCAATATCATTAATATTCAAAAAGATATCGCCATTGCAACGAGCAGAATTTTAGCTCCTGTCAAAGAGAAGCTAAAAGATGATGGGTTGTACACAAATTGATATTTTTTAAACTTATATCTTTGAATAGTTATATTGAATTGTATAGTGGTTAGAATTTGCTGAATACCCATGAACACATCAATTACGTTCAAGTTTTGAATTTCATCATCTTAGGCCAAAGAGCGGCCACCGCTTCCTCGAGGAAGACATTGAAATGGTCTAAAATAGTCATAGTCAAGGTTTCATAACTCGATTAGTTTTGGTCGCAGAAAAGTGGAACAGTTTGTTTAAAATTTCAGTGTGCCAAATATATTTTAATAAATATGATTAATAGGACAGGGGGGATGCATAAAAATTTAGACATATTTATTTTTTATTATTATGCATATCGACGCAAACACAAAATACGATTATTTAGGTATATACTCTCTAATTTCTTTCTTTTTATTTGTCTACAATACTTACTACAATTCTTAACATTTTGTCTACAGTACTTACTGTAATTCTTAAAATTTTGCTTACAATGCTTGCTTATTGTATTAATTACTTATTTCTTATTATTACTTATTGTATTAATTGCTTATTTATAATCATTACTTATATTACATTAATTACTTATTTATAGCTATTACTTATTGTATAATACTTGTTGTTTATTATGATTAATAAAAAATTTTGTCTACCAGAGGTTGTTTCTTCTTAAAAAACCGAAAACCGGTTATTTCAAAAATCGGTTATTTTGAGCAGTTTTACACGCCCGGTTGCATATAGGCATACTGTACTCGAGCAGAGCACTATTGTTGAAAGTTTGGAGGGCTCTGATTGGACAAGCGAATCTGATGGAACTATGCTTTGTTGTTTGTTTACCTTTGACCACGCTCTGCCTTATTCTTTCAACTAGAGATAGCGAAATGTTCTTTGTGTAATACGCTATGGCTATTCAGAATTCCAATCTCCCCCCTTCTTTTGTAAACGAAGTTGTTAAAATCGTTGTAGATGAAACCATCGTTCGAAGCAACCTTAAAAGTGTTTCCGATGTGTATTCATGGATAGAAGAATATGGAAGAACTTTAAACAAGATACGTATGTCTCACTGTTGGTGCGATGTGCAGAAGAGTGACGTCAGATTCACTTGTCCAATCAGAGCCCTCCAAAGTTACAATGGTGATCTGTTCGAGTGCAGAATGCCTATATGCCGCCCGGTTAAACCGGAGGTGAAAAAAACCGATATAACCAAAAACAGGTTGTTTTTGCAATAACCGACATCCGTAGTAGGAAATTCTGTGTTGACTTTTTGGTATATACAATGAAACCTGCTTATAACGATATTGTCTATAAAAATAAACTTGCCTATTACAATATTTTCTTTGGTCCCGGCGGAATTCCTATTTACTCAATGTATTTTGAACCTGTATACAGCGATAATCACTCTTTAGATGGACCTGTCTATAAAGATAATTTTACCTCTTTAGAAAGCTGGTAGAGTACAAGTATATTGGGTAGGTATTTTCGCTGGGCCACAGGCAGTCAAATTCTTAGTTACGGCTCTAATGGGGCGCCAAATTACTCTAGCCAAGGGGCGCCAAATTACTCTAGCCAAGGGGCGCTCAAATTTATTAAGACGGCCCTGACTGGTAACAAAACATCTACGCTTTTAATTAAAGCCATGTACAGTCAGGCGGGGAAATCGGGAACAAGTAGTAATTGTGAACTGTGGCTACAGAGCGCACTGGTGAGCCCTAGCGAACTGAAAAATATGTGCTTTGGTTAAGACACTCTAGAAGAAAATACACACTTTCCTCCTTTTTTTCAATTTTATTTGGTAAGGTTTGTTACCTTTAATTGCAACCATGTTCAGAAAAGTGAAATTAAAATTTTCTTAAGTTTCATATTTCGCTCTCTATGCCGGTTATATACAAGCTAAGTTGCTGAGTTTTATATTTCTCAGATCTGTAGGATATAACGGTTACGAGGAAAATTCAGTTTTCGTTTTTGGATTTCATCTTGAGGAACAGGCTAGTGTTCTTACTTACCCCTGAAAATTTTCACTGAGGGGTAATTGGGAACAGGCTTCTAATGTTTCCTAAACCTGATTTTTATGTATTCTAAATCATTTATTATTTGATGGTAGCAATTTTTAATCTAGAAACGCGGTTCCGTTCTGTCCCGTCAGTAAAGTTCGCTGTTTTATGTCAAACTAAAACATTTGCCGTGGGATATACCTACATATTACTTTTAACGTATGAAAGTTAATTGTTAATAATGATATGGAGCCGTAGCGTGATACTGATGGATGGATCTTAATGTGAGTATTTTGGCTCTTTTCAATAAGAAACAGGGACTGCGGAGAGGGAAGAAGCATTAAAAAATCATCCATGGTTGATTTTTCAACAAATAAGTTTGGTTTGATCAATAACATTGTAGGTGCCAGAATGATCGTACAATATCTATGCGTCTGCGGGATTCAAGAAGCTGACGGTGGTGAATATGATATTCAGGTAACAGAATTCAGGTTCAGAAACACCAATTTTGCTAAATCAAAATTTGTTTCTTTGGTGAATGACCAGTTTGCTATTTCCGAGAGTCAGTTAGAAGCTCTTAGAATCTCTCCCAGATCTTATCTTTGAAGAAGATTGTAGGAAAGAATTATTTGGTTTTCAGGTAGTATAAATGTCAAAGGAAAATTAGTAGAATAGTGAATAGGACGTTCGATTTCGAGTGGAAAATATACTTTCTACTACTTAATTGAAATATTTATTTCTACTAATTTTTTGTGTGATTTTTAAGCCCTTCCTATTTCCTTCTAGAGTGACTCAATATTCAGTTATTTCAGTTTCTATAAAGATGCTTTTCCCAAATTTTAACGGCAAAATTTGAGCTAGAATGACTATAAATTACACCAAATTGAAGGTAGTTAATAGTTATAATAGCTTACACGCGATATTCCATGAAACAGAATATATTTGTGGTGAAAAGTATTTAAAAACAGTATTTCGCAATAATTGGGAAAAAGCAGTTAAATACATTTTGAGGCAATATACAGTAGTTCCTAATCATTTCAAATAGATTCTCTTCCAAGCAATTCGTTATTCTGATCAGAAGCCGAAATAGGTGTTATACTATATATATACGAAATACGCGTTATATATTATAATACGTGAATATACAATCTCTGGAGTAATTGGGAACACTTCGGGGTAAAATAAGAAGGCTCTTATAAAGGAGGTTGATTAATTAATAAATTATTTTTGAAAGGAGGCATTGTTTAATGAACCCTACAGAATACGTTTATGCACTCTCAAAAAACATACTTCTTCTCCATCGGATACTATCCTCTTGAAGAGAAAAAAATGACAGAGTCTGCAAAATTCGTCCCCAATTACCCAACTGACCCTACTAATTAAAAGGTATATATTACATAAGACAACGACTTCTTAAAAAGAAAAATTCTAATAATTGGTTTTTGATAGAGGAAAGAAAACGGTTATTTCTCTTGCTTCCTAGAAATAGTTATTTTATTTCATTTATTTATTTTTTTTTTTGGACTTCCGCGCTTCACACCTACCAATGCTTCAAACTATGAAAGTTTAACATTGACTGTCACAACTAACAAGGTTATTCTTAACGTGTTAAATATGACTCAAAAATGGACTTCAACTCAGAAACAAACCCATGATAGCAATTTGTCATGACTATGCTTACTAATTGAAAAGGGAAACGAGATGAAGAAGTGAGCAATTGTTTCTGACTGCAAGACGAATTATTGCAGTACGTGTATTAGTTACCCCTATAAATAGGCGTTCAATAATGCCGTTATGCATGTCTACGAATCAAAGAAAGGAAAGAAAACGAAAGTTTGCTGAATTCAAAATTACTTTGTATCATAATAAAGGAAAGGGTATATTTAGCTTTAGTCTTATAAAAATTTAAGAACCAAATACGTTCAAAAATTTTAAATAAAACTTTGCTGTGGTTGAATTTACAATAAGTTTCGATAGCAAAATATTTTCACGATTACATAACAAGCAAGAATATAAAAGTCTTATCTGGAGTAAATATAAATAAATAAAACTTGCGATAAGGTTCTTATGTAAAAACATCAGAAACCTTACGGCAAAAAAATGATGTATAGAACACAAAATTTAATAGTTACATTTAAACGGCTTAATTTACGCTAAACCTATAGCAAAACTGTAGCATTTCTGAGAGAATTGCTGATCTTCTAATTTTTGTATAATGTCTCTAATTTAGAACTGTGAACTGAAGGACTCAAATAATAATTTTTAAAAATGTAAGGAAATTCTTTCCACTTCCTAGGATTTATTTTCATTTTCATAACTCTTGTTTTGAAACAATGGAATTTGATGAATATGAAACAAATAGTATTTTGCGAAATATAGATATGAATCGAAATTCTCGTTAAAATTGATCAATGCATAAACATCAAAATGTACATTACTGGTTTAGTTATACTTACGTCCCGTTTTGAACACGAGGACTATTTTGGGACGGACCTCGTAATTTTGGACCTCGGTCACACGACGAGGACGACACCTGAGCTATCATCCCCCTCCCTAAGCTACCGCACCACACCAACGGGAGGACGTTTGGACCCCTACGTATGATTTACTGTGCAACAGGCCTAATACACGACGTATCTTCAATGGAATCGAGTTTCGTAGGTGGAACTCTCCGGCCAAAAAGCCGAGACCTTACCATTAGGCCATCGCGGCCACTGTACACTACTGAAACTCGTTCTCCTCAAATGCGTTCTCGCATTAATCCACGGGACATACAGCCTCATGTATTCCCAATCGTAGATAGGAAGGACGTGGTGTTACGTATTTGCTGTAGAAAATAGGTTTCTCGACCGAGGAAGAAGCATTCTAGATATTATTAGAATTCATATACCTAGTTATTTCCATTCATACCAACCAATGATCAGATTTTATTTCTCATCATTTTGAAATAGATGTATAATATGCTGATGATACCTGTATCATCAAAAATGATTCTCAACTTACAATACTTTTTCTAGTGGGGAAGTGAAGGGGTTTACTTTAGTTTTGTTTAGTTATATTAACCTCCCGTTTTGAAGCGACATGAGGGCTATTTTGGGACGGACCTTTTATTTTTCGACCGCAATCACATTCCGAGGACGACACTTGAACTCCTCTCCCTCTCCAAACTTTCGCACCACATCAGCGGGAGGACGACCCCCTACTTAAAATTTATCGTGAAACAGGCCGAATACGCAACATATCTTCAATGGAATCGGCTTTCGAACCTCGAAACCTCCGCCTCCGAGGCCGACACCTTACCACTAGACCACCGCGTCCTCAGGCAAGGGGCAAGGGTTGATACCCCGGCCAGTCTCAATGAGTGACATGGACACAAAATATTGTGCGTTTCTGCTATTTTTTAGAATCAAATCTGATGATGGGGACGAAACCTTTATGCCATCCCCTGGACGCTATTTACTCTATTAGGGCGAACTAAAACTATTTTGTTAAGTCATTTATAATAGAGAGAGGTGAACAAGATGGTATTGAAAAAAATATATCTCAAATCAAACTGGAACTGTTCAACTGTTTCTCTTCAGAAGGATCACAACTTCATAAAAAAACACCCATTGGTTCAAAAGTTACGGACACTTAATTACGTGTTTACATCATGGAATACGAAAGCAAACATTTTGAAGGCAGCCATTTTGAATTCAACTCTTTGAATACCGTTAAAAGCAAGTAATCTAGTTTAGAATAAACTTTTTAAATAGCATGGAACCTCAAAACAGTTTTCAACTTAAAGAGACATTTTTCAATATCAATAAGGTTAAAAGAGATTTTACTTGAATAACTCAACTCTCTTTCTCATGTTTTGTTTATTTTAAATTCTGTTAACTAATCAAACCTTGGGCGCCGCCATGTTGTTCAAGAACAGTAGTGTCAGGGCGCGTTTACACCTAGCGTTGTGAACATTTGTTTTCATCTTTTGTGTTTAAACATATGATGACAACTTTTTGTTGTAAACAGAAATACTAATGGTTTTTAAACCTTTTGTTGTCATCACACATGCATGAATTCTCTTCTCATTTCTTCGTCAAGATGTCGAGCGTAAAGGATGTTGAGCTTGCAGCAGTAACTTGTGTAATAACTTTTTATAATTGTACAAAAAAATACAAATTCCTTTTTAAAATTTATACAATATGTAATTGAAACAGATATATTAGAGGTTAACGTTGCTTTCAAAGCAGTGGTCATAAAATAAAACTTTATCAGCGCTGGTATTCAACAAGTTTATTTTTATTGTTGAGAGATTCGGTAGTGAATAGTTCTCCAACAAATTTTAATCTGTTCTTCATTTGAAAAATGCAAATTAAAATAAAAAACTTAAACTTAAAACAGTAGTGAATAGTTTAGAAATGTTTAAAATAGTACGGACATGTTTATACTGGCATAAAAATATTTTTGATATTTATTAAAATTACATTTCACAAATGATTAAAATTACATTTCAAAAATATTTTAGAATATTATTACTTGCTTAAGTATTTTTGAGGACGAAAGTAAAATCAATATTAGTAGGCACACTCAAATACGTTTATTTTATTCATTAAATTATACACACCAAATTCAAGAAAAAATTCTAGGTATAAAGTAGTATCAGAATTAAGGCTAATCAAATGTCACATTTTTTAACGTTACAGTTTGAACGTAACATTACTAGTAACGTTTCTCTAACTACTCTACAGTTTGAACGCTACTACCAATCATCTCTCGTTAATTTAGATTATGTATTGCTAGAGGATGGTCTAATCATTGTCCTCATTAGTAACGTCACGTGAATTGGTGTCTTCGGAGTGCCTATAGTTATAACTGAATGAGGCTTCACTAAAAGTAGTTGCACTGGCATCGGGTATGCTAGAACCAGCGAATGAGATGGTAAATGGTTACATTGCCTATTTAGGCTTGGCATTTCCATATCAAATAAAACCTGTTTAATTATTTGTTTTGTTATTGCCAAAGCATGCAAATCAGTGTATTTACCTAATTTAAAAGCGACAGGGCCCCTATGGCCTAGTGGTAAGGTCTCGGCTTCGGGGCCAGAGATTTCCACTGAATATCTGCCGTGTATGTGGTCCTTTTTCTCATTAAATCATACATAATGTGTCAAACGTCCTCCCGCTTGTGTGATAAGGAAGTTTAGAGGAGAGGGGGTGCCAGCTCAGGTGCTGTCCTCGTCATCTGACCGTGGTTCAAAATGGGGAGGTCCATCCGAAAATTGTTCCCGTGTTGCTTCAAAAAACGGGACGTCTATATAACTAAAACTAAGCTAAACTAAAGCTCCACAAACGCATCAAATTCGTCTTTTGTTTCAACTATTTCTAAACACTTTTTTATTACTGAATAAACTTCTTCTACCATTATTTTGCTAGCACGTTGTGAACATCTTGAAGTAGTGGCCAGCGTAGTTGTAATAATCGTTGTAGAGGGATTTTCATTGATAGTCTGGACCGTGAAGACCAGAGTTCTAAGAAAACCTCTATTACTCCAGCCTGAAAATGGTGCAAAAGTTGTAGTGACATGCGTTCATTTGCACAACTTTCAACGCAAAAGCCAGTCATAAAGTGCAGCATATTCTCCATCAGGGTCATTCAGCTCTGGCGATACAGAAATGAAAACATTGGTATTTGTCAGTGGATGGTGGAAGAAATGCCCACGCAAACAATATTGTAATTAAAACGAGTTCCAAAGAAAGCTTCCATTCTTACTAAAAAAAATAAGCTAAGACTTATGTAGATATTTCAAGAGTGAAGAAGGTTCAGTTTCCTGGAAAAACGACTAATGCTGAGTCATTAGCAAGTGTAACAAATATTATGTTTTTTCAAATTTAGATTATTAATTTCAATGTAATTAATTTCAATATTGTAAGATAAAATAAATTTTAATAGTATGTTTGACGTAATTTTTAGATCAAACAATATTGTCTCAAATATTATTTTAGGAAGCTGTTATTGAGCCATTCTGATTATAGATTAATTATTTCATTCAGGATGCATTTTAATAGTGAGGGCAAAAACTTGCATAAATTTATGAAGAAACAGTATTGACAAAGCTATCCTGCCTAATAAGGCAAGAACATATTTTTCCAAAATATAAAATAACAAATAGGCCTACATTGGATACTTTGTGAAAAATTATGGGAAAAAAGAATGAGTTTGCTCCATGTTAAATGTTTCTGTTGCATAATAAAATTATGGGTTTACTATAGCTTTCGGAAAAAGTTGTGTTCCGCTTACTTTTCACATGAATTATATTAGCAAACGATAACAGCTGATCACCTTATCAAAAAATATTTATATTATATACTTAAAATGTATAATTGTTTTATCTAATCTGTACTGGATCGTGAAATAATAAATTCGTGAGGAACTCCTCGGCACCAATGCAGAAGAAATGTTTACAACACCGAAAAAGTTTTCCACTCCGAGTAGAAAACAAAATTTCGGTTATAAACACGCCAAATTTGATGAAAACACGAGATGTTTACAACAAAATTAGTGCTGTTTTAGAAATGTAAACACACGTTTACAACTCCGGTGTAAACGCGCTGTTAGACACCGATAGTAGAACCCTCTATATACGCCAGCAGAATAGTTTGTACTGCGAATGAGAAATTGAAACAGTCTTTAATTAACAAAAAATTAATTAATTAATTGATTGTCACGGAACCTCCAGTAAAACATTCTTTGTACTTCATACAATATTTGTGAACAAAATTTAGAGAAAATATATTTAATAGTTTAGATCAGATCCTTCATTATTTAGGAGTTTCACTTTTATTAATATATATAAAAATTTATGACTGGCGTTCAGTTTAATAAAACTGATTTTTAGGTAGATTTATTGTTGACATAACTGGAAAAGCAGATTTTGTTTTTGTTTAATCCGATTTCTTTTCATTCTATTTTATTTCTTTTTGCTTTTATTTTTCTTATTCCAATTTTCGTTTATTTCATTTTTCGACATTTTATTTGTTCTATTATTTTTATATGTAAATAGTTATATTTTTATTGAGACCAAACGACATTTATCCACAGCGACATCATCATCAAAACAAAGTTTCGCAACAATTCTTCAGTCTCTCAGTGAAATAAATGAACTAAACACGCATCGACCTCTCCACACACATACATAACATCACGATACTATCCCACAATTCCATATTCCTCAGTTATCGTATGATCTAGAATCAAAGTTTATCCAGGACTCTTGACGACAAATTCGTGCGTCGAGAAGATCCCCTTTTCACGAAATTCTGCATCAAGGATCATTTTTATCTAAAGCTCATCATTGAAAAGAACAGAACGAAATTTCTTTCGTAAAGTGTTATGCAAATGCGTCAAACAGTTCTCCAGGTTTCAGACGTAATCTAGATTATGACGCTGGTCTAGGCATTCTGTAAAGCTAGATTCGTTCTATTGTTGAATCAACAGCATATTTCTTTTCTCGAATGACTTATTTTACTAATCAAATAGCTAACCACTGATTCATCAAAGAATGTAATAATGACGATACTTCATACTGTCCGGTATGCGTAAAAACCATATACAGACTGATCGAAAAGTTTCTTTACACTTTAAAATTCCCTCAAAAAAACTAGCGAAGATATAGACTTGCCTTTTTTTTCAATAAATAAGGAATCAACATTTTGTATAAAGAAGAATTTTTTTTACCTAAATGACATCATATAATTGGTATTGCCATTCTCGTTACAATATGGCATCAACGCAAGAAATGGTGCAAGTTTTATCGAATTTAAATCTGTAAGAAAGATACGGTGTAAATTTCTGACTACACAATATCGAAGTCTCCAACGCCATCCCGCCGACAATTTATGAATTCTTTACAGATTTATGACGACTGGTAGAGTTTTACCAAAACCGAAATTCGGCCAGTCTTGCAGGAGCTCCAATGGCGTTGAACTATAGATGTGCACGTTGAAATATTCTAATAGTGAAGAAAATCTTCGTCTAGTTGTGAAAAAAACTTTGATACTTTCTTCATCAATCGCAAAAAAAACCCGTAAAGGCATGTCTTTGTTTCTTTTTTTATAATTAATTTTTTAAAGTGTAAAGACACTTTTCGGACGCCCTGTATTTCAAAATGTGCAAAATGCTTCAAAAGATATAGAAAAAAAATTAAGAGTTTTAAAATTTCTGTCTCTCTTAAAAATTTTAAGACAGGTTGAAATATTTTAAAAACATAAGGGGTAACTTTTGTTTTTGTCGTAAAATCCCATATATCCTGGAAGGGCCAAGGTGGCCAGGTCTCTGCTTCGGGCTCGGACCTTATTCCACCACAGATCAACCGTAACGTTTAATCTGCCTTCGTGGATCAAATGTTCTCATATAGATGTAGCGTAGAGGTTTGGAACGTGGTGTTCCAGAACAGGTATCTTCCTCGCCGCAAGAAAGCAATCTTAAATCAGCCCTATTATGGTTTCACGTCAGAACGTTGATTTAATTATTTATTTATCTATTTAAAGAAAAGCACACTACAGAGAAAACTCCATTTACAGAGTGCTAACAAATACACAAAGAACAAAAGTCACAACGAGTAAATAATAAAAAAAATGTCTTAGAAAGCAAAGAGTAGAGCACAGAGAATACATAAAATCATAAAACTTATGCAAACGTATATATAATAACGTATATATATAAACGTATATATAAACGTATACGAAAACACATAATCACAAAAACTTTAAAACACACCATGACACTAAAAGTCGTATTTTTTAAAAAAAGTTTAAAGTTCATTTCCAAAAGGCAAGGGTCAAAAAGTCAAAACACGCAAGCACCGAGTCTAATAAAAACACACCAGGAGTTTAAAAGTTTAAAAACGTAAATACATACTTGAGATAAAAGAGAAAAAAAAATTGCAACACTTAAGATAAAAATAAATCAAACACGACGCCAAAAACAGAGTACAAAAATTGAAACCTATAAAAAAACATTAAAAAACTGGTCGAATTCATAAGAACACGGAAAATCAAATAACATAAAAATCTAAAATGTTGTAGAAAGGCAAAATAAAACATATCATGTATCTAAAAGATGCAAACATTTCGACTTAAAAGCACCAAGAGACATATTAAAAATGTCAAGTTCATCAGAGAACGTGTTAAAAATTTCATAAAACCTATATAACGAGAACCTGTTAATATAATTAAATTTTGAATGTAAATTTGGAAAGGAACTCTGGTTTCTTAAAAATCTGGCGGGCACAGCGAAATCTATTGAGCACAGTATATCATTACAATCAATTGAACCATTAATAACTTTGTAAAAGGAAAGAACACAAGAAGCATCTCGTCTGGAGCATAAACTAGGCATATTATATTAACTTAACCAGGGTTTACCGACGATAACGTCCCGTTTTGAAGCAACTCGGGGGTTATTTTGGGACGGACCTCGTAATTTTGAGTCACTATCGGTTGACGAGCACAAAGCCTGAGTTGGTAGCACCAAATTCTGCAGTTGTGCTTATATTCACTTTGTTGCTCACATGAAATGTTGCTTCATCTGAAAAAAATTATGCGGTTTAGAAAATCGTGTTCAGTTTCAATGCGAGATAACATCTCCGCAGCAAATGCAACACGCTGCGGCAGATTCTGTACAATCTGCATTTTGCACGCATACAGCCTCTGTTTTCATACATACGCGAAAAATAAAAACTGTCGCCAAAATCTAGAATTCAGCAGCTAATTTTGCTTAATATCGCCAACATATCGCTAACAGATTTTTTTAAATCGATTGTTCAAATTAGAGACATTTGATTCGGACACCCTGTATAACTAACTTTCATCTACTATGATCTTTTGTAACTACTTCGTCTGGTTAGGTATTAACACTAGTAATCAATGTATTAAGCATGATTTCTTTCACGGTGCTTTTTATAATTTACTGTTTTTAATTGCATTTTGTAATATCGAAGAGTCGCTATGAACCTGCTGTAAACAATACATGGTCGCAGGGGTGATCAGGAAAAATAATACCCGGTATTTAATGTGCTAATAACATAATCAAACTCTTAATTCGTATCTTTTAAAGCAGATACGTCATTATGCGTGAATAACAGTAATACTCAATGAGATAGATACCCCGCATGCGCATTTTGAAATAATTCCATTCTCTTTCACTTACATTCCCCTAGACAATATTACCACGATAAAAAATAATAGCGAGAATTTGAACATTCAGTATGGTCTTTTAATAGCTTTGCTGTGACTGGATAAAAAATAACTGTTACACATATAATTTTTTTAATATTTCATTTTTCACTCTTTTGATGGCAGCAATTTGTATTGTTCCATTTTTACTTTCTCATATACGAGGTATTGAACAAGAAAAAATTTGTTATTGACCAAAAATTCGACTTCGGGATTATGGTGGATATCCGTGTTTTAGTCTTGCTTCTAAAAAACAATTTTTGAAATTCTGTCTGTTTGCAAACGCCATAACTGAAAAATGGAACGACCTAGAAGGGAAAAAAATCTGATGTGGTTTATATACCAAAACTTCAGATCTGTATCAAATTTCAGACAAAATCCGTTAAAGGAAAATCTGTCTGTCTGTCCGTGTGCATTTGAGCATATAAGTCAAAAATGCAACAAGCTACATTGATGAAATTCGCTTTTTGGTTTTATCACTGGTACTGAAAATCTATATTAAACTTTAGATCGAATCATTTAAAGAGTACACTGTCTGTCTGTTTGTCTATCCACGTGAGTATGAACACAATTACTCAAAAACGCAATAAGTTGGATAAATGAAATTTAGAAAATGATCTTGACATTAAAATTGTAGATCAGTATCAAAAAATTATCCCCATCGTTCAAAGAAAAGTGATCCAAAATTCATACTGGATTCCAGTGGCGTGCATTCAACCGAAGCAAGTGAAGCAGTGCTTCAGTAAGCAATTTGATTTCTCAGACGTATTATAGTTATGTGTACCAATTTTTCTCTTCTCTCGAACTCGTCGGTAGAAAGCATGATTATGTTTTGTTTGTTGCGACAGACGCCCCTCTCTAATCTGACATGGCAGAACACGTCTTGTATTGAGCCTCCCTTGCCTTTAATATTTCTGGCTTTCCAGCCGATGCAAAATAATGCATGTTTAAAGTAAGCAAATGGTTCGTGCTTCATCCCGCCTTGCAATTGGTTCCGCTGAGTATGGCGTAACATTGTCTCACTCACCAATCACTTAATTTTTGGAGTTGTTGTGGGGCATGCGCATCTGCATGCAGAGAAGGAAAACAAATTACCAAAGGAAATGTTTTACGTAAATATTTAATATAGTTATATCTTTTTATTTGTAAAGCTTGTATTGATAATATTGTGTTTGTTATGTGTATTTAAAATGGGACTGCTTCAGTAGGTTTCAGAACCACCGCACACCACTGCTGGATTCTCTTCACTATACTACGAAGTTAAACACAAAACGCGCCATATTGTGGAAGTATGCGAGAAGGTTGGGGGGAAAACACTCCTGCTGGCTCTTATTATGAGGCTATCGTGCTAAGTAAATGCCTCATTATATCTTTGTGAGATGTGTGCTAAAACAAAAGTGTTCCCAAACTGTGTTTGAAGTAGCTGACTATTCATTTTTATGGTAAATTTATGAATGTACGTAATATATACTGGAGACATTAGGAGACATTAAGAATTGTCTGTTAAGAGCCTTGAATCATGAATTATGTACTTTACCAGCAGAGTTTGATTAGCGGCATTCTATAGGATGCCTAGACATTTTTAGGCAAAGTATGAAACGATTAATATTTCACGCATTTCCTAGGCATTCTGTACAATGCCAAATAACAAACCAGCAAAGTATGAGATACATCTCATATTCGATTTTTTAAGAAATAAAATTAAGTGCGATTCAAAAAAATTATTTCTTTGATCGATGCAATAAGTAGGATCACATTTCATTTTGTTTTCTTAAATAAGAAAGGCAAAAATCACTTTTATTTTCCTTTGTATCTTTTTAAGGACGCATTTTATTATTTTTTTAAATAACATTTGTATTTTTGTAGAATGTACGTCCTTTAAATAAAAGCCTGATCATGGCCTTCTTTTCGTACTTTCATTTGTCCTTTATAGAATACCTAGGTATTACATACAATGCCTATTGAAAGCATATAACATATTCGAATCATTTTCATATTTCATACTTAGCCTAAAAATTCCTAGGCATTCTATGGACGAGTTTTCTGGTTTGTTTATTTTGGATTCACAGGCCGCATTTAGGTAAACCTTCTATTTAAGCAATTGCCAAATCCGATTGGATACTATATCAAGCGCCAAGTTCGAACCAGTTCTTTCTTTAGTGCACGAAGTGTTGAATTTTGTGTTCTTCGAGTTCGTTTAACTTTATTTATTTAAAACAGCTAAATTCCAAATGGAACGAATGCAATTAGCTAAATTGTTTGGTTAAAAATTTGACTGCCTGTGATTATCTAAATCGTATGGCAAAAAGTTTAACCGTCAAACAAGTCTTAGAAGTCGCCAAAGAGAGCAATTATGGCAGCCTTTTCACAAAATTTGGCTCTAATTTTAAGTAAACATTGACAGCTACAGCAATAGGAACATGAAATTTTATATTTGCTAAGTATCCTTAAGCCATAACATTAGAAAACTCTACTTTAAACAATAAAATTTTGAAAGAGAGTTTTGAAATTTTGAAGATTTCCATTGACATGGCATTAACATGACATGGCAGGAACATGTAATTTTATATTTGCTAAGTATCCTTAAGCCATAACATTAGAAAACTCTACTTTAAACAATAAAATTTTGAAAGAGTTTTGAAATTTTGAAGATTTCCATTGACATGGCATTAACACCGGAAGTCGGTGGTTATGGCGGAAGTTCTATTTTAATGCGAATAGAGAAAAAAGAAAACTCGTTCATAGAATGTCAATGTTTCATATATTACGTCAACATCTTAAAATAAATGAAATTTATTGTGGGTATGTGGATATGCATGTGACTACGCTCCAAATCTCCGAAACCACTGGACCGATTTCAACCAAACTTTGCATATTATTATTTAAGACAAGAGGAAGATACTTGTCAACTATTCAAAGCGCAAATTTAATTAAACATTCAGTTAATTATAAGGTGACCAATTTTTTTTACAATGAAAAGGAGGACACAAATAAATTGAAGAAAAAAATATCCTAAATAAAAGAAGCATGAGGAACTCGCACTAGAGGAAATCGAAGCTGACGCAGTTTTGTATTTTGAAGTCGGGGGAAAAGTAGGTACAGTAGAGGATCGGAATGCCTGTAGGTGATGAGTTTATAATTTGCGTGGAACGGCCTGTGAATGACCTACCTAAGAGGATGGGTTGAAAGATGGAATGGTGTGGGGTGCCACCATGTGATTTGTGTGAAGAGAGAGAGCGATCGCAAATGTCCATTTTGATAACTTTGCATGTTGTGTTCTAATACACTGTGATGTTATACCTTTTTTTCCATCTGCAACACGCGCAATTAATTCCAGAGTTAAACTGACACGTCACCAGGGCCGGATTACAAAAAAGGCAAGGTAGGCAACTGCCTATGGGCCCCACAACTTTCGGGCCCCGAGATTATTATTTTTTAAAAATTATTTTCAGGGTTTTCATTTGTTTTATGAGAGCTATGCACTCGGACTTACTGAAATTAAAATGAAGTATCGCCTAAATTTCAGAACGTTATTATTGGGATTTTTTTTCCTTGTTTTCAAATTCGTTAACAGATGGATCATAAGTCAACAGTCCTGACATATTTTGTATTAGAAATTGTGTTAAAAAGTTTTGTAACTTTTTAGCCATCTAATTTAAAATTGATTTTAAATTTTAATCATTTATACTCGAGATAAAAATAATACTAAAACTAATTTTTTTGCGGATGGCGCGCAAAAAAAGTTTTGTGTTTGCAGTTTGTCATAATATTCTTTACTGAAAAACTGCTTATACAAAAATTAAATTAAAATCAATAAGAATATCTGGTTTTGGAAATTGCGATGAGCGCCTCGAAACTAACATTGGCTATAGGCCTCTACAGGGGTTAATCCGGCCCTGCACGTCATATTCAAGTGTATCATGTCACGACGAATTGACTTCATCACACAGTAAGATTTTTCACGAAAGAAATAACTTGTTTGTACTTCCAACCATTGCAATGCAACAAAACGCGATCTTTGGGACAATCTTTATCTAATGTTTTATGTTGAAAAAAGAAATAACATTTTCTATAAATTCATACTATATGCTTTTATATTTATTTAAGTAGAAATGTATCATTTTAGTCTTTAAAAAGGTACGTTTTTAAAATTCTTTCCTATATTGAAAACACACTTTTCCAAGTACGGGTACAGTGGTGGTAGAATCAGTTTCAGATGTGGAGATAAAGCAAAAGTGGCTTGTATTTCGAAGCTTTAGTTGAAAATAACACCCATTCCAGCTACTCCAAAGTAGTTTATTATCAGTATTTGCTCAGGTGCGGGACTGGAATTAATTCGTGAGTTCAAGAGAGCCGGTTGGCACGAAATATCAAAAGGCATTCGTATTCTTAACAAATCAAATGCAGAAATTGAGCAACAGCCTGTAAGGGATTATAATTTCTTAATTTTTAGACGTCACCGCAACAAAAAATTGTAACCTCTTACTATTTATCATTCGAATGACGCAAGCATACTGGGTAGTAGAAAGTCGATTTTTCAGAATGATTGTAAACCGTTACACACAAATTGATAAAATCCACAAATCTTCAAGTTTCCTCGTCATTTATTCGAAAACATTATGAATATTTTGAATGGAATTACTCATTAAACACATAGTTAAAAAAACAGAATTAAAAAAGTCTTCAGAACTATAAATTTAAAACACGCGAGTATTTACGTCTAATCAAATCAAATATAACAAAAAAAAAAATACCTGATGAGAATTTTCATCACATTACAAAAAAAAATTGAACCAGCAGTGTTTTAGACGACTTATAAGACTTACGATTTTGTTATTGTTAAAATTCTAGAGTTTAGATTTCAAACCTATAACTTACTTATAAGAGTTTTACAAAACGACTTGTAAAACTCTTAAGTTACGTTACTAATGTTATTGCTAAAATTCATATGGTTAGGTTTCAAATGCATAACTTATTTTCTTTTATTTCATTTTTAATTTATTTAGTGCTGTGCACGAAAGTTTAAGTTAAGCTGTCATAAAAACTGAGCAATAAATTAGCGTGCGTGCTTGTCTGTCTGTTGGCACTCAACAGGGTTGAATATTAGACCTAAATCTACCATATATTTGCACAAACCTACTTAAAAGAGTAGGAATTTGCGTCTCGGAGTGCATTTTTTAAAAAATTTTAATTAGAAATTTAATTAATTAAAAATTAAGATAAATGTTGGTATTTTTCAGTCATAAAGTTTAAACATATTATCGCTCAAAAATAATTTGTACGCAAAAAGATTTCTTTTATTATTATTATTAATAATCCACCGGGAGGGAACCAACTAGATAAGGTTTAGGGTTATACAAAACCCTCTCAGCGTAAAGATGAAATACAGAAGAAAAGAAGAAGAAAAAAATTAAACAACAAAATAATAAATACAAAAAGTAAACTTAAACAGTTTGCAATGAAAGTTTTAATTGCTGGTGGATTCCAGAAAAGTCTTTCTTAATCCATGATGATATCATGCTTTCGTTCATGAAAGATCTTCATAATATTAATGAGTCGTGCCAGGGATCTTTTGTCTTGGACAATATTTTCACACCAATGATATTAACTTAGTTGTCGTGCAATTATTTTCCCTCGATTTTACAAATTTTAATAAATATTTTATGCTTAACCTTCCTAGCGGCAGAAACGGCGTTTCTGTTTTTCAAGTTCAATTCAAAAGCAGATAATTCGTATTTATATGTATATTTTCCTATGGATAAAGCATTCTTAAGATTTCAGTGATATGATTAAATTCAAAAATGATTGGTTAATTCACTTTAAAAGCCAAGTTTTCTAACCTGAAATTTATATGATCAAAATAATTGGGCGGTCGGAGGGTTAATTAATAAATTTCATTATTGTAATGAAATTCAAATTAATTTCATTGTTCTATGAAATCGCTTAATCACATCATTTTTTCCATTGTTAAAGCTGTTTTTAGCATAGCTTGCCTTCTTTCATACCTTAAGTTCAAAATAGAGTTTCACTCTTCTAAAGCTGCATGCTATAAGTTTTCAAGAACTTTTTTCAGCTCATACTCTTTCAATGACGAGATTTTTATTTCATTTGTTAAATTCTGCTCAGTGAAATATTTTTCCCACCAGCATCAAATTGGCACTAATTATTATATAATAATTTTCAGATAATTCGTTAATTTTCAGGTAATTTCATTTTGTTCTTCAAAGCATCATATTATTATTTCATGCAATGACAGATAGTTCAATACTTTTCAAGCAGTGGCGTAGCGACCGGAGGGAAAGGGGGTATAAATGCCGAAGGCTTTAGTTTTAGGGGGCGCCGTGGAGTTAAAACTTGCTGCTTTTATGTCATTTTAAAGCAAAATATGATGAGGTGGCGTAAAAATAATGCTATCCCAGATAGCATGTGCACTTGCAGCATGTTTGATTTTTCTTGATATTATCCTGTCATGACAAACTTAATGCGGCAACTTTGCAGCAAACTTCCTGCAAAGTAACAAAGCTTAATCGACCAACCCACTTGCAAAACAAGTTTGCTGTGAAGTTGTTATGACAACTTCACATCACGATTTCAAAACAAGTTTGCTGCAAAGATAATACAGCACATTTACAGATAATCTTTGTCTCTGTTTTAAAAAACATCCGATTTTTAATAGCATCTCCTAGACCGTCCTTCTTTTTATTAATTCAATAAATCAATTATAATTTGTAAGAAAACGAACTTTTTTTATAAAAAAAAATTTAAAAATTCTCCATCTTTTTACTAAATATAGAACTCGCATTTTAAAGAAAACTATATCGCCTTTTCCTTAATGTTGAAATTTTAACATTCACAAACAAAATTAAACCTAAAAAACAGTCAATGTTTCTTGAAAAATAATAGCTTACATTTTGTCCCATTTTAAAAGTAAGTACTTTTGAACCCTAATTTCATAATTTATTCTAATAGCAAAAAGTAGTTATTAGCGAAAATCTCTCTCTCTTCAGATCATATGGCCGCTACTCCTTGACGTTCGAGTTTTCCTGAAAACTACAGGGTGTGAAACACTTGTCTGCTTTAGAGCCAAATTTGCGATGGTACCAACACAATTCATCTTTGCCGGAGCGGCTTTTCAACCGAAAACGAGGCTGATGATTTCGAGAATGTCTTAAGTCATTTAAAAGTGCAAATTCTTTGCAAAGTAATTTAAGTTCCTTTAGCAGTTCACAGTCTGGCGTAACATTCGGTATAGAACAAGAATCAGAAACTGCACTTACCTGAGAAGGTGAGATATCTAAAATTTTGTCTGCAAATTCTGCAGCTATTTGTGATGCTAACGGAGATATTGACTCTAATATGGATTGAACGTTGGACGGTAATTGCTGTAAGAACAATTACAGCATAAGCGAATTGGCTACATTATGATTCTCAGCGCGTCTCTGCATCACGCGTAAGCGCTCAGAGGGCTTGCGATCACTTAGTTGTTCACCAGCGAGTAATCGACGAATTTCTTGAGATTTGCTTTCACCGCATTTGGAAATCACTTCGTTTTTTAATTTAGAATAAGGATCTGTTTTATCAGGTGAAATGATGATATCGCGAACAGTCATGGCAATGTCCGGTGGTAGTTTCGTAACACAGTGATTATATTTAGTTCTTGATTCTGTTATTGGTTTCGGAACAGCTAACTCGAAAGTTGACTCCACCATAGTGAACCAAAGTGATGGATCCGATGGAATTAAAAATAGGAATATTTACAACAGAAACCCCTTCCATGATGAAATATCAAGAAAACTTTCAGAATATGAAATAAGAACTTTGGAACTCACTTTCGATTCCAGGTATTCGACTTCAGAATAAAACTATAATAGTTCTGCATAATGAATCAGAAGGATAATGAAGTTGTTGTCCAGGGTCACCACTTTATGGTGATTGAGAGGATTATATGTAATTCATATGATGAATAAAATCACGCATTACGAAAATAAATCCTTTGATATTGAACAACCAATACAACAAACACGCATCTGCTAGTGCGCACTTATTTCAAGGGTTGCCAGATCATAATAGCAAAATAAGGCCAGACCGTCTTTAAAATAAGGCCAAAAAAGGCCAAATTTGATTTAAGTGTTCATTTCCCCCTTATTTGTTATAAAAAAGATTATCCTTCATGAAAAGGAATCCCACTAGATTGACACATGTATGATACTCTTTTATTAAACCAAAATTTAAATGAATTAAAAAAAAACATCTGCATACACACACCCAGATAGCACGTAAGTTTGCAGCAAGTTTGATTTTGACTTGATATTACCTTGTCATCGCAAATTTGACGTGTCAAGCTTGAAGCGAACTTGTAGCAAGTTCGCCGTGACAACTAGCGCCACCTTCTTGCAATGCAAATTTGCTACAAGTTTGCAAAACAAGCTTGATGCAAAGATAGCACAAAAAGATAATTATCTTTGTCTCTGTTTTAAAAATACATCCGATTTTTAATAGCATCTCCTACACCGTCCTTCTTTTTATCAATTCAATAAATCAATGATAATTTGTAAAAAAACTAACTTTTTTATTTAAAAAATTTTTTAAACATTTTCCATCTTTTTACTAAATATAACAATCGCACTTTAAAGAAAACTATATCGCCTTTTTCTTAATGTTGAAATTTTAACGTTTATAAACAAAATTAAACCGAAAAAACAGTCAATGTTTGTTGAAAAATAATAACTTATACATCCCATATAGCAATTTTAGTTTGCAGCAAACTTGCACCACAAATCTGCAAGCTTGCCACGACAAGAGTGCAAGTGTGAAACAAGTTTGCAGCAAGTTAACGCAAGCTTCGATGTCACCACGCGACGAACTTGCAGCAAGTTTGTCATGACAAATTAATTGCAAACATAGCAAAAACAGAACGAACACAACCTCGGATTAGAACTCGCGAAACGGGCGCTCTAACCATTCGGCCAGATAAACTCTGCGAGGAGAAGATAGATTTCGCTAATGCATCGTTCAATTCGATTCGTATACGATTTATTTTAAACTGTTTTCTTGATTTCATTAATTTTTTGAGTTGAGAATATGATTTGAAGTCAAAGAGAGAGCGATTTTCGCTAATAACTACGTTTTGCTAGTAGAATAAATTATGAAATTAGAGTTCAAAAATGATTACTTTAAAATGGGACAAAATGTATAAGTTATTATTTTTCAACAAACATTGACTGTTTTTTCGATTTAATTTTGTTTATAAACGTTAAAATTTCAACATTAAGAAAAAGGCGATATAATTTTCTCTAAAGTGCGAGTGTTATATTTAGTAAAAAGATGGAAAATGCTTCAGAAATATTTTTTATAAAAAAATTGGTTTTTTTTTTACAAATTATCATTGATTTATTGAATTAATAAAAACAGGAAGGTCTAGGAGATGCTATTAAAAATCGGATATTTTTTTAAAAACACAGACAAAGATAATTATCTCTTTGTGCTATCGTTGCAGCAAGCTTGTTTTGCAAATTTGCATTGCAAGGAGGTGGCGCCAGTTGTCACGGCGAACTTGCTACAAGTTCGCTTCAAGCTTGACGCGTCAAATTTGCGATGACAAGGTAATATCAAGTCAAAATCAAACTTGCTGCAAACTTACGTGCTATCTGGGATTTTGTCCCATTTTAAAGTAATTACTTTTGAATTCTAATTTCATAATTCATTCTACTAGCAAAACGTAGTTATTAGCGAAAATCGCTCTCTCTTTGACTTCAAATCATATTCTCAACTCAAAAAACTAAAGAAATCAAGAAAATAGTTTAAAATAAATCGTATACGAATCGAATCAAACGATGTATTAGCGAAATCTATCTTCTTCTCTCAGAGTTTAACTGGCCGAATGGTTAGCGCGTCTGCTTCGGAACCGGTAGATCGCGAGTTCTATCCCGGGTTGTGTTCGTACTCTGTTTTTGCTATAATTTGCAATGAGTTTGCAATGCAACTTCGTTCCATGGTGATTTCGTAGCTTGCGGTAACTTGCTGCAAACTTGTTTCACACTTGCACTCTTGTCGCGTCAAACTTGCTGCAAGCTTGCAGATTTGCAGTGCAAGTTTGCTGCAAACTAAAATTGCTATCTGGGCACGAGTTTGCAAAAAATAAATGCTCTGTTTTTAGTAGTATTAAAATATTTTACGCTTTTGTGTGGAACTTTTCGTAAAAATATTCGACCATGAAAAGAAACGAGAAAAAGAAAACCGAGAAAGTGGTTTTTATATGCTGTGCAGAGGCAAACATAGCTTTCGCTAGAAGCATTCTGACTAAGGGGTCTATTCTTGGACCCCCGGGTGGGTTGGGAGCCCCCCCCCACCCCAACCGGGGGTACCAGAATAGACCCGTAATACAGTCTGAAGAAAGGGAACAGAAACTTTTATAATAGAGGAACTACTTTGGCAGCTCATTGTGGGTCGTTTGAAAAGTGTCATATTAAAAGTATATTAATAAATAGTTAAATTATGTATTAAGAATTGGTCTAAAAGTCATAATCAAAAATAAGGCCAAAAATGAATTTAAGGCCAAATGAAAATTCCCAAGGCCAAGGGCTTTGATAAAAGGCCAAATTTCCAAAATTTGGCCTTAAGAAGGCCAATATGGCAACCCTGGTAATTTCTGACATACGACGGGAATTTTCCCGGCAGAGGTAAACAGAGAGTGGAAGTTGGAATAGAAGAGAGCTAACTCTTTTGATTTACAATAAATACAGATGTCGCTACGATCACTACACTTCAAAGCGGAAGTTTAGGTTTTTAATGTTCATTTACATTCAGAGAATTCGTCCTTAGATCTGCGTCAAACAGAATAATATGGTTATTGTATTTCATGCTAAATGAAACTCTCTGTCCTATCTTGTTTTATTTACGCTAGGAAAAGCAGTTAATTGCACTAAATATCTGAAACATTTTTGAAAGGAAAGTTTGCCTGAAGTTGACTTATTCATATGAATATAACTTCTGAAAGCATTGAAAGTTTTTCATTGCAAAAGTTTTATTATGATGCTATTATTTTTCTATACATGCATTTTTTATACTAATTTCAATCTGAGTTACTTCAAATCAAACTTATAAATATGATACGAAGACATTATGGACACTAGAAACTTCACCATTGTAGCTTTATTTATCGATAAAAGTATACAAGTAACAACTCACCTCGTTGTTGTAGTTTCTGTACGTTTGTTTGAGACTCGTTATCCGGAGGACAGATCTTGTTCCGGACTGGTAAAAAGAGGGAAAGCATTAGAAGTAGATGGGGGGGGGATATAGCTGACCGGAGGACAGATATTATTCCGGAGTGGTAGAAAGACGACTTGCTGTATGGTTGCCTTTGAGAAAAACGCTTTCGCCAACAGATGGAGCATTCGTTTATTCGCCAAGACTTGTATGCATCGCCAAGACTTGTATGCATTTTTCAATGCTTCCATGCATTTGCGTTTTGAGTATCGGTTCTCGGGAGTAGTAGTTGTATGGCGAAGCTAGGCCTTATGCAGGCGTATTCTAATTTAATAAATTGATAATAACCTAATATAAATTGATCATGTAAACACAAAATTAAATTTTACGATTCTTATTTTTTATTGGCATGCAAAATTATTATATGAATGAAAGTATGCTTTGTTGAGCATGAAAATATAGATATTTTGCAGGGCGTTCTCTTTTTAATAAAATTACAATAAACTAATTCGATTTTATTTTGTAAATAGATCTAAATTTCATGCATTTTATCTTATATTGATTTGCGAAATGTAACCCTGAATGTTTGTACAGGACTTTGAAATGAAGGTTTTCATTTTAATAAAAGCTATAAACAGTGCTTTCCTTCTTGCAGTATGGCTGTGATCAATTTGTTCCTTGGGAAGTATTTTAATGTCTTTTATTCGGTTTACTAATGGTATAGAATATTAAAAATGCATTTTAGTACACTAAACATAGTTTAATTATTGTTGTTGGCAAATGTATATATAATGTATTTGTATTTTAAAATTTGCATATAATAAAGCTTTTAATATGTTGCTTACAGTTTTTACAAGTCATTGTTTTAAAATTCATTAAATGAGAAAATGTTGAAATATATAAATAAACACTGTGGAATCTTTTTTAAAAAATTGATGAATAAAAATATTTTATTTTTTTTACCATCCATGTTTCATAAAAACATTCCCTGATAGAAATTTTAGTTTGCAGCAGACTTGCACTGCAAATCTGCAAGCTTTCTGCAAATTTGTTACGACAAGTGTGAAACAAGCTTGCAGCAAGTTAACGCAAGCCTCGAAGTCACCATAGGACGAACTTGCAGCAAGCCTGCATTGCAAACTCATTGCAAATTATAGCAAAAACAGAGTACGAACAAAACCCAGGATAGAACTCGCGGCCTTGCGCTGAGGAAGCGGGCGCTCTAACTATTCGGCCAGTTAAACTCTAAAAGGAGAAGATAGATTTCGCTAATACATCGTTCGATTCGATTCGCATACGATTTATTTTAAACTATCTTCTTGATTTCGTTACTTTTTTGAGTTGCGAATATGATTTGAAGTCAAAGAGAGAGCGATTTTCGCTAATAACTACGTTCTGTTAGTAGAATAAATTATGAAATTAGAGTACAAAAGTAATTACTTTAAAATGGGACAAAATGTATAAGTTTATTTTTTAACAAACATTGACTGTTTTTTCGGTCTAATTTTGTTTATAAACGCTAAAATTTCAACATTAAGAAAAAGGCGATATAGTTTTCTTTAAAGTAAAAATGGATAGTCAAAATATATGGCTTCCAAAACAACAGATTTTTAATTATATTTGTATTCTTTTGAGTTGGGGTATTATAGTTAGCTGTTCTTACTTCCATTCCTCAACTGATATTCTTTTCACAGTTTCTTTATAAGTGTGTGAGGTAACACATTAAGCTGAAGTGGACAAGTTTATGCCATATGTTATGCATTCTAACTTTCAGCCCCAGGACCTTTTTATTGAGGAATTCTTATTATAATGATATAATATCTTTTTTGGGGGGAGGGGGACATTTCTGCTTCAACTTGTAGCTAAGGATAAAAAAAATCCTTTTTTTAAATCTTATATTTAGAAAATGGGTATATGGTTAGGCTTTACATTCTGTATCTTGTGTAGGATAAATACAGCATTATTTTTTCTTTAAATAAATTATTCATTTATTATAAATTGAAAATTAATGAAACATAAATATTCCATATCATAACTAGTTTTTAAAAAAATCCTGCACATAAAGGATAAGGAAAATTACTAGTTTTCTCTTATGAAGAGGAGCGCATAATTGTTTAATCTTTAAAACTTATGGCAAGATGTGGTTTTCAGAGGGATCTAAAGTGTATAGTTAAAAACCTAAAAGCAGTTCCACACAAAATAACACTTTCTTTGCAGACGCCGAAAGTTTTCTTGAAAAAGATGTTTCTGTTCTCTCTTGTATGCCTTCAAGTTTTCAGAACATGTCCTTGTCTCCTTCCCAAGAGTGATCATAAAGCACAGTTTCTTCAACATACAGAGATTTGAAATGAGCAAAATTATCACCAAAAGCTTCAAATTTCACAACTGCTTATATGAATAATTCAAAGCAAAAATGCAAATGTGTACAGACAAGTGCTGGTGAACTTTTAACAAGTGAAGATGTAATGAAAGGCTAAAAATTTAAAGAGAAAATAGCAATGTAATTTCTTTTCAGAAGAAGTATCTTTAAATGATATTACTGAAAATACAACTGTGAGACTAAGTCTAGCAGTAGGTGCCTGGGTAAAAGCATTTTATTGAGGGAGAAAAGCAAGCCTGAATTCATTGGCAAAATTATGGTTGTTTAAGGAGATACCTATAAAATGAAAAATTTAAGATGGGCAACTTTTACTTTTCTAGCTGTAAATGACACAAATTATATCAAAGATGATTCATATAAAACAAATTTTGAATGAGCCACAATTTAATCACAGAGATCATTAATTTTTTGAGGAATAACAGATATACAGAAGCATATGTTGGAGGAAAAAACCCTATTTTATTTTTTCCAAATTTACTGTTAATTTGTTAATTTTTAAATAAATTAATAAAAAAACTTTTTTTAAAATCTGACTTTTACTGTTATTATATCACTGTACGGTAACAAATAATTTTTTTTAATATTTTCTACTGTATCAGATTTGCATACCCATTTTCACCTGTGTGAGGTAAAATGGGTATACAAAACGTATGGTTAAAAACTATCTCCCAGGAAACATATATATATATATATATATATATATATCAAATTACTTAATTTTATGCTTAATATATATAATCTATAGAAAAAAGTTTTCAAAAAGTAATGTTTTGACAATACTTCTTAAGTGAAAATCTAAAAGTAGTGTATTTTCTACCCATTTCACACCTGACCCTATCCACGATATAATTTTTTTTTTGTAAAATAAATTCATGCCCAATGATACTATTGTTGGTACAAACTGTAACTTTGAATTTTAGGAAAGCTGAATAGCTTGAATTCCCATGAATACATGACTTAAATGCATTATTTAAATTGCATTTCGTCTATAATCGTTCGAAGATTCAAGTTTATAAAAGGGAAATATATAATTGCACTACAATTTAGATAGTATGCACTTGGTACATGGAACTATAATTCGGATACTTTGCACTATAACTCGAATTCTTTGCACTATAATTCGAATACTTTGCACTATAATTCAGATACTTTGCACTATAATTCGGATACCTTGCACCATAATTCGAATATTTTTCACTCAAAATCAATTTTTATGGCATGTTTCAAAAATTTTAAATTGGGCAGATTGCTAATCAAAAATAGGAAATAAAAATATACATATCTTGAAAAAGTTTATTACAAAAAATGAAAAAGGTTTAAAAGATGTATACAGAACGAGTTCAAGTTACTTTTGGCACTGAGTAAAAGAACATAATTGAGAATAAAGAAATTATAAAAAAATAATACAATACTAAACAATATTTATTGTATTAAAAGAGCATTCTTGGCTCTAGTGGGCCGACCTCTTTTACGTTTCTGCCCAAGAGGTGAACATTTAGATTCGTTTGGCGTTTTCTCCTGCCCCATACGTATTAATATGCCTAAGCTATGTTTACGAATATATTTTTTTGCAAAAACAGGGCAAGAATATGTGGAAACAGAATCGTTACTGACAGGGGTAGATACTGTCACTTTCCATGCACAGTGATGTATTCAGTTTTATATACAACATATGAGGTCCATATGAGATATACTCCTTTCATGTGAATGAACCACTTCTGCATCTATATTCTGTTTAAACTGTAAAGATGGCAAATAAAACACAGATTGTTTTCCGTTTTTTTCTTTCAGAATTTTGACTTCTAATTTTTTCCACTGATTTGGCTTAGTCCAAATCTTTGTGGGGACATACAAGACATTTTACATACGGTTGCATGTAAAATTATTTGTAATTCCGGTTAACTGGATCATGTTCATTTGACAATTTTTTCACAATCGCATGTCAAACACTTCAAGGAACTGATCAACAGGGAGACGCTCACGAAATGTACACTTCTCCTCAAAAAATAAGCAACAAAGACAAAACTCGGAATAGAACAAAAACTATTTAATGGATATGCGTGAAAGTTGTACACGAGGTAGATGTGGCATTAATAGACCACATATCAAACAATAAAGTAAAAACAAACAAAAGCACATATATTACGGCCGTCGCGGCGCTACAGCCCAAATTGGTAGGCAGAATGTGCAATGGGAACCACACGCTAAATAACGGGTATGATACCCTCTAGCTGAAATGCATGCTTGACCACGGCGAGACATGCTGGCAAATAGTGTCGTTGATCGCTTGTTGTGGCAGTAATACCCATTCCTGTAGTAAGGCTTGTTGGAGTTCGGGGAGGATGCATACTTCGACCTGCAATCCGTCTTTCCAACATGTCTCACACATTCTCTATGGAATTCAGGTCCGGTGATCTAGCAGGCCAAGCCATCTGTGGAATGGTTTCACTCTCCAGATAACTCCGCACCAATCGTGCTCTATGCGGGCGGGCGTTATCGTCCATAAATATCGCGTCGGTAGCCATTACAGCGATAAAAGGCCGCACAAGAGAGTGTAGGATTTCGTCGCGATATCGGACAGTTGTGACGGAACCCCCATCGAACACGTAGAATGCAGAATTCAGGTAGAGTCTATTTCTACACATCACACATGTACAAGATGTTTATAGGAAAATAAAATAAAAAAATATATTTATAACAAAACAATATGAAAAGCAACCGCTCATTATTAAATTACATGTATTATACTTATTCCGCTTAATAAAATATTAACTTAAAATTGCACTCTTCTTGCTTTCTAACTTGCAAGTTCATCAATAAAGCCATTAAATTTTTTATGACGCATTTTTCTCTATTAAACCTCAATTACTCAATCTCTCTAAGCATATTGATGATTATATTTAGTTTATAGAAGTTTCTTTCGCCTGTTGAATCTTTGACTGGTAGGGTTAAGTACATTCTTAATTCTGCTGAAAAGTTGGGAAATTATGAATTTCAATTTTATTTGCTATAATAAATTCCAAATTTTTTAAACGTTCAGTAATATCATCATTAATGATTTTGAACATCATTAATTCATAATACAAGTCCTCACCATTATCAACCCTAGATATTGAATCGCCATTAGAAACTTTTAAAAAATCTTTTGCGGATTTTTAAGTCATTTTCGGACATATCCCTGAATTTATTTAGACTTTAATTAACGTGTTACCTTCTTTTAAGGAGTTAAATGTTTCTTAAATAGAATTCAAAGCAGTATCCACAGTTGTAAGCAAAATTCAACTTTAAATAATAATTTTGGTTCTTGAGTCTGCTCATAGATGCATTCATAAACGAAAAGACGAGCTTTCTTTTTATGCCTTTTAAAGGGAAATTCCACTTTAATTAGTCGCTAATGCTCAGGCATCAATAAAATATTTGAATAAGGCTGTATGAAATATAGAAATATTTAGGATATTGAATTGCCTTTCAGAGATAACCATTTTAAAACCTGTTAATAGATCTTCCAAAATATGAATAAAAATGTTTGAAAGAGATGAAACCACAGCAACAAACTAAAATATCAGCTACAGAGAACAATTTTATAATAATGCTAACTAATATACAGGCAATGTATTGAGGGTTTCAATAAAGAATTAAATTACAAAATAAATTAGTCATTTTATGTTCCATGCACTTCTCATTATTTAAATTTGATTTGAGGTGATAGGCAGAAGATTTTTATCATTCAGAAATCATAGCTTCAACAAAAAAATGGAAAAAGATAACATAACATTGAAAAGTGTCAAAAGCATTGAATTTATATAGGTCTAGTGTAAAATCTTTCGTGAATCAAGCACATCTTTATGTTAGGAAAGTAAAGTGTTGGATAAATTTCATCTCATTGTTTTATTCAAAATTACTAAATCCATAATTAGAAACTCTGATGTGCCATGAAAATGTCATCTTATAATCTAAATATCAACTGTGAAAAGAATAATGCCATATCAATAATCTTTAAAAAAAATTTACTTCCTTCTTCTGAATTTTAATAAATGAACAATGTTGCAGATGATTTTATTAAATTTTTTAATATTCGTTTCTAAATTTCAAAAATAATTTGCAGTAGAATCGTGAAGTTTCTTCGACTTAAATAAAAGTGCATCATATCAAAAATAATTTTAACTCTAATCAATATAACTGAACATTTTAAATTACAATAAAAATTTAAATTTTTGTGAAGTTACTCACAAAAGTGTTTTAATAGATCAAAAAAGTGTGAAATATTTTCTGTAAATATTTAAGATTGCAAATTTTTCATATGTTTAAGGATATAGTTTTGCAAATGTCCAATAAGAATTTCGTGAAAAGTATAGCTCTAAAAAGTAAAGATTTTAATTCAATCTGAATTAAACTCTTAAAAACTTTTTGGATATTTTTTAGATTTTTAATTTAGGGTAAGAATTTTAACACTTTTGTATGCGATTTTAAAAATAAATAAATAACTTTTTTCTTTTCGTTTTGTGGAATACTATTGTAACGTGAAAACAATTTTCAAAATTTTATGCCGAGGGTGCATGCCGAAGAATTTATTGTAATTTTTTTTGGATGCAAAAAAATAAAAAAAAAACCCACATAATATAATTTTGCAATAAATTTTGAAAACCAATATACGCATTTATGAATTTGTTACAGCTCGTAAGATCATTGTTTAAAATTAATTTTCAAAAATTTATTAAAATTTAAAAAAAAAGTCGCATGACAATAAAATTCGTATTACCGAAAAGCGTATTTTGAATTTTAAAGGGTGTGAAAATGTTTTTCGTGCGATATTTTGATCCGAGGTTAGAGACAAAAATAATTATTTCCCTTAATTTTAGTTAATTAAAAATTTGATTAAAATGTTGAAAAGCCCTCGCTCAGTGAGCACCTAATGAGTAACGCCCTCCGAATTTGGTAGCTCTAGCCCAACGGTCTTCCATCTCTCAGTTTATAGGAAGTATGCCAGCCGAACTAATTTTTAGAATTTTTTTTAAAAATTGGCAGAACATAAAAGAAATAAAATTGGAATCATTAAGAAGATATAATTCAGATCTAAATATGAAAATTTTAAAAAAAATTGAGGATAATTTTTACATTGTATTCTTAAGAAAGGAAAAGAATGCGACTTTTAATTAAACAATGAAACTGGTATGATTTTCCTTATATTTGTCTGAAAATATTGTTGGAAAATAATATTTAAAAATATTTTTAAAAGTTTGTTGAAATAAAAAATTGCACAATAAAAATAAACATTATACAGATGAACAAAATGTAAACCAGCGGGAGTGGTCTCCCCTAAACTTTCTCGTATACTCCTAACACATGTAGAGAAAACTAGAATAATAAAAGACGTCAAATAAACTTCCGTCGCAAGTAAACCAAAGTTGGAACCACGCGTGGTTTGAAGGATCAAAACAAATTCAAATCCCCTGCGCATTCTTTTGCGCAACAGGACCTGGCGAGACTCCCTAAATGTTTGCTTTCTTACAAAATCGCGCCAGAATTGGTTTTTGGCAAACTGCCAAGTTTCGGAGTCCCTTCTTCTTTGCACATGTCACCAGTAGGCATGCGCAGGCAGTTAGTTTCAAAACTGAACAAGTATGCGATTATACAGACCGACAGACAGTCAACCCTTCGACGGATTTGGCCCAAAATTTTATACGGACCTACATTCATGACGATAAAACTGTGTACCAAATTTTATCCCTCTAGCTATTCAAGTTTTTGAGTTATAGCGTTCGCATGACCGCGGACGTACAGATTGACAGACTTCCCGTTGACAGATTTTGTCCAAAATTTGATAGAAACCTACAAATTATGTTTAAAGACCACATACCAAATTTCATCCCCGTAGCTCTATAGTTTTCGAGTTATCGTGTTCACAGACAGACAGACACACAGACAGACAGACATAATTCCAAAATTGTGTTTTTCGGACTCAGGAAGGTCTAAAACGTGGAGATTCGTCAAAATCTCGAGTTCGAATTTTTTGACGATTACAATACTTTCTCTTTGTATACTTCGTATACGAGAAAGTAAAAAAGGGATGAAGAAGACAAAAATGCCGAGAGTTCTAATAGGGCGAAAATATATATATAAACAAAAGTGAGGGGATGAATAAATAATATAAAACACAAACTCAACCACTGCGCAATTAATGCTCTAGGAGTGTTGTGGAAAAATATTGATGTCAAATTTAAATGGAGAGTATATTTGCTAGTGGATGGTGGATATATATAATTTTAAAATGATGTAAAAATAATTTTTGTACGATAACATTTTCCGAAGTTATCGCAGAAAAACGCCAAAATTTCGTTTAATTTATAACTAATTGAAGTCCCCCCCCCTTAAATATCGCTTTTAGGCACACCCTACAAAGTATGTTAATACAGCGCTCTAAAGCGCCTACAAGCACACAACACACATATTCGTATTTGTAAATAGTAGAGTTAGTTATATAGAGCAAAACTAAGCATTTGATCGAGTTATTCCACAGCATCAACAAACTATACACGCATTTTCTTTCATTAAACTCGTCAGAAGGAACCTATCATTTTTGCGACAAACTGTATCTTAAACCAGAAATACGATTAAAAAATATTTATTTAAATTTTACACCAAAAATATTTTTATTGCTTTTAACTGCTGAAAACTTTTTCATTTAAATAAAAAATGATTAATGAAATGATGTTAAAATAATTTTATTTCTGAATTCTCTTAATTTCTGAAAGAGTATAAAAATTGAATTCGCAGAGGAAAGAAGGCTTCACTGAAATTCCTGGCGTTACATGCTAGGATTTTTAAAAAACAAGAAATGGAAAGGAATAGAGTGTCACCAAGAAAGCGCGTATTTGCCAAATCTAGTTAAACCTACATTGGCCGAATAGCTGAACAAGTATAGTTCCTGTTAGCGCCTCTAGACGGCGATACCTTCTATCACCATCTACAGGCGCTAACAGGAACCATACTCGTTCCGGAACAGGTTAGAGGGGGTAGGAAATGTGTCCTCTGGTTAACGGTAACCACGTTTGTTTTTGTTTTGAAGCGGTTTGTGATATTGTAGATTTTTTATGAAACTGTTTGAAGTTTTGAAAATATCTGATAAGAAGTGAAAATATTGTTATTTTTTTGTAGCAAGTTTTATTTAAGTATCAGCATGTTGAAAACACTAACAGCAAGTGCTCGAATGGTAAGAGCGTGTAATATAAATTTTATTACTTTGAAATGTGCTTGTGTGGTATCGAACTGATAAATAGAATAACAAATATAATAAATATCTTATGAATGTAACTACTTGCTGGTAAAATATTTTTGCAATTAATTTATATAGCATTTGAAATACAAGTTACTGTCGTGGAAAATGATATTTTTATTAGTTTTTGTTTCTTTCTTTCGCTATTTATTTTAATTTTTCGCTTTTAAAAGGATTCGGGAAATTTAACAATTACGTTAAAACAGCGTTATAGAGTATATGCATAAAGATATGTAGATATGTTTATTATAAAGTTATAGTTCAACCATCAGTTCAATGAAAAATAATGCAAATATTCAAAAACATTGCTTCTTAAACATTTTATTCCTATGACCTGAAAATTACTAAGAACAAGAAATCTTAATTGATAATAAATATAACATAATTCCTTTTTAAATAATTATAATTTCATTTTATTTTAAAATTGAGAAAATTTTCATAGTTACTTTTGGGGGTTAAAAAATTTTCTCAATCACAAAATCAATAAGAAATTAAACTTAAATTGATGACAAATAAAATAAAACTCCATTTCAATTGGTCCACAGTATTTTAATGTAATGTTTTAAACCAAGATGATTTTCGTAACTATCTTTGCTCATAAATGTTGAAAAATCTGAACTCATTTGGAAGTTTTTGTGAACCCAAGGATGAGGGGAGGGGGGCATTCTTAAACTTGATGCTTGAGTAAAGAGTTTGAGTGGAACTCTGAAGTTATAAAAACAATTTTCTGTTCATTTTCTAACATAAGTAATTTTTTTTGTTCTTTTTATATTTATTTAAATATTGCTTTGATGTTCATAAAGATTGTTATGTTTCTTTATCCTGATATATTCTCACATAAACCAGTGGTGATGATTACTTTACATTTTGTTTAAATAGTTTTTATTAAGGTTTTTTCTTTCCTATTAAGAGTTAACTTTTTGTTTTCGATAATTTGTTTATAGCTTTCAAAGTTAGCATCATCTCCTCATTTTACAAAAAGTGCAAGATTTCTTCATAGGAGTGCAAAATGCCAAATGCCGTTAGTACCAATAGTTATTGAACAGACTGGAAGGGGTGAAAGAGCTTACGATATATACTCAAGACTTCTAAAGGAGAGAATTATTTGTGTCATGGGGCCTGTATGTCACTGTTTTCTTTCCTTATGTGTAATATTACTCTACTGTATGTTTACATAGTTTCATTTTAATGTGAAATGAATTTTTTGAAATTCATATATATGTAATTGTTATCAAAAGAAAAGGGTATAATTAACTTATCCTAATTATTCCCTTACAAAGTATCCCAAACACAGTTTGTATATCGAATTATTGCATTTTTAAATTAGATTACTCATAGTCATTATCAAGTGATACAAAAATGACCAGTCATCCATTAACATCTTGAGTGTTCTATGGACTCTTAGTTGAATCAACCTAAGTACACATTCCCAAAACAGAAGGGGTCATCTAATTAGATGACGTCGAATACTAGAATGTTAAGAGATTAAATTTAAAAGAACTGAGTAATACTCCAACTAAAAATTTGTGTATAGAAATTTGAAATTACCAGGAGTCAGCAAACAAAAGGGCCAAACTTACCCTTCATAACAATTTTAAAATCATTCTAGAATCATAAATATACATTCACAAAGAAAGAAATTTAAAGTGATATTATAAACAAATGGTGATTACTTATATTTTCTTTAAAATAAGAAAAAACCTGACAGAAAATCACTAATGTTGGTTTTGATCAGTTTGAGAAATGAGGTTGCATTTTCTGGGAAAGATTTTGCATACCTAGTTTGAAACTTTTGATTTTCAATTTAAGATACAATTCAATTGGTGGAAAGAAAAACAGTACTAGTCTGAAATTTTCAATTCACGATAATCTTGTTTTAAGTTTGGACAGGCACTGTTCTTCTATAATTTTTCAAATTTAAAATGTGCCTGGAGCCAGTGAAGAAAGATTGGTATAGTAGTGTTCTTGCACTCAAAGTTTAGATCTATATATCGAACCAATACTTAAAAAACAAGCTGAGTTTGTTATTAAACTGTTCTTCTTCTCACTGCTTCAATTTATATTAAAGTAGTATTCTCTGAAATTCTGACTCCAGAAATTCAGTTTAGTGAAATCTATGTCATAAAATGATTGCTGAAATATGTGGACCTTAAGATATTGAAATCACCAATTGAACATGGGCATTTTGCCATAAGAAACCAGACATAGTGTTTGATCAGGAATGGGACGTCTTTCACTTATGAAATAGTCTATTTCTTTTACATGTCTTTACATATAGTACATAAAATGAACCTTAATATATATAGATTTCACAGGACTTGTGAAACAACTGAAACCATTAATATGTGAATAATGTCGCTTAAATGTTTTGTAAATGAAACTGATTATTTTATGTACAGTTTATATATGTATAGCCACTTATACATGCACAGGGAATCATGTGCCTCACAAGCCACAATGTAGTGACGACTCCCTGACTTAACTCATTAACATTAACTAAAGTTTCTTTAATATTATAAAAATATATATGTACAGATTTATATATTTTAAAAGCTTTAATAGTTATTTATTTAACTGCTTATACATTAATTTAAACTTTTTGTAACCACTTTACTAATTGAATTCATTTGAGTTTTTAAGAGTGCTTGGGTTTTCATGAACTTAAAACCTTGCCTTTTCCTCAACTATCCTAACAAAAAATCTGATCTTTGAAAAATAATATAAGCTGAAATATTGCTATGAAGTTTCTATCTACAAGCTATATAACTTTAGTCTAATATCAGTTGTTACAATTTTTATAACTATTTTTATTTTAAATTTTGTATAATTCACTTTTTCTTTTACACTTGCTACTGAAATTTTATACCGCTATTTAGTACAGTTAAATAAGTTTGGACCATTTCTATTTAGATCACAGATGAAATGTCTAGCTTAGTTGTAGCTCAACTTTTGTTTCTTCAATCAGAAAGTAGCAAGAAACCCATCCATATGTACATTAATTCTCCGGGTAAGTGTAATGTAATGCAATTTTTATTGCTTAAAATTTACCTGAACTTTGTATAATGATATTGTTTCATAGTTCTTTAATATATTTATAATTTAAGCAATAATTTTTTTATGTCATTTATTTTATCATTGATAATATTTTCTTAAGTATAAACATAACATGCATTTACAAGTCTACAGAACTCCCTTTTCTGAAATATTGTATATCTTTTTGTGGTTTATCTATTTCATTTGGAAGTTTGATAGCTTTTTTTCATTCTTCCAAAAATTTAAAGTGATTACAGTAGCCTAGTGATAAGGTCTCGGCTTCCAGGTTTGACAACCAATTACACTGAAGATCTGCCGTGCATGGGCTTGTTGCATGTTAAATCAAGAGTAGTGGCCAGATGTCCTCCCACTGATGTGGTGCAGAAATTTCGAGAGGGGCATGTCATTTCATGCATTGTCCTCGTCATATGACTGCCATTCAAAATTACAAGGTCTGTCCCAGAATAGGCCTCAAGTTGCCTCAAAACAGGACATTCATATAACTAAACTAAACTTACTAAGTTTCAATCAATCAATTTTTACATTGTTTCTTTTTTAAGGATAATGCATTCCCTGTTTGGGTTTAAAGTTCACCAGTTATGTTTGATGCCTGTGCATATTTTTGCTATTAAATACATCTAATAATAAAAGCAAATGTGTATAAGTTTGTACTGTGCATAATATGTAGAAAGAATTACAGCTACAAAATTTGTGTATTATAATATGTTCCTCAGAGGTATTTTTTCCCCATACTTTATTATATTTTTATTAATTAATTATTAACAGAAATTAAGAATTTTTTTGGAAAACTTGATTAAATCAAAGCAATTTTTGCGCCATTTTAAAATTTAGAAAATTGTCTTTTCAATGATCTGATTAGTTTTATTTTATTTCTGTTGATAATTTTCCCCCCCCCCCCCCCGAACATTATAGTATTCTTTTATTTTGTAGACATGCAGATGTTTTATTGTTCTTAAAACCTGGTACTTTTTTGCTGCTAAATTTGGTCATTGCGTATTTTTAACTCAATATATTTATTATTGTTGGTTATTTTGAAAGCATAGTTATAGGTTGATAATTTTCAATTCAGTTTTTACTCTCTTATGTAATTGCCAATTATAACATTAAATAAAGTACAAGTTTTAATATTTAATAAGTACATTAAACACAACTAAACTGTAATTATATTTATATGGATGAACATTCTAGATATGTGGTTATTAAACTGCTTGATTAGATTTCTGATGATTGATTGAGTGGACAGTGATTAGATGCACCTGTGCTTTTATTTTGCTGTCTTGAACACCTTTAAATTAAAAAATAGTTTTCATATTATTTGAGTGGTAAATATTAGATAATGATACAGTGAAACTTCGATTAACTGTCACTTGTTTAACTGTCAGTTTATGTCATCCGTCATTGTCTAAAAGTAAAATGTAATGTAGGTTTATAGTATTGCACTACTTTTCTGTACAGTACTACTCTTATAATAAAGTTTATATTGATTGTTTTGTAAAATTAAATACAACATGTATGTATTATTCACTTTTAAAGGGTTTTATTTTCATCTGAAGTTGGCAGTGAAATCATGCTACTGTACATATGTATTAAAAGATTTCTGTTCAGCCCTAGTCCGGACGGTGACAGTTAATTGAAGTTTTAATGTAATTATTTTGCATGGTCATTTTAAGGATAATTAGCGTAACCAATTCCACGGGACAAGGTTTCCTGTTTATCACTACACATCTGATAGCGGCTGCTCCTGCAAGGTAGCCTCTACAAAAAGACTGGAGACTATTAATTGATAATGCTCAAAAATTTTATCTTCAACCCACCTCCATCCAATCCAACAGCAACAAAAACCAAACAACATCCAACAGTTCAGACTACAAAAGAATTCAAACTTGCCATGGTCAGTGTCCAGTACAACAGCAACAGATATAATACAAATAATTCTAGCTAAAAGTAAAGTGGCAACAGCTCACCTAGCTAAACTGGCATTGGAGATCAATATAAATCACTTCCTTGTGCAAGAACCTTATGTGAAGGAAGGTAAAATTGTTTGTGTCCCTAGAAAATGGCACCAGTGGCTCTCGAGTAACAACAAAGCTGGAATCATCTCGCTGCCATCTACAAATAACCCAATTTTCATCTGCTCCACAACTAATTTAACAGCAATAAAAATACAAACAATTACAGGCCCTGTCAACCTGATCTCGGCGTACTCCTTCCCATATGCAGAGCTGCAGGACACTGCCCAATATCTGGCAAATCTTTTGACAAAAATTGTTTCAGAGCAAGCACTTATCGGGGCAGACATGAATGCTCCAAGCACACTGTGGGGATATGGGAACATTAACCCCAGAGGAAACATTATGGAAGACCTTATCTCTGGCCTCAGCCTTCACTTGTTAAATGAGAAAGACTCAGAGCCAACCTTCCTGTGTTGGAATGCAAAGGAATGGCCCGACATAATGCTGGTCAAAGGAGTCCAACTGGTTAGAACTGCATCTTGGAAAGTCAGGGATGAACTTGGTTTGAGTGACCATAAATATATTCACACTCAGCTGGGAATCAGTGCAAAAAACCACATGTACACTAGATTCAAAACCGCATACAGAGGCCACCAAAAATTCTCCATGCTCTTCAAGAAAGAAATTCCCCAAATCCAACAACAATTACTAGATTGCAACACAAGAGAGCATCTGGATGAGATGACCAGATTTCTTCAGTGAGCAATCTTTTGCTGCTGCCAGAAAGCCTATAAACTGAAAAAAGTCGAACAATCTTCAAAGGCCTCCTGGTGGATACAAGAGCTAGACATTAAAAAGAAAGAGATGCAAGTGGTTCAAAAGAAGGCCAATAACACCACAATCACGGAACAAAGAAGATATCAACTCCTCTTCAGCCAAAAGCAAGCTGTCTACAAGAAACTGTCCCTCAGAGCCAAACAAACATCCCTGAAAAACTTCTGCACACAGATGAAAGATCCATACGGAATCCCTTATAAAGCCATTGTCATAGACAACCTCCGTCCATCAGACCTTTTCAAGATTATGGACCAGCTGGAAGAAGGCGACTCCCAGTCCTTTGCAAACAGAATTCTTCAAGAGCTCTACCCACAAATCCCTATCCGCTTCCAACGCCAGCCTCAGAACCTAACAGCCAGAGAAGAAGCCTTTACCAAATACAAAATAGCCCGCATCATGAAAAAAGTTCCAATTAAAAACACACCTGGGTACAACGGAATAGACTTTATTGTACTCCAAACCATCTTCAGAACCTACCCAGAGATCCTCATTACATTTTACAACAAATGTCTGTCACTCCAATGCTTCCCCAACCCACTGAAGACTGGAGTTATAGTCTTCTTTAAAAAAGGGAAAAACAAATCAGACATTAAATCCTACTGCCCAGTCACCCTCCTTCCAACTTTGGGCAAAATACTGGAGAAATTGCTTTTGGAACGACTCAACCACCACCTTAAAAAAATAACCTTCAACATCCTAACCAGTACAGCTTCAGAACCAATACATCTACTGAAGAAGCAATCATTGACCTCCCCGATAAGATAAATTCAGCGAAAAACAGCAACCAACATTCTCTGATGATCTCCTTGGACATCAAAGGAGCATTTGACCACTTGCAATACACCTTGATAAAAACAGCCTTGACAACCTGAAGTACCATAGCAACAGCCTCGAAACTCTTATAGATATTCTTTTCAATAGGAAAGTGGCTATAAATGCCTCACAAGGCCCAGCAACATGGAATAAGCAACAAGGATGCCCCCAAGGCTCCTGCACAGACCCAGCTTTCTGGAACCTGGTGGCCGATGAAGTTCTTCTGCAAGACTGGCCCCGAGGGGTGCACCTGCAGGCATTTGCAGATGACTTTGTCTTTTTGGTCAATGCCGGGACAAAACAGGAAGTCAAAAACCTGGCCAATAAAGCATTACAAACCTTCAAGACCTGGACCGACAAGCACAAACTTGAAATTTCACGTGACAAAACTAATTATCTCCATATAAACAAGAATAGATCAGGACCAATATGGCACTCAGGAATTAAATGGGTACAAATTAACATAAAAAGAGCCTCAGTAATAAAATATTTGGGAGTATTAAATCGATGATAAACTTAACTTCGTGGCACACCTTTCAGCAATAAAGAACAAGTCCTTAATCCTTCACCAAGGGCTCAAGAATGTAGCCAGAACAAGCTGGTGACTCAGTAAAAACATCAGAATACAGCTGTATCTAACGTTGGTGGAAAAGGTAATTCTCTATGCCTCAGCAGCATGGGCCCTCAAGAGCACTACAGACAACAGAAACTCCTGTCTTCTATCCAAAGAAAGTTTCTGCTCAATATCACAGGGGCGTACAACACCACCCCAACGGCGGCTCTCCAGGTCATAGAATGTCTAATACCTCTTCACATTAAAGCCAAAATACAATCAACACTGGTCAGGGTAGGCCGCCTGGGTAGAAATTGCGATTACGAAGGTATCCACTTCGACCATGAAAGCTATGAGCAGCCATCACCACCATCAATAATACACCCTGCTCTTTTTAGCCTGGAAGATAGAATGCCATATGAGGGACAAGGTCCTTCCAACAGAACGCCAACTGAAGTGTACACAGATGGCTCAAAGATAAATGATGAAACAGGCAGTGCTTTCTGTGCCATTACAAATGAAGCCGTCTCTAAAACCTGGAAGGCCAAGCTCAGCCCAGCCATTACTGTGTTCCAAGCAGAAATGCTAGCCCTCAAAGCAGCCATCGAGTGAGCCAACACTACAAACAAGGAAGTCAACATCTGGACCGACAGCGAGTATAGCCTCCAAGCTCTTAAATCCTTTTATGTAAAGAGCAAAATCATTCCAGAGGCACAAATGGAAATGCCAGAATTAAGCTTGGTTGTTTAAAGCTCACATAGGCATAAAAGGCAATGAAATAACAGATACCCTTGAGAAGAGGCAACCACGGATGGAACACCAGCCAACTTTCCATTCCCAAAAAGTTACCTAAAGAACCAACTACTACAGCTCTCCCTCTCATATTAGCAAGCTGAGTGGGATAATGGTGAGACTGGCAGATCGGTTTACAGCATCATACCGAAAATATCAAACAAACAGTTGCACTGGTCCAGAGAATGCACCCAATTCGCAAGTGGCCATGGGTCCTTCCCCAGCTACCTAAAGAGATTCGGTCTCCATTCTACAGACAGTGCGGATTTGAGGAAATAGGAAATCCCCTACACTACACAGCGAGATTCCCACTTACTTTATCGAATCACCACAAGGAACAAAGTCCACAATTCATAGTTCATTGGTGAAAGAGCTCCCTATCCAGCAAACTCTCGAAACGAAATGTAGTTCATTTAATCACATCCCTAGTGACTAACAATGACCTAATTAAAAGTCAAAATACAACACCGTCACATACTCCAGCCTAGAAATAGATACTTCCAAAGATTCACCTCCTGGAGCCAGAAATTCGATGAATACCCTGTTGAGCAACAGAGCACACTAGCTTAAGAACAGCAACCAGCCACCACCAATTCTTCCGTAATTCATTCGAAAAATTCACCCTTCACATCACTGCCAACCTTAGAGTAACAATTCCAGTGATCCCTAAGTATAAGTAACAAGAGAGAACAAAAAACCAGTCCCACAATTTCTAGGATGGTTGTGACAATAATCATCGATATAACTGATTGTAATACATTATCAATTCTTCCTTATCGTCGCATTCAACAACACTAATAGCGCCAAATCATGGAGCTGCAACTGTATGAAACAATCTAACTAAAGGAAACATTATACCCTTCACTACACTCGTATGATAACTCCTCTTGCATATATTATACTCGGATTGTAACCCTCTCTATACTTTTCATTATATTCTTCTTTGTTTATGTATAATTATGTTTCCTTTATGTATTTTTATATCTCTTGATGGAATTTTTTTTTTTTGCTTTTCAATAAAGTTTCACACATACTCATCCAACAGGGTGCCTTTTAGGCTCCGAGTTCGGGTGTATGCTGTGGTGTTATGTAAGGATAATTATATTAACGTCTATGAAAATTTATTTTTAGCATCAAAGCTGAATCTTGATAGCAGTTAAACCGAAAAAGTAAACAGAGAGATAACAATATTATATTAGTAATACTACTATTAAAGTTGATTTTCTGTATCAATTGAAAATAATTTCTTATATCTTTTATCTTATTTTTATTTTTTAAAAATTACAGAGCAGCAATGTTGTTTATTGTTATAATTTAATATGCTATTTTGTCATTGACTACAGGTGGCTCTGTTACTGCTGGTATGGGAATTTATGACACTATGCAATATATTTTACCTCCTATTGCAACATGGTGTGTAGGGCAAGCATGCAGTATGGCTAGCTTTTTACTTTGTGCTGGGGAAGTTGGTATGAGACATTCTCTTCCTAATTCACGAATCATGATTCATCAGCCATCAGGTCAAGCTTCAGTAAGTGTCTTCTTTGTTTGAAATAAATATTTCATTATAATTCTTAATATCTTTCTATAAATTTTTAAATACTCAAATTTGTTAAATTTATTTATCTATGTGTTCATCTGCAACTATTTTCTTTTTTGTTCGTATTACAAATAAAAAATTTTTTAAAAAAGCTAAGTTACTTTGGTTTGATTTTTTTTAATGAAAATCTTCTTACTGCTTTATAATGCACTTCTTCAGAAACAAATTATTGATTTTCTAAATTTTTTTTTCAAATTATTCTTACCAATTCATATTTCAAAATGCATAATACTGTGTGTATCTGACTTCCTTCTCATTTTAGGAGGGATGAAATAATAAATGAGAGACAAAGAAAAGCATGTGTACTATTGTAAAATTCTAGTGCACATGCTTATTTACATAGACAGTATAATGTGTACTAAAATTAAGCTTGTGTGTATAGGTAAAACACTATAGTATACATGCTTTTATACTGTTTATGTAATGCTATCAACATTTCATATTGGTATTTAATCAATATTAAAAGAAAAAATGCTTTCTCAAACAAAATTAATGATACATTGAAACCTTGAATGGTTTTTATTGTTCTTTGTTGAAGTGTAGAAGTTTCTTTATTAATTTATATCACTTGTGATTAGTAGCTAGATTTACCATTGTTTTTTATATACTACACCATATTTCAGTTTTTCTTCTTTTAATTTTTTATGATAATTGTTTGACAAACATAGAATTTTTCCATTTGTATTTGCATTTTAGGTTCTAAGAAAAATTTGAAATTATGTTTAAAAGTATGGCTGTAGCGAATATTTAGCAACTATTCTGTATTCGGCCCTTTTGCCAAATATTCGGTCGGCCGAATAATTTCAGTATAATAATTTTTTTTTAAATGTGCTTTTATATATATTTAACAAAGAATAATGTGCAGAATTACATTTCAATACATTTATTATAAATAAATCTAACATTTACTCAATTTTAAGTAAATTTAATGTATTTGATAATGTTACATTTATCATTAATCATTGTGAAGTTGGAAATTATGATGCAAGAACAATAAATTATCAGCATTTTCAGGGAAAAGTATGTTCCATTTGGTTTCTTATATATATTACAAGATTCAGATAATAAATTATTGGGTGACTGGAAAAAAGATAACATTCCAGTGGAATCTACCATTTTTCCAGGCACCGATTCAAATGTTCACTAGCCAATGTGTTCAAATGTGCATGGCATGCCTGCAGGAGCTGAAAGATATTTTCTTAATTTGCAAATCTTGGATATTTTCCCATCAATTAAGTGGACACTCCATCCCAGCTATTAGAAGTTCTTTATCAAAATAGAAATTTACTTCTAATAATTTAAATTTATCCACTTAATTTTCTTCTGTGTTTGTCATTGTAATGTTTTGCAATGACGATTCTTTTATTTCTGTGAAGCAATCACAAAACAAAAAGGATTTCTCATTTCGTATTATCGGAATCAAAATAGCTTAACATCTTAATGCATTTTTGTAATAATTTAACTTTTTTTTATTTGTAAAATAGTAAATAATCAGTTTTATTAATCTTTAATTTTTTTATTTAAAATTTGAGAAGTATTTTATTTACAATCAAAAGTAAAATGTTTTTTTAAAAAGTAGATATTCGGCAGCCGAATATTCGGTACTTGGCTTGAAGTTGGACCGAATATTTGGCTATTTGACCAAATCACTATTCGTTGCATCCATATTTAAAAGGGAGAGAACTGAAAATTATGTTTCACTGTTCTTTGGTTCGATGTATATAATTTTTTTTATCATATTGAGCACTTATTGTTTAATATTTTAAAAATTTTAATTTGGAATATTTACACATCTGGAATCACTAATAATGTAATCATATTAAAAGGATTATACAGTATGTTTGTCATTTTATGGATGTTTAAAAGTAGTGTGCCATGTACTATGCCAAACAGTTGCAATATATTGTGTGATATGGTTGAATATGACAATAGCTTGTATGCAACTTTTATTCATGTACTCATTATTTGTAATTTAATATTGTCAAACTTTGACATAGATTTGCACAATTAAAATATCTATCATTCTATATTAAAAATTATAACTCTCAGTTTTTTTCTTTGTGTGTGTGTGTTTAGGTTTTCAATTTTTCATGAAATCTTTTACTTCTTTATAATTTAATTTTTCCTATGAATGAAGATGTTCCATTCAATTTTATCCATAAATAAGATTGAATAGAAAGTGCTGGCTGCTTCATTGCTTAAATATGTTATTTACCTACACTTCACTTTTGAACATAAGAAAAAAAAAAAAAACTACTAAATGCGCAAGATGTCCACAAATTATTGTCTGGGTTTCCTAACCTCATAACTTTTGATTAAAGAATATGACAATGAATATTATTACATATTCATAAAGTTTTTTTAATAACACAAACAAAGTTGATTAATTTCCACATGACAGCTTTTTGTGGCCTGTAACCCATTGACACTTCGCTGGAAGTTAAGTTTCAATGTATTATTATCTGCTGCAACTTTTGTACTAAAGGATTTTTTGATAGCTGCCACCTCTTAGAAGTTTTGTTGCTCTTATTTCGTCCAAGATACTTAAATTTAACTGCTCTTGTATAAAGATTGCATGCATTTTACTCACTCTAGACACATCGAGATTGAACCAGTCACGTGTTAATGAGTTGCATGCTGCGAAAACTATCATGTGGAAATAAATCAACTTTGTATTATTTAAAAACTTTTTGAGTTGTATTTTATGAATATGAATAATATTTATCATCATGTTCTTTAACCAAAAGCTATGAGGTATGGAAACCTTGACAAAAATTTGTGGACACCCTGTATTTTATGCTTAATTCCCTGATTTTAGCTCTCCTTATTTGTGGCTTTAAAACTGTCAGAGGACTCTGTTAAAACATTTTTTAAAAATGTTAATCACAATAGTTATGAAATTCTATAATGCCTTTGAAGTTTAGAACTATTTTCTCCATTGAATGGCTTTTGATTGACAAAATGCCTTCTGTAAAGAATATTAAAAGAACATTTTTTTATTGTTGCGATTTTTTTGAATAAACATGTTTTTAATGCATATTTTCTTTTTCAGGGCCAAGCTACTGATATTCTAATACAAGCAGATGAAATATCTTACCTCAAAAAGCGGATAAATGCATTGTATTCTAAACATACGAAGCAGCCTATTGAAGTCATTGGTAAGGAATTACTAATTTTTTATATAAATTTACAACTGATGATAGCATTGTATTTAAAGTTGCTTGTGACTTATGGTGATTCTAGAAGAAAACTTAATTTCTAAAGAAGCTCTGCTGGTTCAGAGTATTGTACTGATTGTTTCAAAATGCCAAGGCTAGCACTTTAGGACAATTTTGCTCCAGAAAGTGGTGCCAGGCAATGCATAAGATGAGTGCATTTCCCAAGTTCTTTGTTAGGCTACGCTAAGTGAAATGTAAACATCTCCCTTCCATTTTTCACTTAACCCTTATTTTGGTAAAATCAAGTCCACCTGGTGCATGCTCAAAAGTGCAGAGGGTTTTGGAGTCCGAGAATCATCTATATCTAGATTTGTGGAAGAAACAGCATTTAATAATTCTCATTTACTTCTAGTCACAGACAGTTTGACTGTAACCACTTAAAGCACATCTCATTTAGCAAATATTTTCTGTAATCTATGACATGTAACTGGCCTACATTTATTTAAAGTAGCATTGTAGACAACATTTAACTCCTACAAATAATAAAATAGGCCATGTATTATAATTTTAATATGCCTATGCCATGTCATATGGTAAAGTATTTGTACTTTTTTGGTTGTTTAACAGAAGTAAAAATTACATATTTATTCATGTACCTTCCTTGTAGTGCATACCCTAAAACTTCTCACACTTTTTCATGATGTCAGATAACAGGTAGTTAATAGGCGTTTTATCAAACTGTGTCATAGAGGAAGAAAAAGCAAATTTCTAGATGGGACTTTTATTGTATATGCCATATTCAAATAGTTAAAATAGTTTTACATGTATGCAGTGGTTTTAGGACATATATCTTAAGTGTCACTGACCTAAATACTTGTTTTATTATCTTTTATCTGAATTCTTAAATTTGCCTTATATGCAGTTGTATTGAGGGGAGTGGATTTAAATCCTGCAATTGGCCTTTATGCCTGGGAACATATAATCCTGTTTGGTTTCAATTTAAAATAGAACAAGCAAAAGTCATATCAAATTTTCTAATTCATTTATTTCAAAGCTGTTTTTTAATATACAAAATGAAAATACAAATTATAAAAAGTATATGAACTAACTATCAATTTTACTGTTTGATATTTTTATATTTATTTGTTAATGATAACATACTTATCAGCTCTTACTATTTGACTTCTCAAATTGGGATTCCATAGATTGTGTATTGTTTCCTAATTTTTCTACCTTCATAGAAAAATGAAATAATTTCTAATTCTATGTTAATAAACACCAATACTGGTATATATGTAACTAATTAGAAACATTTTTTAAAAAAAATTCCACATCATGTTTGTATCTTTTTGTCATTATGATAAATGAGTAATGTTGTCATTATAACTATTTCATATAGATAAACAATGTATTATATATTACATGAGATGTCATTTTTATCTTTCAGAACAAAACATGGAAAGGGATCGGTATATGAATCCTGAACAAGCTATGGAATTTGGTCTAATCGATAAAGTTTTATCTCGACCGCCTATATCAGAGGATGAAAAGAAACCAGCTTCATGAAATAATTTAATTACTTATTATTTTACAAAGATATTTGTTAACATTGTATTCTATTTTCTAAGTGGTAAATGAATTAAATGAAATTTAAAATTCCGTTAGGTTTTTTAAATTCTGAAATTCATACACTAGTTCCAATAATTTAAACTGTTCTTTGCCCACAATTCTGCACTCTTCCACCTTGCAAATGTTATGCAAACTGATTAATCAGTGAAAATTGTTTAAAGTTTCATTTGATATAACAGGCATTGTTATAGATTATTTTTAATGTGTAATAAGATGATTAATCACTGACTTAATTGGTACTACATGAAATTTTTAAGTGTTTTTTATTAATATATTCCACTGAGAATTTTTCCAGATTAACACTTCATTAATTTTAAACTATTTTGATTATGTTTCGTAACCATTTAATAAAGTTTCAGACAGATCCTCAGTTTAAAGGTAACACACATCAAATGTTTAAATTTTATTATATACAATAAATACAAATACACTTTTAAATGATTACATTGATGAATCCATATTTATCAACAACATTGCTATGAATAATGAACCTATCACAGTTTATATGTTCCTGCTTTGATTATTACATTCATTTTGTTAAAAATCATCATTTCATTACATAATAATGGAACATTTAGCTGCCACCAGCAGTCGGTTAGGAAATGATGTACAGTCAGTTATTGTTCCTTGAGATATCGAATATTTTGTGTTCACTGGGCTCCATCTTTCAATCCGATGAAAGTGAGTATGAAATGTATTATAATGCAGTGACAAGAACTGGCTTGTATGCTTTACGAAGATGCTTTTGGCACCTTCGAAGTTGCCGTCATTTTTTCTTGAGACCACGTGCTAGAGAATCGTTGGCTAAGGATTCCATATTTGTGGACACAGAAGTGCGAGATTCTCTTGTTTTACGACTGCTCATATGACTAGTTATGTCATGCACCATTTTCTTTCGATTATATGATCGTTTCAGTAAGTAAAGAACCTAAAAAAATATAGTTTACTACTATAATCAAAAAAGTCATTGAATATATATTAATGCCTTTGATTTAAAAAAAGAATCATGTAATGAATGTAAAAAACAATGAGAGAGTACAGGACCTGTAAAAAATGGAATAAGTTTATAGAAGTTACCATCGTATAGCATGGCATTTCTGAATCATGGACTCATTTGACCATATTTCTCATTTTTATGCAGCATTTACTTCATACAAAAAATTAATATCACAGATTAAAATTAAGAATCATCTATTAGATCGAATGCTTTCTTTTAGAGTTAACAGTAAAAATACTGCAATATGTCAAATGATTGTTTACTTATTATGCTTAATGTTATTTTACATTCATTATAAACTTAAAACACATCCTAAATCATAAAAATTTGTTCATAACATACCTCATTGTTCAGATAACAGAACAGCAATGATACAATGCCTCCCTGTAAATAGGAAATATATATTGATAGGATATTCATAAATATCATGAAAAAATCAACATGAAAACTAATTTTTTATGTGTAATTCTTACCTGCAGCCCATCCATGGAATATATGATAAGATTAAAAATGAGTATAACATGACAGTCTCCCTTTCTGTGATTATAAGCAAGAAAAAGAAAGTGCAGTCCAAATAAGGGGATGAGAACCATTGTTGCTCGCACTGCTCTCCTGTATAGTTCATAAAGTTAATTTAGTTTATTTGAAACAAGCAATAATAATAAAATTCTTCATTTTATTTTACATAAGTTGAAGTTTTTACCTGAATTGTGCTGGTTCATTTGTGTTTGTTGATCTTAGTTTTGTAATGATTATTTGGACAATATGAGCCAGGAAACAAAAATTTACCTGCAAAAGGAAAGTATGCAAGACATTAAAAATTTTGTTTACTTTAGAATATTTTACAAAAACAAATCTGGATGTTTCTTGAAAGAAAAACTAACTAAATTTGTCAGTATGACTTTTTACATAATTTTGAAAAAGTTTTGTTTTTTAAATTATTTTTTTGTTTAGAATTCAAAATGATGGTGCTAACTGCCTTGATGAGTAGCTGTTTTTGTTCTAAGCATTGTTTTTATATACAAGGTGCCCAAAAAAAGTGGAACAAGCATTTATTTCCTTAAATATTACAAATAGAAAAACAAAATTTAAGTTAAAAAGAAAAATATATATATAAAAGAAACAGAAAAAGTAAATAATAATGATAACAATACACCTTTATGCGTGCTCAACACAGCAGCATCAAGTGATTTCATCATCAAAATTTTCTTAAAATTAATCAACAAAAAACTATAGTATTACACAACAGCAGTCTGTTGTTTAATACACTTAAATTTTGTTTTTCTATTATTTGTTTTTTTAAAATTTTATTAGAAGTAGCTGCATATGCGCCTTTCTATATAATGCGAAAAGGGTTTCAATTAATTTTAATTTCTATTAAATTTTATCAATTGTAGCTCTTAAATATTGCACCTAGACATATACTTCCAATAACAAAGTTTCATCAAATAAGGTAGGAATTTGGGTGAAACATTTTTGGTATCTGTGGAAGTTGAACATAAAAAGCTAAGAAAATTAAATTTTTTTACATTCCCTACAAAAAGTAAAATATTCCTCTTGCACTTACCTATGTATAAACAAAATTTCGCAGTTTTATTTGCTAAACTTGCAGAGATATATTAATTTTTAAATTTCAAGGGGCTGCTCACAAATTTATATGGAGATGTTTATTGCAGAAATGAAAATTTATTCAACATAGAAAAACAGAGAAATGCAAATCTTTCCCTAGTAGTTCATCATCCAGTCATCAAGGATTGAAAGAAAATTTGCCAAAGACACATAACTGTTACTCAGTTTCATTGGCAGATAGTTGCAACTATCGACTTGGTAAAGAAGGGAAGGACAACTTGAGACAATTAAATTTAACGTAAAACAGGGAAATAGCCTAATATCGTACAAGAATATTAAATTTTTGCTCTCAGCATTGTGTGTATTATTAAGTTTTTCCTAAAGGCAATGGCGACTCATCCTATAGATTTGCAGTAACTCATTAAAATTATTTTTAAAATTCGTATTTTTATTCTTATTTGCTTACTTCTCTACTCTGAGAGTTCGATTATCAAAGAGAAAAGAAGACAGAAAATGATTGAAAAAGTAAGACAAAGACAGGATGGAGCTGCACACCAAATAATTTTGGAAAGCCCCAATATTCGCTCATTGCGTACAATTGACATAATGGGACAAGGCAAATAGTTATCCTTTCTGCCTTTGAACTTAGCCAGAACTGGATTTTCGGATGCTCCTGTTTTGCACTAGGCCAAATAATGCTCCTTTTTTCCTCCCTTTAATCTCGCCCATGGTTCGCCTTCACGCTATTGATTTTTTTTAATATTGTCTTTTGACTGTTTTTAGGTTTCCAATTCACTTTCATGTTGTCTCAGTGGAACTTGGCTGGTTTCTACATATTCAATTTCTGTTATTAAAAGTGACTCTCCGGAAAAAAAAGGGCTGTAATTTTCTAAAATACAATTCAGATAATTACAACCTCAAGTGTGCACTATTTGATGGTAAAACTATTTTTTAAAAATTGTATTTCAGTTGTATTCTAGTAATATTTTTCTAGCACTACTTTGTTTCTGAGCAATTGAGTAGTCATGCTTTGAATATTTTTCGAAGGTTCACAAGTTGAACTATTTAAGTAAATACTTCAATTGATATATTATTTGACTATTTTTAGATTTAACAAGAGTTAACAATTACATTATTTCCTGATTCCGCCATTTTAATTATTTATTGGAATATGTATATTATCCCTAAAACGTACATTGAAAGACTGGATAAAACAGCAGTGAGAGGTATGGAAAAGTGGTCTAAGTCAATAACTTTGTCTTCTTATACCTCTAAGTTTTACAGATAGAAGCGGGCAACTTTAGATGTGAATTGGTGAATGTAAGAAAAACATTTTACTAATTGACATTTTTGCTGTACGAGGGGCCGTATAAAAATTTAATTTTTGTAACTTTTTATTATCAATTCCATTGGAAAATTTGTATTTTCATACAAATTCTTACCTTATTTGATGAAACTTTGTAATTGGAAGTATATGTCTAGGATCGATATTTAAGGAAATAAACACTCATTCCACTTTTTTGGTATACCCTGTATATATATATTCAAAGTTTTGTCATATCATGAGAAAAACATTTACCTGTTCATAAACAAACAAACAAACGAAAAAAAACTGTACATGTTGCTATTTTTTTATGTACTGGGGACTTATCAGGTAGTGCCCATCCCGTCTGTTTTTTGTTTTATTTGCATTATATTCCATGCTTTCTTGTAGCAGTAAATGCAGAATTAGAAAGCACATGCAGACATGACACAGGATTGGAACAAAAAAAGCTGAACTTCATAAATACAGTATTGTGTCAAACGTAAACACCGACAATTAAAATAAGTGTTATTAATTGAACAATAAATGAATAAATTTAAACAAAAAGTGCTTGAGATATTAAAAATATTGTAGAATTATTATTTAAAAGAAAATTAATGGATAAAAAATGAATTCGCAAAAAGTTTTGTTAAAATAAAAACTATGGTAAAAATTATCTCACTAAAAATATGGCCTTGTAAAAACTTTTTTTGATTATACATAATTATTAAAACTTTTGTTTCTCATTTTTTGAGCTAACAGTTCAAGCTTTCTTTTATGCTTCAGTCTGCTATTTTCCTCCATTTTCTAAATTTTGTTTTCTTTCTTTGATTGGGGGTTTTTCTCTATTTTTTTCTCACTATCAAGTTCCTCTTAGTACCATTTGCCTGATGACCTAAAATGTTTGCACGTTACTTACTATCAATAGCATCACGTAAAAAATCTTTTTTCTAAAATATTCAACAGCAGACTGCTCTTTGCTCATCATTTTGTATTTAACACTCTAAATTGAAGAATATGTTTCAATATACATTCTTCCTGATCTTTTATCTATCAAATCTGACATTTTGAATATGCACACGGCAGGCAGTTTTTGTTTGTGTGCTTTTCACGTCTTTTGTGTGCGCACCATCTCCCCCCAAACGCATTACCAAAAATTTTAATGCAGATTTACATCGATCCCAAGAATGACAAAATTCGATGCCGAAAACGCTGAAATCCGCGTTGTCCAAACGTGTCATGTCTGTGTTGATAGACAAAGGTTAGGGAACGAAAACTAACAAAAATGAAATCGAAATAACTAACAAAAACGAAGAAAAGAATGTTAAAAAGACCGCGAAAATAAATTGGCTTCAGCGATCTTTTTCTCTCACGAAATTCGGATCGGAAGAAATTTGTGGATGATTTTCTTTCATCCAATCAAAATTCGGAATGAATTGTGAGTGGATGAAATGAAAGACGATTGGGCGAAACGAGAAAGAAAAGAATACAGCCTTTTGAGGCATTCCTCCCAATGCTAAACTTTGACCCCAAAGCGCGGCAAAACGCCGATGCATAACTTTCGGCAGGATTACGCAATATCTTATGAATTCAAAACTCTTTCGCCATTATCAAAATTTTCACATGGCACACAACTTTTGTTTGTGTGAGCACCCCCCTCCCAACACATTAAAAAAAATTTTAATGCAGATTTGCATCGATCCCAAAAATGATTAAATTCGATGCCGAAAAAGCGGAAATCCGCGTTTCCGCGGAAATGTGTCATGTCTGCACATGTTTTTAATAAAAAGACTGAAGTTCAAGCTTTATTTTTATTGGTTTCATAAAGTAGGATATTGGTTTCTGCTTTAAATGGCAATAATAAATTATTAATTTTTCTAATGTTTTCTCACATATATAGGTTATTTTCCAATTTTTTTCAGGCAATTTCTTTTAACATAGTGAACCAATAGTTAATTCCTGAAAATAAATTTTATCTTGCTTATTTCGGATATATTTTAATTCAAACAATACTCTTTAAAATTTGATATTAAATTCAGAACAACACTATCAAATCAAATTTTAATTATATATTATTCTAATAAATAGATTATGTTTTTAAAGAATATAATTATAATTTTTTAAATTGAAAATTAACTTACAAATAATGCAGCAAGCATAGGTACATAAATAACCCATTCATAGTAACCTGGAACTGTCCAGCATCTATAAAATGAAATTATAATTTTGATGAAATCCACAAACTTTTCACACTTGTACACATTTAAGTACATAGTTAAACTTACAGTTCATCTGCCATCATTTGCCTTGTAACAGCCCAAATAGTAACTGGAATGAAGGGCACACCTACATTGGGTAACAAAATTATTAAATTATTGAACACTAACATTTAAGACATTAAAGGGTGGCAAGAAATATAATTTTATATGGAATGATTTGAAATTAAAGAGACAAAATCATAATATTTGTTATCTAAAAGACACATTTCACTTTTATGATTTTATATTGTATTTGTAAGGCATTTTCGTTTTATTAAGAGAAGTAGAAGTCATTCCAAAAAGCATCAAAAGTCTTTAATTGCAGTCTTGATGTGACTTTTAAGCATTAGAAGGCATTGGTTTAATATTTTTAGAAGAAGTTTTAAGTTATTTCAATTCATGATCATTTTGAAATTAAGCATGAAGCTGTACATACTACTAGAAAGTGTTAAATCGGTGGATGGTCATTTTATAACTTTGAAATGGAAAATACCCTTAATTTGTAATGCAATAGAAAAGAAATAGGTGGTTCAGGATTTTGAATTGGCTGGGGAAGTTCAGACCAACTAAAAAAGTGAAGTTAGTAACACCAGTTATTCTTAGAAAGGCACAATTAAAAAAAAAGGATTTATTGTATATTATGTGTGACGAGTTATGTGAAATGGTGGGAGATTTAATAGTAGATATGAGCATCTCCACTTAGATTTAGCACAAAATATGTATCTACACTGCAAAATGATAAATTTTAATGCATTTATCAATTATATTACATCTAATCAAGGTTTACTTTAGAAAAAAAAATGTTCTGCCATTATTCAAAATTTGTTTCAGTGAGTCGGTGTGTTGGAAATCCACATACATATAAATATGCAGCTCACAAACTAACACTGCCATTTACCGTAATAATAAATAGCAATCATTTTTTAATCCAATTCTTATTTCATGATAATGGTAGCCAATAAAATGAACATTCATGAGTGCAAAATGCAATGCAAAGGCCATACATTTACGAGCACTCCACTCTATGACCAATTAGTCGTTTATGAGAATTGGAGTCGTATGGTTGGAAGTTTGGATATCCAAATGCTCCATTTGGACTGCTGGGTCATAAATGCTAAGATGCGATTGGTGTAGATACATGGGGATGGGATGAGGCTTTCTTGCTCTAGAGGAAATCAGAGCAGTCGGGGTTCGCGTTTTGGAGGTGGGGGGAGAAGTAGGGGATTGATTTGTATTGTGTGAAGCAGCTGTGAATGACCTACCTAAATGGATTATCTGAAAAAAAGGAGTGCCACCATGCCATTTGTTTGGAATGGAGTGCTCATGAATGACCGCTTAAGAGTTTTTTAATAATTTCTAGGAAGTGTTATAATTAACCAAGCTTTTCTTGAATTTGCAGGACTTATCAGAGAATATTATTTGGAAATATTCCTTACTTTGATTTTTGTTCTGTTTAAGTAATCTTGGTAATGTGACGGCAATATGATTCTTTTTTTTGACGATTGCTCAAAATAGCTGAATGTTAATTTATATGTTTCATTTATCTGTAAGCAATATTTATAATGCAAGAATAACGATTTTTTAAAAATATATCCACAGATTTTGGCATTACAGTGACATTTATATACATAAAGCTGAATCATTTAAGTTTTAAAATGAGTATCTTTTCAGTTTCTCATTTCCTTTCAAATATTTAAACTTAAATCAAGATGTTTGCCATTTTATAGAAGTACAAAAATGTTAAGTGATAGGATTAATGTACATACCCCATCCAATAGCACAAAATATTAAAATTCCTTTCTGTTCTGCAAATGCTGCAGCTATTAGCTTATGCAGATAGAATCCCTCACAGAACATCCACATATAAGTAGACAACCTCATGTATTTGGTGATTGTATAAAACAGTTTACATCCTGGCTGTAAAAGAAGATAATGAAATAGTTAAAAATGTTCATTTTTGTCAAAAGAAGTACAACTACTTGTTCCATAAATTATTAAAGCTATCTTGTACCTTTGATAATGTAACACTTAATGAAATATCTGTTTTGTGATTGTGCTTACTAATTTCTAGAAAACGGACCTCCTTTTCCCGTCTCACAGGTTGCTATGTAAGTGTATGTTAGGGAATAACAATAAAGTGTGAATGTGTTTTGTTGTGTCGAAAATTACATTTGAAACAGATAAAAAATTGATAGTGTTAACACTCCATTTTGAAGTCATTTGAGAGCTGTTTGAAGCTAAAGTTTGTAATTCTGAAGCAAAGAAGGATACCTTAGGAAGCATTCCCTCTGCATAGAAGATTTGTTCATGTAGGAATTAAAGTCCTACTGGTTGAATCTTTGATAGAATTGGGTATTTAATCTGCAGCATTAATATCCCGAATCCAAGATTAGGCTACAATGGGCTACTGATGTTTTTGATTACATTAACTTTCTGGTTTGAAGCAATATTGAGGGTTATTTAAGGCAGACCTCGTCATTTTGAGCTGTCAGCAGATGACAAGGACAACAAAAGAGCTGGCAACCCATCTCCGAACTTCCATGCCACACCAGCGGGACGACGTTTGACCCTCGTCGTTAGATTTAACCTTCACCAGGCCCACATACATGACGGATCTTTGGTTGTATTAGGTTTCGAATTAGGTATCTACCGTTCTCAAAGGTAAGACCTTGCCACCAGGCTTCTCCGGACCTTAGAAACTCGGGAAGAAGAAACAGTGATGGGTAACATTTATTTAGTATAACTATTGACTCAACCTACCTCACATTTCCTAGTTTGTTTTAATGTTGTACTCATTCTATTTTGATATCTTTGTTCTTCATTGTCATTTCTACAAACTGTTCCAAAAAGTAATTTCGCATCTGGAGCTTTACTTAATAAGGATCAGTTAATTGTATTTACTCTAAAATGGTTTTTCGTGTGAAGATGGCATAAAGGTAATGCAAAAGGAATTTTTAGTATATCAAAAATATTTGAAATTTATAAATACAAGTAATAAACTGTTTCAACACCACTGAAAATGATATTGAACTCGGAAGGGATTATAGAAATATCCCTGACATTTTAACTGTAAAATAATATAAATAAGATGGTATTTTTTTGAAATACTAATAAAACATCAACATCAGTGATAAAAATAAAAAGCTGAATAAATTTAATAATAGAATAACGTACCCCGTTCTCTTCAAGAACGCTGTTGTAGTTGTTAAAAGAGTCGAGGATGAAATAGCTCTCAAATATTGTTACAAACACACCTGTTAAAAGCAGTGCTATAAAGAGATTCTTGTGCATGAATATGCGGTGAACCTTAAGTTGCCTGAAAAGAAAGCAAACATTTGAGAAATGAACTAAACTTCTAATATTTAATTATTTTCACAGATATTGAACATTATATATTATGCATTATGATACCAAGTACTTGAAATATGCTCTTCGAATTTAGTAGAATTTTAAATTTTAATTCAGACTTTGTTTTAATATGCTAATGGAGGAAAATTTATATTCCACACTAATTTATACAAAAAAGAAAATAAATAAAACTGGCGATATTTATTAACACATTCACTGCGTAGTCGGTCTTGGGACTGATACCTGGTTGCTCCAACCATGCGTGCTCGTTCCTGTGACTGGGGTATTAAGCAGGCCATTCATATCTCTTCCGAAATAGAAATTTTGGAACATGGAAAAGAAAAAACAAGCGTCAAGGTCGAAAGCCTATGGAAAATAGCATAGCGTCTTGGAAAAGTGGGATTTCCAACCAAATTCCGGCAGTTCGTGCGCCGAATCTTTGGTGGGACCTTTTGCTAGGGTAGTCGGCATTTCAAACGATTTGACTAGATCGATGCCCTGCTACGAGAGTAGCAAATCTGAAATTCGTGGAGTGGGGGAAGGAATAGGGGGAGATCGAAGAGCAGTTGTAGAGGGGGAAAGAAAATCGCTTTACCCTACTGCCAGCGCACGTTGTAACTTCAGATGAATGGAAGTGCATGACTTTTCGACTTGAATGGGTGGGAAAAAACTGTTGGGACAAATGGATGGAATGGAGTACAGATGAATTGCCGGCTTTAGATTTGAAAAGGGCACCGGAAGTTAGAGAGGGAACTTGCCGTTGCTTAAGTCGTACTACAAACGAGTGTTTAAGTCGTACCAGTTACGCTTTAAGGATCTCTTGCACGTCTAAAGATATATATCATTTACAGAAAGAGAATATTGTTCTTTAATATGTAACATGAAATGTGCCTTTTTTCCAATTTTTAGGCAGGGTCCATAAACGTGACAAAACGTACCGATAGTACTTATAGATAAGAAGATATGGACGAGGCGTTATGAAAATTACCCAATGATGATATGGACTTCAACGAAAGTATAATATTCTTTAACCGAAATTGCGACGTCGCCTTCTAGAACTAAATAAACATTATAAATTTGGAAAACCGAAAGGGTTGACCGAGGATTAACTCATGACCGCATAGTTTACTCAAAGAATAGTTATACAAGATGTTTTTGCGTCATTTACTTCCAAGGTACGGCTTAGGACATAGGTGGTACGACCGGTTTTTTTAGTTGTAGCGATGTTATTACTTTAAGATTTGTTAATTTCCTTCGACAGAGTGCGTGTATTTTGAACTTTTTTCTATAATAAATAGCTGCAATATTCATAGAAGTTGTGAATAATGCATAATTTAATCCTTCATTTAGTAAAACCTGCAATTTGTAGACTTTTCTTAGAGATTACGTCTTAAGAAACCTTATCATTCTTTGTTAAAACAAGAAAAGGGACGAATTTATATCAGCAAACTTTATTTTGAATTTTCTAAGGTAACACCATACGTGCATTGAGATATTAATTGAGACAGAAATAGGAACATACTCTAATATGATGAATTAGTTGAGATTATATGCATACAGAAAAAAATAAGATTTTAGTATTCATTTCTGTTGTAATGCCTTAATATATTCGAAAATTGCGAAATATTTCCATTTAAGGCTTACCTGTAGACGAAAAATATTATAAGTGCTGGAATGAGAAGAACAATAGAGATTCCAAATGTGATGAGATGTGTCTTCATTAGCAGCTTTATATCCTGAAAGTAGAAGAAAAATATTTCAACTTTCCAGCAAATTTATAATTACAAACATATTAAAACATGGTATTGTGAGACATGTTGGAAGTTCTGTTTCTTGCGTCCCCTTTCTTCTTGTAAATAATTGGTGTTATGATGTCGCCCCTCTTTCCCACGATGGCCGGCCAGACAACCCTAACCGAAGTCCCCGAGGGAACGACACAAGATGAGCGTAAGTGGGTGATAAATCTGCCAACCTTGCGCAAGCCTGCAAAGGCCCAGCGGAGTGCGATTTCTTTGGCAGACCACCTGCGTGTAAGCCGGAAAAGACCTCCGGTTAAGATTGACCACATCCAATCAACACCATGAAGGAAGGCACACGACTGCGGTTGGGTGATTTGTCCAGCTTGAGAACGAATCACCAGGAGGTAAATCACCAACCACTCCCCTGGCCTTTGAAGGTAAGGTGTTTAAAAAGGGAGGGAAGTAAACAGGAGGAAAGTATCTCCGACGTGTTGGTTTGTAAATCCGAAATCGGAACTCATACGACGAACGGGCATTTTTATTTACACCGTGTTAGCCGAACGCATCTCGGCTGGAAAGTGTCCCTTTGGAGGACCGATTGCATTTATCGAGCGTTTGTTAACCTCGATATTTTATACCGACCCTCCGTGTTTTCATAACTCGCCCTGAGTTATCTATAGACTGCTGAACTCTCTTAGTTCTCCGAACTTTCACGACAGAACTGAATCTCAGAGTATTATCACCGTTAGTAACTTCGACGTAGTCAAGTTACGTATTATTCGTTGACTCTCGCGATTTATATCCGGGACTTGGTTTATCTTTGTTCTTGCAATATGTATATAATAAATGTACATAAATTGTATTATAGAAAATTAATCAAGATTTTAATTAAAATTTATAATGCTGTAATTCTGTGACTTCTTTAAGTCTGCTGATCCTTGATCAAACCCCGGCCAAACTAGGCCACAACATTACAGTGTCTTCATCATTTTAACCAATACCATATTCAGTGTCCTGCTTTATACGAACTGCAAAATTTTAGGCTTGCCGAGAAAGTACAGAGAACATTATCAAAAAGATTATTAAATGCAAGTGGAATTACAATGAAACTAATTCCTGATAGTTTTCTTTACTTTTTCAAAAGGAAACATTTTAAACTTGGTTTTGCATTCCTTCTTTCATTTACAACATCTAACGTAAGTATGCAATTTATAATACTTCGTAATTTATAAATGATAGGCATTCATAACAATGTCTGCGTTTCGTGCAAAGCTTTAAAGTATAGTGATAACCAAAATTAAAGTTTCATACATTTTTGGCAATTATTAAAAACAGTAACCTCATATATTTTAAAAATTCATGTTGTATATAATTTGGAGATTGAGAAATACAACGTAAATTACTAGTGCCTGTTAAATGGGTAAAATGGTATGTTTTTTGAAGAAAACGCGAAATTGACTATTTCCCTAATTTGTAAGTTTATATTAACTTTTATTTCTATTAAAATGAGTTCTCGGAATCATTTACATGATGGGTTGAAATGGAGAACTAACGAAAGTTTAAAGCTGGCCAATTTCAAGCGGAAGTCTTCGATGGTTTATAACGTTACTGGCTGCCTATTGGGCATGCGTATAGAGAATTTCATATCAAAATATCTTTATATATATCAGACGTTTCGAGTTTGTAAATTTAACTTTAAACAGAAGTGCATATATCGATTTTATAATTGCTTTATAAAAATGTATTCAAATTTCATTGCTTTTCCTCGATCCAAAACATATGCCAACTCAGTTTTTAAAGAATACAGAAAACTGAGATCAGTCGCTCAAAATGCTGTTGCAAAGAACTTTTAACGTTACTAGATTCATTATAATTTTATTTAACAATTGTGAAATGGATATAATTTTTGTTGCTAACTCTACAATTTTAATAATTTTTTTCTAATGGGAATAAAATTAAGTTTCGTCAATAATTCTTAACCTTCCAATAAGCACATGTGGTAAAGCTCTGTAAAATAACATACAAGACGTTTTATTCTTTTCACCATGCACAGTTACAATGTTACAAGTTATACTGTTAATATAGTCATATTCTTTTTCTGTAATTTTTAACTGCAAATGAATTTTTCAGCATTTTGCAATTATTTTCAAGAAATAGGGACACTATGATGATAGGTTGGCTTTCTCATGATAAAATTCATAAAATTGAAGAAGTGAATTTTCTAAGGATTCTTTTATGTGAAATCATCAAAAGTCATTTAGAAATCGTTGAGAGTCACGTTTATTTTGGGAAATCTTTTGCTTACCTCACCTTGGCCGCATGTAGAATAATCACTGTATTCGTTGCCCTTGAAATTGATAAACCAGGTAGCGTTATCCCAACATTCTTTTGTTGCATAACCTGAAACAAAATCGATTAGCTAATATGATTCTAAAAAATGCATTTATCAAACAAAATAAAATCTACGATATCCATATACACACTCTAATCGTGGCATAATAACCATTTCTAAACGGTTAGAGATAGGTATATACTTCCATTTGGAAAAATGCTCTAAATGACGTATAATTTATTTTGCTTCAGTCAGTAAATGTACTACTGAAAAAAATTATGTTGTCTACATTTTTAGGCCATACCCCGGTCCTATTAGTCAAATGGTATATACTTCAAAATGCTCTAAATGACGTATAATTTATGTTGTTTGAGTCAGTAAATGTACTATCGAAAAAAATTACGTTGTCTAATTTTTATGCCGTACCCCGGTCCTATTAGTCATATGGTATATACTTCCATTTGGAAAAATGTTCTAAATGACGTATAATTTGTGTTGTTTGAGTCAGTAAATGTACTACTGTAAAAAATTACGTTGTTTACATTTTTATGCCGTACCCCGGTCCTATTAGTCATATCTAATAAAATAATCTTGACACACTAACGTTTAAAACGAGAAAAGTTCCACTCTTCTGCGATGAAAACTAAAAGAGTTACGGAGATTTGAATTTCGATATTTCAGGGCTATAACTGGCTCTCTCGACTAAGCGTCGCGCGTTGGTTGGCGGATCTTCCTGTAGGTGGTCATTGAAATGGTCTAAAATAATTATATTCAAAGCTTCGTAACTCGGCTACTTTTAGTCGCAGAAGTGTAGAACTTTTTTCTGTTTTAAAATATTAGTTTGTCAAGAATATTTTACAGAATATCTCTATTAATAATAAAGGATAATGTGTGTATGTCTGTCTGTGTGTTGGAGCTCTGCAGGGCAGGCCGCTGGACTTAGAGCTACGAAATTTATCTCGAACATTCTTTGGAAGGTGAAAATGTGCACCTCGGAGCCGGTTTTTTGAAATTTTAATTAATTAAAAAATAAGCGAAATTTCGGTGTTTTTCCTTAATAGCCTCCGAAAATATTAAAGCAAAAAATTATTTTTACACCACCTGAAAGTGCAAAAAATTACCTTTTCAGTGATATCAATTAAGTCGCCGTAAAAGTTTTTCTCTAATTTTAATAACCTTTTAAAAAGATTTTTTGGCATAATTTACAATATTTTTCATTATTGAAAGCTAAGGTAATATCTTAATGTTTAATGGTATGTTTTAATCAGCATTATTTCATACAGCTAATATGCTGCAGGACGTAAAATGTGCCGCGACATTTTAAAGTTAAAATCAAATGCATAATTTGAGAGGAATATGAGAGTGATGTTGATGCCGACGACGGGCAATTGTATGCTCTATGACACAGACAGTTACTTGACTCCATTAGGGACGTTCATGCAGACAACGAACAGAATAGGTGCAAGACTATTAAAAGAACATGGGTTAAATATCTATCAAAATTTCAAATTTAAAACCATTAATATCAATTTATACATAAGAGATTCATTTGAAATTATGTTCCCAGCGAACAAGCTGATCGCCGAATGCGGCTAGTAATTAATAGGACGAGGTCACTGTATAAAAATTTAGACATCGTAATTTTTTCAACAGTAGGGAGAAGTAGGGTAAAACCGGTTAGCTAAGACTTGAAAGCCTACTGGAGATAAACTATTCGACATAGAGCTTGTCAAATTTTATTAAAATATTCATTGTTTATCGGAGTGCAATACATCATGCTTGTAAGAACTTGCAAAGTGCTTACGTGTGCATTGAGGTTTATCGCTGTTGAAGTATATGTAGGCGGGGCAAGGTGCTTGCTGGATAGTTCCTGGTGCAGTGTCAGGCCAACAGTTCCATCCGTCCCAAGTTCGACTACAAACTGCCTCTATCAAAGAAATTCAGTATTTATAGATGCTTTTCAAAAGATATTTCAAAATGAAATTAAATATATCTTTTAATTACAATGGAATCATAAAATAAAATAATTTAATTGTTGCAATTTGCAATGCAAATTTCAGCTTCTCGAAGAGAAAAAAACAAGTTCGAATTCAGATTTTATCAAAAGCTCTTAAGCAAGTGAAGTTTGCTGCACTTGAAGCTGGTCTTAAAATACCTATTTTTTATTTTAAAAAATGAGATATATTTAGTAGGAAATTAAAATTTACTGTTAAGAGCTCTTCTAAATAGTCATGCACCGAATTCCTAAGATTGCTTCAGTGACAGCATTCTATCTACCTCAATATTCTGAAACTGAATATCTTTAGTTTTAGCAATTTTTTGTTGGCTAGATCTATACCTCCTATAATATGACGAGGAAAATCTTTCATTTCATTATACAAAATATTATATTCATGATTTATTGAATCTTCTCACTTTATTTCTATATATAAAGACTCTTCAGAAGAAAAAATATACAGGGTGTCCCAAAAAAGTGGAACAATCATTTATTTTCTTAAATATTGCACCTAGATATATACTTCTAATTACAAAGTTTCATCAAATAAGATAGAAATTTGTGTGAAAACACTTTTTGTTCTGTGGAAGTTAAAAATAAAAAGTTAAGAAAATTAAATTTTTATACGTTCCCCTTAGAGTAAAACTGTCAAAGAGTAAAATGTTCCTCTTACACTCATCAGTTTATACAGTAAGTTTCACGATTCTATCTGCAAAGGAAAGAGTGTGCGAGATAGAGCAAAAGTGTCAATGCCTGAAATGCTCCTCTTGCACTTATCTATGTATAAACTAAGTTTCACAATTTTATCTGAAAAACTTGCAGAGATATATTAATTTTTAAGTTTAGAGGGCTGTTCACAAATTCATATGGAGATACTTATTGCAGAAATGCAAATTTATTCAACATAGAAGAACAGCGAAAACCAAATATTTATCAAGTCATCATCCATTCATCATGGATTGAAAACAAATTGCCAATGACGCATATAGGCGTCATTGGCAGTTTGTTTGTATTGATACTCAGTTTCATTGGCAGATAGTTGCAACTATCGACTTGATACAGAATGGAAGGGCAATTTGAAAAAATAAAAAGGCATAACAGGAAAATAGCCGAATACTGAACAAGAATATTAAATTATTTTATCCCAGCGTTGTACGTATTTTTGCCTAAAGGCATTGACGATTAGTCCTTCAGGGCTGCAGTTGCAAACCTCACTAAAATTATTTTAAAAAAATCGTATTTTAGTTTTTATTCTTATTTGTTTATTTCTCGACTCTGAAGTTCGATTACCATCGAAAAAAGAAAAGAAGATAGAAATTCAATGAAAAAGTAAGACAGAAATAGGATGGGGCTGCACACCAAATAGTTTAATAAAGCACCAAAATTCTCTCATTGGAGCGACTAAGCGACATAATTGGCTAAGGCGAATAGCTATTTTCTCTCTCTTTGAACTTAACCAGAACTGAGTTTTCGGATGCCCCTGTTTGGCGCTAGACCAATTAATGCTCCTTTTTTGTTTCTCTTTTAATCTCACCCCAGGTTTGCCTTCGAGCTCTTGATTTGGTTTCCTTCGATTTCTCTTTCATTGGTTATTTTTAGGTTACGGATTAACTTTCATGTTGCCTCAACAGGAACTTGGCTGGTTATTACGTATTCGTTTTCTGCTTGTTCCTGAGCAGATGACTTCATGGACCATCACTGCATTTGATATTTTTCGAAGTTTTACGAGATTATCTATTTTTGTAAATACTTCAATAAATGCATTTTTGACTATATTTTTAGATTTAGCAACAGTTAACAAATAAAATGATATTTCCTGATTCTGCCCTATTAATAACTTATTGAAATATATGTATAATCCCTGAAATGTATATCGAAAGACTGGATCAAACACCAGTCGGATGTATTGAAAAGTGATCAAGTCAATAATTTTGTCTTCTCATATCTCTGTAAGATTTACAGATAGAAGCGTGCAACTTTGTATGTGAATAGATGAATGTAAGAAAACATTTTACTAATTGATATTTTTGCAATGCGGGGTCCGTATAAAAATTTAATTTTTTTGACTTCTTATTTTCAATACCCTTAGAAGCCAAAGTGTTTCCATACAAATTCTCACCTTATTTGATGAAACTTTGTAATTGGAACTATATGTCTAGGATCAATATTTAAGGAAATAAAGGCTTGTTCCACTCTTTTGGGACACCTTGTATTTGGGATAAATTTAGGAGATAAATTTCGAAGCACAGGGGTGAATAGTGAAAATCTATTGACATTTTGTTTCATTTCTAACATATCCAAAATGCTCAAACGAAACGGTTTCTAATGCTTGAAATTATCGAGCAATTTATTGTCGATAAAAGCGCATGGCAATGTAGATATATGTGTATCCAACTTTCATTTCACCCTGTAAGGTATAACTTCCCAAAGAAATCACGTGGATTCTTAAAGCTATTTTTAAATAATATCACACACATTTCAGTGTATCTTTACTAAATTTTCCCATCTCGGAGATGCAATGTTATTTATACCGAAATACACGCTAACTTCAATATCTAAAATTATCAATGGAGTCTGGCACTAGAAGTGATTTTCCACATTTGGCAGCCATCTTTTGTTCTTTTCTGCATAAGATTTTGAAATTTCTGAAACTAATGTAAACTTTCGTTCTTTTTTCCTCAAGCATTTAAAATAAAAAAGTATTAAAATCTAGGTAAAATTTATAGCAAATTTGATGGCAATAACACATTTTTTAACACGTTTCTTCTCAAAACAGAAAACTTACGGAAGTTTATAACTGGTGTCTTATCAACATGAAAACATTTAATTTGTCTTCAGTGATATAGTCGCAAATTAAGCAGTTCCAGAACGCTCTAACTTGAGTGGCAAAGATCACTCTGTTTTTAAGAAGGTTTTTACGATTTTTTCTTATTTATTTCTTATAAAAATAGAAGTGGCGGAACGTTGTTCCAGTGCGTTCCGGCTCCACTACCTCCTGTTTGTCTTTTACTTTTTCGTATTAACAAAGAGAAAGCACTGTAATCATAAAAAAATTGACCTCAATATTTTAATGAATATCCACGTTTTAAACTTCCCCGAGTCCGAAAAAGAGCATTTTTCAAATTTTGTCTGTCTGTTTAGGAACTTGAAAAGTCAAAAATGGAACAAGCTAGACGAATGAAATTCGGTGTATGGTGTTTACACCAAAATTGAAGATATGTATCAAATTTGGGGTGAAATCCGTTTATGCGCATTTGAACATAACTTAAAAATGCAAGGATTTAGATGGATGGAATTTTGTGTATTGTCTTCAGAACTGCAGATCTGTATGAAATTTTTTAGACCAAAACCCGTCTATTGCTTGGCGGTCTTTCTGATCGAGAGTGAGCACAATAACTCAAAAAATCAAGAAGCCAGATACATGATGTGGTGTTGACAACAAAATTGTTAATCAGCTAAGACTAAAACCTAGTTGGATGAGGTTGAAAATATACAGGGTGTACACAAACGAAATGACACATTTCAAACATTAATAAAAAAACTAAAACTAAAAATGTTGGAAATACGAATTTTTTAAAATGAGAGCGCATCTCAATTTTTTTTCTTTCTTTCAGATAGGTAACAAGCCACTTCGGTGATCTAGGGGGTCGTAAATTACTGGAAATTTGTTTAGAGCCATTATCTGAGAAAATATTAAAACTGGTAGAAAAATTAAACCATACACTGAATTCCCTACCATGTGTTTGTAGGGAATTTTACGCTCTTTAATTTGTTAATTCACATGTAGTGTTAAAACTGAAGAGTTTTCGCGATATTCACGAAAAATATAAAAAGAAACCAGAAAACACGCATAGGCTTCTGCTGATCGGTAGCCATTGCGTACGGAATTCTCTCGCTCTAAGAAATTTAGAACGGCGTAACGCCGCGTTACCTATCTCAAAAAAAAAAACTCATTTAAAAAAAAAATTCGTAGTTCCAACATTTTTAGTTTTTTTTTAAATTAATTTTTGAAATGTGTCACTTCATTTGTGTACACCCTGCATACTTTTTCTCTTGACTAAGCGGCGAAGCTGAACTGAAAACACGACATATGTGGATTAACGAAAAAGTCATGGGCGGAGCACCCCCGACTTTATTGTTATCTACGTATGTGAAACTATAATTTTAAAAGTTGGGTGTTTTTTGGTTTCGTTTTTCCACCGCTAATCAAGATACAATCAGCTATCAAATAAGGTTTATTATGAGAATTTTTATGTTAATATCCAAATTAAATTTCGAAATACTTGCAATTTTTTAAATTGACAAATGAATTTTAATGTTTATGGTAGGTATTGGGCCTTTTCTGTGAGTGAATCGCGTCTTTTACCGAACTGATTCAAAAATTGTGTCACATTTTTTCTCTCCTCTTTTTTGTGATTATTTTTCTTGAATGTTTTTACCCAACATTTTTTTTTAAAATTTTCCCTAAATTTATGATATCATTAATCACAATGCGCTCATCCTTCAGATAAGACTGTAATCCTCTGGCATTGCTTCATTTGTCCGTACCCGCATTACGTGATTTTTGAAATATTTATATCCTTCAAATGCCATAGCAAAACACAAATGTGTCATGAATGAAAAAATATACGGGTAATTTGAGTCAAGCATAGATAAGATAATTTTTATTTATCTTCCGTAGGATCACGATTTCTTTTGCCAAACACAATTGAATAGATAGATATTAACTCTTTATTTGTTCAGTATTGACGAATTATAACATTGAACTGTATTTGACGCGAACTTATTATTTAATCATTTATGAAAAGTTTTGTATCCAGTTTGATATGACATGCATAGAAAAATAATCTGGGACACTATATAACCCGGATGAGCAATGCGAGACGCTGGGCTATTGGAGAAAATCCAAAAAATGTCAATAAATAAATAACAAAGGATACAAATTAAGAACGAGTGAAATATTTAACAATTAAAAAAAAGTAGGAAGATATAAAAAAACGCAAATACTATTTTTGCTATTGCATATTCCCTTGAGGCTGATTTTTCCACAATCGTTTCCGTACATTCCGTTCGTTCCTTTGACCTTGTACCTTATAGTAAGAGAAAATGGAGGGGAAACCAGCTGGAGTGGTCTCTCTTAAACTTTCTCGTATACTTCCCCAAAAATGTGCTGTTTCCCCTCCCCCCTGCGTGGATAAAAAAATTCAAACCCACTGTAACCCAGAATCCAATGACTATCATTGTAGATTATAGTGATTGTAAAATATTTAGGTAAAGAATCCAATTCAAAGAAATGCGTACCGATTAAAACGCATCTGTCACACACTGCTAGGTTCCACTCTTGCCGGCTCAAGGACAAAGTGACGTAATTCGCTCAATAGCTTCCGCGTGCGCAAGAGATTGCTACCAGTACGCATGCGCATGGAGAACCGGATTAAAAAAATAATTATGCAATTTAGATGCTTTTTTTTAACCGATTGACACAAAAATTGGACAAAAATCTACAATTAAGGTAAGAAGGTCACACACCAAATTTCATTTATCTAAGTAATTTTGTTAAGAAGTTATTCCGATTAAGAATATGCGATTATACAGACCGACAGACAATCAACCCTTCGACGGATTTGGTTCAAAATTTGATACGGACCTACATTCATGATGATAAAACTGTGTACCAAATTTTATCCATCTAGCTATTCAAGTGTTTGAGTTATAGTCTTCACATGAACGCTGACAGACAGACTTCCCGTAGACAGATTTTGTCCAAAGTTTGACAGAAACCTACAAATTATGTGTAAAGATCACATACCAAATTTCATCCCTGCATTTCTAATAGTTTTCGAGTTATCGTGTTCACAGGCATACAGACAGACATACTTCCAAAATTTTGTTTTTCGGACTCAGGGAGATCTAAAACGTGGAGATTCGTCAAAATCTCGAGTTCGAATTTTTTCACGATTACAATACTTTCTCTTTGTATACTTCCTATACGAGAAAGTAAAAATAACGAGAAAAGTGAACTTCGGCCTCTACAGGCGTTGGGCATTTTAAAGAGTATATATGTGCCTTTTAAGGGCTGATTCGGATTCTAGTAAAGAAGCTGCTGATATGGGGTGCGATGAACAGCAAATGAAATTTTCAGCTCCACATACTTTAAGAAAAACAGATGATAGTATTGCTCATTCCTCAACAACTTCCGACAAAACGACCAAGGTTTATTTTTACAATTGAAAGAAAAACAAAATGAAAGAAAGTTACCTCTGAAATAGCTAAAAGATACAAGTAAACGCAAATTTCATCTCTTTTAAAAAAAAATTAGAAATTTTTGAAATAATTTTTACTTTAAATTATTATTAAAATTCGCTTTATCAGAAATAAAGAATTAGGGCATGTTTAAATACATAGTTTGCTCTTCCAAATAGGAAACCCCTTCTGAGAGGCCATTTTTCCTTGGAACGGAGATGGTCGCGGTAGAGAGCTTTCACTTTAGAATAATTTTATTTCTTGGAACACATAAAAATACAGAATTTGGCTTAATGTATACGATTACTCACCTGAAGTAAGTGGAGTTTGTCTCATGTGTTCACAGCACTCAACAGCAGCTTGGCAGCAACTTATCCAAAGATCTATTTGTTTGGATGTTCGGAATGTTTTGAAAATGGGACTGCTCCTGTTTGTGTAGGAGGGCTCGTAAAGTTTGTTTGTTTCAGGGTTTTGTAGCCACATGCCTCGCTGCCGCAACTTTGTGCTGAAATGAAAAGAAATACATCAAGTTTCTTTCCAATAATGTTTTTTAAATAACGTAATAATTTTTTGAGAAAAGAATTCGGATAAATTGCGTTTGAAAATATGCAAGGTGGATATAGAAATTCGTTAGGGGGAGGGCTACTATGGAACAAGTAATATAAAAAAAAATTAAGTCAATTCCTACTATGTATGAAATTATTAAATGTATTTGAACTTGAGTGATAGTTTTCGAGATATAATAAAAACGTACTGCGCATGCGTAAAGATATGGCTAAAATATGGGGGCGTGCTTCGATGATCCCATGGGCTATCCATATACCCAAGAACCAAGTCTGTAATGTTAATAGTTTTCGAGATATAATGAAAAACGTACTGCGCATGCGTCATGCAAAATATGAAGTGACAGACAAACGGACAAACATACAGACAAGAAAGCAAATTAATATTGCATTGTCATCTAGTTCTGATCTATGTTTAAAGTTTCAAGTCTCCAGCTCACCGGGAAGTTAGTTTAAAATCGATTGCAAAATTTGAACAAGATATATAAATATATATATATAAAATGTATTCATTATTGTAGTCGTTAAAACAAAACAGCAGGCCGAGTTAAATTATAAATTCCATTTTATTTATCGGAGAGTGACG
>BGPR01000475.1:299721-366498 GCA_013235015.1 Araneus ventricosus
AAATATAACTATTAAAATTTGAAATAAAATTAAGTGAGATTATTACATATATATATAGGTAGGCTTGCCAGATTTCTGAAATGTTCAACCGGGACACCGGAATGCCCCCCAGCGTCGCGGGTATTCCAGGGTACACATCCTTGGCGGGTTTTTAGAGTGTTTTAGAGGGTAGTTTATTCTCAATGATATGAATAAATGGTTACTGATTAGGAACCTAAACCAGGGGTAATAATAAATGATACAAGCATAAAAATTTAAACATTTTATTTCTTACATGTTAATATTTATAAGTTACTTAAGTAAGAAGAAACACTTTGAATGAGGAATAAAAATTTGAACAATATTTACATGTACTTTTCATTGGCTGGGACTTTTTTTAGAAAGTCTTTTTTGTTTTTAATTGTGTTGTAAAAATCTAAACAAGCTATTCCGATATTAATTTTACATGTCATCAAGCCTTTAACTGTAGATTCCTTCATCAAACCCCTATCCTCAGTTCATGCGTTGTTCGTCAAAGAAAATACTCTCTCAACTGGTGCTGATGTCCCAGGTAAGCAGCAGGCATGGTCACGATTGGCGAGACAAGACGATACGATGACAATATTATTTATTAGCAGACCATCACTCTTCTATAGTTTTCACTTTTCATACAGTACAGTGAAATAAATGACAAAGTAATTATCCTAAATAATCCTTCACAGTTAATTATTGTGAGACTTTTTTGGTCATCTATAATCAAATTTAATTTTTACCGGGACGTGAAGTAAACCGGCCGGGACACCGGGATTTTGTCTGAAAACCGGGACGTCTGGCAAGCCTATATATAGGGAGAGTGTGAACTAATAGTAGGAATTGAAAAAATGTTTTCCGTGTTTCTAATTTTCACTCTTTATTCCGGCTTGAAAAAAGCAAGTTCCGGTTTTGAGTAAAAGATGACAGTGTTTTTTAATTTATAAGAAATAGTTTATATATCGCAAATTTCAAAAAGAAAATAAAAATTTCAATTTCTAAATGTAGTTCGTTTTAATAATCCGAGACTAGCACTTTTGGATGATTTTACACCGGAAAGGTGTGTCATGCAATGAGTCATATGAGCGCATTTCCGGAGTGCTTTGTTAGATCACGCTCACTTTCCCCCTATTTTGGCGAAAATAACTCCGACTGGCGCATGCGCAAAAGCGCGGAGGGTTTCGGAATCCGAGAACATACAATATTATATTCTGAAGAATTCTCTTACCCAAATTTTAATGTGTGTTGAATATGACCACCCGATTTCATGGAATAATGGTAGTTCACTATCACAGTTCCTCAGATTATTTTTAATTTCTGTTAAGCACAGATTTGTGCTTACTTCAGAGTCAGTGCAAAAGTGACTAAATATCCTGGATTATTCTTGGTAGTCCTGATTACCGACTCTGGAAAGCTTGCTAAATGGAAGTTCAGAAACTCGGGTAACTTGAGTTTTGACTTATTTTATTAACATAGTATGGTTTATAGATTACGGAAAAGGTCATTTCAACGATAAAATCATAAAAAAATTCCCCCAGATCATATCAAATTTACAGAACTTGCAAATGTTTCCCTAAACTCTAACGATACGGGACCGTCCCATACGTCCCTTCAAGCAAAAGACGACAGCCCTCCGAAACGTCCGAATGCCATTCTTAAATTTCCACCCCCTTTCGTTAAGTGTGATCGATTTCACACCCGCGGAGTGTGCTTTCTTCGTTAGAGTGGTTCGCTCAGATGTGTTTGGGGAAGAGGGGAGTTTTCTTACAATTCGGACAATGCCTGCTGTCATTGTGGTGTTTGAAGGGGAAAGTGAATTTCCCTTATATTTGATAGAGGAGCTCGGACGTTGAGGTCCCTTTATTTCAATGTGTGTTGAATATGACCACCCGATTTCATTGAATAATGGTAGTTCACTATCACAGTTCCTCAGATTATTTTTAATTTCTGTTAAGCACAGACCTGTGCTTATTTCAGATTCAGTGCAAAAGTGACTAAAGGAATCAGAAGGAAATGTGTTAGTTGCGTTCGTGATAAATATTCAAATTCCATATTTTTTATAGGATACGTTTTCAGTACGAAAACCCTGGATAAAAAGTTCACGTGAAAAACAAAACAAGCTGTTCCCATTTTAGTCACGGAGCTTATGGTTTGGAAATATTCAATGACTCCTAAAATACTATTCAATTAACTAACTAAAATTATTTGTGAGATGATTACTTGAAAAATATATTTTATTTTAACTGGATTATATCCATATTCATGAAATCAATAATCAACACGATCAAGATGAAGTTCGATATTTCAAGTTAATTTTGCTTTCATAGTGAAAACAAGTCATCAAATATATTGAAAGTTCTCGGATTCCGAAACCCTCCGCTCTTCTGCGCATGCGGCAGTCGGAACTATTTTCACCAAAACAGGGAGAAAGTGAAAAATGGAAGGGGAGATGTTTACATTTTACTTAGCGTGATATAACAAAAAAACTCCGGAAATGCTCTCATCTTACACATTGCCTGACACCCTTTTCCAATGTAAAATCGACCAAAAGTGATAGTCTCGGGATATTGAAACGAGCTAAAAATCATCTTTATCTCATCATGTTTCGAGTTTTAAATTTAAATTCGCTGAAATGTTTCCCTGATATGTAGAAAATGCATACAAAAGTATAATTTTTGTTTTATTCAGTGATATATTTTCCTGTCTTTTTTTTTTCGGAATTCGTCTAAACTAGTCTCACTTATATGAATATCCAACGGAAAATAACTTGAGTTATAGCTCACGATTTATAATTCATTGGCGCGAACTGGCATCTATGATGCTGGATTCAGCAAAACGGCACATAGAAACTATTTTGACCTCTCATGGACCCAGACAAAAAGACTTCTAACATCCTGTCTTACTCTGTAACAAGATATTTCTTATCAAGTTAGCTTCTGGATATCTGTCACGCCCTATGTTTTGGAACACTTAATCTGTTGTTGTGACACACCCTGCTCTCTTTCGTTGACTTGCTGTTCAAATAAGTCGGGATCCTAAATTCATGAACTCAATAATGTCAGCTTTAATAAATGTTTCCTTTTTTGCAACCGACATTGCATTCATTTTTAGTATGGACATATTCTATTCAAGGCTGGAAATATCTCTTTATTGAATGACAGTATAATGCTGATTGTTTGAAACTAAAACAATTAACTAGAGTTCCGAAATGTTATTTCAAATATTCAAATTAATTGCTAGTTTATCTACTTTTAATAAAATAATTAAAAGAATCACGCAGCTAATGTTTCTTGATGTTTAGATCACCCGAGAATCGTGTCGACTATTGTTAATAAAAAATCCGAAGTGTTTCGTGTTCTTCTAAATAACGATTTTGCTCATAATACGTTTTTAAAAAAATACTGTAACAATGATTTAGACAAGTAAAAGTTCTCAGTCGGCATCATTAAAAATATTCTGCAAATATCCAAGATTGCCTTTTCCATTGACATCACTGTTTTTTTGTCACTAGTGTAATTTCGGTGTTTTCCTGTGACAACTGCAGAAATTATTATGAAAAAAACATCAGAATTTTAAAATGAAATATAAATGGCGGTTCAAAACTCAGTTGGTGGAGATAGAAAATACAAAAAACAAGTCAAAATCTCACAGGAAACTTTTCTCGAGAACGCCAACCGGAGGGGCTAGAGGGCGCTGTTTGACAGTGCTATAGTTGGATTTCAGTGCTTGTCATTTAAAATTCTAACTGTGTGTGGAAAACATGCAACAATTTATGAATGCTGCTAACCGCAAGAGTCTCATCGTCACTGCAAATGTCCGCGAAATTCAGGGTACATTTGCAGTGACGGGTACTTTAGCAAGAGTTCGCCATTCTATGCGCCATCGATACGAAGCGTGCTTAGCTAGGAACTGTAAGAAATTTGAGCACTTGTGAAACCGGATGTGTTCAAGTATTGTCGCAGTTTAAAACATTGCTAAATAACGAGTTTTCATCCGTCATTGTTACTCATTTCTGCGTCTTCTTGCTTCCTTTAACTCAAACAGGTGGCCTTTAGCCACCTGTTTGAGCTGAAGCAGTGGCGAATCCAGGCCATCAGCTGCAGCCGCCCCAGAGCTAAACCAGAATTTTTTTATTTTAATTTAAAATCACTACAACTGTTTGTTCTTAATTTCCCTTTAAAAAAACAATAAAAACGTGACAACATTGCTTTCCGGCTTGGACAGGTTCGAAAATTTTCATCCTTTTCTAGTCATTCCACTAGTACTTGTAGCTTTGACGCGGTCGAAAACATTTTTTTGTCTAATTATTTCATTGTATTTTTTATTAAATTATCGAAAGTATTGTACTTTTCTTTATGATTCTTACTGTCAGGTGAGTAAAGTCTGACAAGTCAAAGTGTTTTGGTTTACATAAGCCATGAGGTTTGACATTCGTCACGACGATACAAAATTTTTATGACCTCAGCTCCCCCCCCAGACCCGAATTCTGGATTCGCCAGTGAGCTGAAGGATTATGCCACTCTGGTTTGCTTTTGTTTTGTAAGCTTTTCTTCCCCCAGCACTGTCTTTGCTGAATTTTCAATCACCCTGTTTATATATATGAAATGATGGCATCTTCAAGATCGTGCACTTTTTTTTATATGATTTCAAAGATTAAAAATATAATTTTTTTAATCACTGCAACAGTTTAAATGTAATAATGTAAATAAACACAATAAGTGAAAGTGTATATCAAATCTTCCTTGGAACCGATAAATAAAAGAAATAATTTAAGAAATATAATGTTTTGATCCATTGTGGATGACAACTCGCGTATTAGAAATACAGTGAAAAGCGTTTAATACGAAAAAGCTTAACTTGAAAAGTCGTTTAATTCGAAATAATTCTGAGGTCCCGACAAAATTCTATGTAATTCCATACATTTTTTTTTCTTTTAACATGAAACAAATATCGCTCATCTTAAATCGGAACATATTCTCTTCATTTCATGACAATGCATGGAATTTGCTCATATCACTATTGAAGTGCTTAAGAATGGAACTGTGTATGTATTTTTTTTCTCTAAATAACTTCATAAATTATAAAAGATTACCTCCTCTTTATGACCTTTTCCAAGACTTCACATCGTAAAAATCGGGTCCAATGACAACTTTCACGCCTTTTTCTGACAAATTAATTGACTTTATTAAAAAAATGAAAATCAATTCGATTTTCTAGTACTGACTCGATTAACAGAAACCTCAATCGATAAAGGTCCGAATATTCGAGGTTCTATTGTAATTTTTTTAAATGATATAAATATGATGATACAATAAAGCACCTAACACAATGAATTTTTTCAAAAAATTAAAATTGAACTAGGATGAAGAAGTCAAACGAATCCACCAGATGAACTTTTTCAAGGTGTCACTCATCTGACGGGATTCTAAAATATAACAACAGAAATACCTTTCCGAATGGGATTCCGACAAAAGTCAAGAAAATTCACCGAAGAGAATTTTAATGGAATCTTTATTGCCAAAAGGCAGAAGGAAGAAAAAGACAAAAACTTGCATCTGCCTCCCAAGATGCAAAAGCATGCACGTACCATTAATTTCTTTCGAAAAATGGCGCGTAAGACAACCAGCGGGAGTGGTTTCCCCTAAATCGCTATTTTTCAAAAGAAATTAATGGTACATGCCATGTTTTTGCATCTTGGGAGGCAGGTGCAAGTTTTTGTCTTTTTCTTCCTTCTGTCTTTTGGCAATAAAGACTAATCTATTGAGTATTTTTTGGATATTTTCTTCTTTTTCAAATCTGGAATACTTCGGGGTCACCGGAATACTTCGGGATTCCATTAAAATTCTCTTCGGTGAATTTTCTTGACTTTTGTCGGAATCCCATACGGAAAAGTATTCCTGTTGTTATATTTTAAAATCCCCGCAGATGAGTGACACCTTAAAAAGTTCATCTGGTGGATTCTTTTGACTTCTTCATCCTTGCTCAATTTTAATTTTTTTCAAAAAAATCATTGTGTTAGGTACTTGATTGTATTTTCATTGTTATCTTGGTTGCTTGCAGCATTTTAGAGCGCTCCAGATGTTTTGTTTGTATCTTATTTTAATTTTGTATTTTATTGATTTGTGTTTTTAAATTAAATGTTATATTCTTTTGTTTTTTATCTGTTTATAAATATGATGACATATGTCGAAGTGCATTCTTTTGCACATTATTTAAATTTATAAAAATAGTTCTTCCGAAATGTTTCAAGAAATAATTTGACCTTAAAAACATACATATCATCATCATACATAATACATCATACATACAAAACATACACAATAACATAATTGTACTTATAAGAAGAAAATGAGGCTCTGACACAGCAAAAAATCGAATTACAAAATGCGATCGATGTTACAACGAAAGGGAAATGAAACCGGATGTTCTTTACCAAAAACATCAGTACAATACAACTAAAATTATAGCGAACATATAAACAGGAAGCAGCTGCATAATCTTAAAATAGACATCACTATATTTCTCCATTGATCGGAAGTTTATCCATTGAGTTCAAGCTCATTTTGAACTTTTCGTCAATAGCCTTTTATATTCAGGATCAGAAAACGCAATGGCTCGAAATACCCAGATGTTGAGATCCAAATATCCTTCTTTATCAAAATTGGCTAGAAACCCTCAGATAAGAGCAAAATTTTCGATGTCAGACGTTTATTATTCCAGTCAAAATTGCCTTTTAATCTAGCAGTGATGTTATAATTTGGATTTATTAGGTTCCATAGATTTATATGGCATTTTCAAGGCCACATTAGTCTGTTGCGGATGAATGCAATTCCGAATCATTAGCAAATAACGAGGAAACCTGCCAAGTTTCTCCAAACTTTTTCCACGTTTAATGATATTTAAACCTTGCATCAAATCTCAAAATATCCTTCTAAAATGGAGATATAGTGACAAGAAAGTAATTTCTTTCTTTTAAATCATTAGGAGTAGGATGTGAATGTACATATCTTTCTAATGTAAATATCTTTCTAAAATGGAGATAGAGTGACAAGAAAGTAGTTTCCGTCTTTTAAATCACTAGGAGTAGGAGATAATATATATGGCTCTTTTTGACCGCCCGAGGGATTATATTTGTATCATCCCTTAATATATTTACTTATATTTGTTATTATCCCTTTGCAATAAATCTAGCCATCTCACATGGAGTGATGCAGAATAGAGTAAAGCTGTTTGAAGTGTGATTAGTCGATAAACAGATAGTTCAGCTGGAGGAATGAAATTGCAAGTTGCTTAGTAATACAGCATCTGCACTAGTCCATGCACAAAAGGAATAAAATTCTTCTATACTGTCTATGTCCATAAAGCAAAACTTAATGTGCACCAGGTTCATGGGGCAACATCCGCTAAATCGGAATTGGAACCTTCGAAGATCACGTAAATATTATTATGGGGAATCAGTGCCTTGGAATAAAAACTATTACAATATGTAGTTTACGAAAGATCAAATGAGAACTTAAAATGGAAGTAGGAATAACACAAAAATTATGATATATATTTTCAAAATACCATAGCAGCATTTTCTCAAGTGAAACAAGAAAAATTGGTTTATTTTAGTCTGAATAAGCGTAAGCAAGGCTATACATGGACTATCTGGAGACACTAGAAAATGTTTCGAGAAAATATCTGGATTCTAAGAACACAAATATTTATGTTTTATCAGCATCCGAGTCCATTCTCTATTAATATATCGAATTAAACATAAATTATGAGTTCCAAAAGTCAACATTATTGCTATTTATAACGTTAGCTGTATTTCACTGGAATTCATAGAAATGTTTACATATAGATTAAATAACAGGTTTCCGTCAGGTCTGCTCACCGAAAAACTATAATTCCGTCATATTCACCATTAATTTTTTTCATTAACCAGAACTTTTTCAGCATTAGTAGTACTAAAAGGGTGTGCCTAATAACACATATATTTCGAAAATAGACTTCTTGAACATAGCACTCCTTTATTGTCCACCTATTATTCAACGTTAATATGTGGGTACTTATGTCGCGCAAGCGTCCACTTTCTTCTCAGTGTGGGTGGAATGGAGCCTTGTCACGCAATGGTATTTGCCATCGTGCGATGAAAGCTTACAAAAAATGATGCATATTCTATGTCTGTTGACACAGCCCGATAACATATTGACAATATATCTCATGTCTTGAAGACAAATCTTGTCACGTTGTTTCCTTGCTAAGTAGGAAATGAATGGCGTATATCGGATATGTAACACAGAAGTAAAGAAAGTATATAGTAATTCCTGTTTACTCCTCCGAAATTTTGTAATGAATAACGGAAATGCAAAGTTTCTCAACATGCTGGCCACCTTTGTCTTTTGCCTCCTAGACAAGGCGACACATGCAAAAAAAATGTATAATTTTATATTTTGCTTACTATCGTATAAAATACATTGTGAAGTTTAACTAGGAAGTAAATTTTAATCATACAAAGAGTTAAGCTGCAAAATTTAATTAAACATTGAAATCAGTTTTGGTAGGAATAGACGTAAAGTAAAATACCGTGATGTGATTAATTAAAGACCAGTACAAGCTGCATACCGGCAAAAGTACCGTATGTTTTGGACGCATTGAATCGATGATATATAATAATTCGGTTATAAATCACGCTTATGCCTGCCTACATTGGAATATTTAATTTTAATAAAGCATCTTAAATAGTGGTAAACAATATAGAGAACTGTAAACAATGTATTCATTAAGATTTCTTTCAGTTTATTGAAAGACGGCACTTTAAGCATGTTGCACATGCTTATTTTCACATCTTTTACGATTTTCAAAAGAAATAAAAGAAACATAAGTATTTTTAGTTCGCTCTGCTGGACTTTGGAATAAGGTTGGAAAATTTTTATTTTAAAGCTGTGTTTTATATATCTGATTTTTCTCAGGAATCTGTCAAATTTACTGAGAAAGATGAACATTTTCTGTTATACTGGCAACACTGATTTTTTGTTAAGACGTGTCATACCATTTTTCAGGTAACATGTAGATTGTTTGTCTGGTACTAGGAACAGAAAACTATTTCACCATAAGCTTCCATTTATGAAGAGATTCATCTGAACATTATTATCTCATTTACGTAAGCAATCAAATGATTTATTAAAATCTAGTACCGGAAATTTTAAAACTTGCACGAATAATTGCAAAATACTTTTAAAAAGATGGTTACGAGTATAAAAGTATAAAAGGAGTAAATACGTGACTGTGGAGACGTAGGTAATAGGCGCAACATTTCCCCTCACAAATAACTTACAATTTATCATCAGGTATAATAATTGGCTTCAGAATAGTTTTAAATTTTATTTAACTCTTTCAACACAGAGAAATACGTTCAAGCAAAGGACTGCGATTGTCCGAACATCTCTGAGAAATTTCATTTCCCTCCGTTTGGCGTCATTGACTGAATACCCGAGGCGAGTTCTTTGTTCCTTAAGCTGGACACTCACCTTATATTTGTTCCAATCCATTTGGAGGGCTTCTTAGTAGACCGCTTCTATTTTCAGGCGATAAAATTTGGCTGGACATTCACAGGTCGGACTGTGCCAGCTGCACCTATGGGCAAGCCGATCCCATAGGCTATTGCGCCTTCTCTTCCCCCGCTTTCAAAACGGGTCGCCCCGCCCTGATTTCCCCAGAATGACTCGCACCCACACACCCTTCCTTCATTTTGTGGTTCCCGCTTTTGTGCGAGAGGCTCAGTTCCCCTTAGCGACTATCGTATTTCAGTTTTATGGCCTTTGTGGCCCGAATGAAAGTCCAACCCGGATGGAATTCCAACATTTTCCATTGGCGAAGGGTTTTGGCCTGCTGTGTTTCAAAAAAAGTGGAGTGGAATAGTGATGAATGTCTCGCTTTAAGCCGGCAATTCATCTGTACTCCATCCCATTCTATTTGTCCCAACACTGGTTTTTCCCCACCCATTCAAGTAGAGAAATCAGGTACGTCATTGATTTGAAGCTCCAAAGTGCGATATCCACCACTCTTCGCTCCCCCTACCACCGGTCTTCGATCCCCCTTATTTCCCCCAACTCAGCGGATTTCCGATTAGGTAGCCTCATCGCTGGGTCCCATTCTAGTCAAATCGTTTGATGTGCTGCCTACTCTTGCATTGGGGTCCCAACTTAGAATCGGTGCAAGAAGTGCTGAAATTTGATTCGGTTGGAAATCCAGCTTTTACGAGCCGCCATGCTATTTTCCATAGGTTTTCGACCTTGACGATTGCTTTTTCCTTTCCGTGTTCCAAAATTTCCATTTTCGATTAGATATGAACGGCCTGCTTTAGAGTTGCTCACTCTGAAGGGAGGAAGAGTCGACCCCATTCCCTTGTGCAAATTCCCTTAATAACATTTGACTAAGCAAAGTCCTTTTTTGTATACGAATCCCTTAAGAATACAAGCTGTCATTGCGTTTTCCTAGGGGTTTCTCTTATTCTTTGGAAGAGGAACTCGGGCTTTTCATTATTCTGAAATCCCAAGACTACGAGAATTAGAGGATTAACAGACGTGTAATTGAGAAGTCTTCATATACAAGAACTATAACTTCTAGTGTCAGATGTGCGGTCTATAGGGATGCTTTACTATGAAGGGCAGAAGTACTCAGATCACCCAAGTTTCATTACTATCATATGCCAAATTGTACCTTAACCTTAAAAAACCCTAACAATCAAACATACTCTCATTAGATAAAAATATATGATTCCATTGATTCAGTATCAGTTTCAAAAGAAATTTGAGCTGGTGGTTCCTTTTTCTTATTTACAAGGATGTTCTAAAAGAAACTTATCTGCATAGTTGATATTCGAAAGGTTTTGAAAAAATAATATGAGATCTTAGGTTATATGTTCTTCAGAGTGCATTATTAAAAAGTTATAATAACTATTGCATCTGATACAACAGATTGCATAGAAATTTTCAGAAACTGAATAAATATGAAAGACAATAAGTTCCTGACAACTCACCCATTTGCAAAAAGCCTTGCATCCATGTGGCGATAGCAACTGGCACATGAATAGAGGGCGAAGTGCTCCGTAGTTAAAAGCGAACCACCGGAAACTCGGCAATGGCTTGGCTTCTCTGTAGAGAAATCGTTCTCACCGGACACAGATTCTGCTGAAAGGAACTGAAAGAAAATATCAGTTTTTCTGAAATTGGTGAAGATGTAAATGATCATTACAGAAATAATACAAAGTGTTGAAGAATTATGAAAGAACGGATTTAGATATTAAAGTTTGCTTATAATTGATCATAAGGGAAATCTTTAGCTCTTTTTTAGAGCGAATTCTCAATGTAACACAAAATACAAAAAAAAAATCGACGGGAGGCTGTCTATGCGAAACGGTCGCTGGGATTGAGGGGCGTACACTTACTTACCTTACTCAATTGTGACTAAAGTAGCTCTATGTGACTATTAACTCTATACCCTATAGTGACTATTAGTCTAGTGTGACTCTATATATGTAAAATTCTTCGTGATTTTCATCACCTTAGCAACTCGACTGTGACTAAGGCGTAATAACAAATTCTAAAATTAATTTTGCAATCTTCAATGTCTACCTTTCTCTGTTAAATGAAACTAAAACCAACTCTCTATGTTATTTGGTTGCGGAGCTATAAGCGTTTAACTTTGACACGAAATTCCACGTAATTCAGCAATTATTGAGTAATATTTCGCGCGATCGATGAATGAATTGCCTCAATCTGCGCACGCGCGCATCGGTCGCTGTGATGTCATCAAAATGTTTCGTAATTTTCACCAACTTTGAAGCTCGACTGTGACTAAACCGTAATTCCAAATTCTAAAATTCCTTTTGCAATCTTTAATGTCCACCTTTCTCTGTTAAATGAAACTAAAACCAACTCTCTATGTTATTTTATTGCAGAGCTATAAGCGATTAACTTAAACGCGAAAGCGTCATAATTTTTTCCTTTCCCGACACACCATTAAACCACTATGGAGAAACGTAAGTCTAAGTCAAAATATATATTCGCAAATTTTTAAACAGTTAATTAAAATAATATTATTAGGTAGTGCTATTTGGTTTACGACTTTATGTTTCTCTCAATATCCATTTACAGAAGGAAAAAGTTTTCCATTATGATAACTTTCTGAAATCTTTGAAATGTGAACGTGACTTGAAATGAGAGCTATATTTTTGCTCCACTAAATTCAACAAGTCAATAATTTTATAAACTCATGTATCATAGCAGATATGGATAGTTATGGTGAGACAAAAGGTCAATTCCAGAACAGCAACAAAATGACAATCTCAAGCCTCTTTAGGCTCATGTAAATTTTTACACCACATAATAATATATCGTTATTTTGTTCATGCATTAATTCTTATCACAAGTTGTATACTGTTCAGGAACGGATTCCGAGACTACCACTTTTGGACGATTTTACACCGGAAAGGGGCGTCAGGCAATCAGTCCATATGAGCGCATTTCCGGAGTTCTTTGTTTGATCACGCTCAGTAAAATGTAAACATCACCCTTTCATTCTTCACTTTCTCCCTATTTTGATGAAAATAACTCCGCCCGGCGCATGCTCAAAAGCGCGGAGGGTTTCCGAATCCGTTGCTAAACAATATACATTTTCTAAACAGGGTTATTCTAGAAGCATTGAACAAACTTTAAGAGTTGTTCAGACGCAAAAAACAAGTTATTGTTGCGTTTTTTTAAACATACTATATTGTTGAAGTATACGAGAAAGTCAAAAGAAAAAGCATTCCCGCTGGTTCTAATAGATTTCATTCACGTCAAACGCTTACTGATAAAAAAGAATGTTGGCAGACATTATACCATGTTTCAATATCGGTTGATTGAATTATGAATAGGATTAGGAGTTTTTGTTGAAAGAATAATTCGTGAGTGAGATTTAGTTTCAGAAAACACTTTCAGAACTCCTTTGGATAGAATTAGCATAAGTAGGAAAAAATCTATGATTAGAACAATCTTATTAAGGCGTGCATATTTGCTTTTAAAGGAAAGACAAGTATGCCTTTTGTTTTTCAACATTGTAATTAAATATCTCAGAAAGAAACAAGCCCCTTGTCTCACAAACTGAATCTCTTTTTTTTTTAATGGAAAGACCAAAGAAAGGCCAAAACTCAGTGACAGAGTATCGAGTTTCAAATTGCTACTAAGCCTTTGATCAATGGCTTTTTAATTGAAAGCGGCAAGAGATATATATCTTTGACGGACAGTTCTATTAATACATAGTTTCTAACAATGAAAATGGAAAGTAGCGAATGTGATTACAGTCACTTCCGTTTAGATAGGCCAAGCAGGCAGAAAACTTTTCTTGCGAGACTAAAATTCTTAGGGATTTTAACCCTCCAGCAGTTGCACGGATGCAGGAAATACATATATTGAGTTACGTATTATTTATTTATATCGTTCTTTTATGATTTAAAAAAAAAATTAAGTGCAATTTTTAATTATAGAATCTTTGTTTTGCATGAAGCTAATAAATACAGATTACATAAATAAAAGTTGCATTTATTTTTGTGAAACAAGAAGATATAAATATGCAATGCGAGGCACGATATTAGTACCTCGTACATACGCGTGACTGCTGTAGGGTTAAAGTTGCAATTCGTTTCAAAATTCGTACAGAATCAGTGATAAATTCGCCCAGAGCGGCGAAGTACGACTGTATCTTACGGCGTCACGATTCATTCTGACAATTTCTTACTTAATCTGAATTAACTATTCTAGATATTTAGAGATCGAGCAAAATATTATAAATACTAATATTTAGAGTCGAGGCCAACAACAAAGAAAATAACATGTTTGTAATAACAACTCTATTTGACTGATTCATTTATTGGTCGAATTTTAATGTCAAAAGAATCATATCTGAGAAGATGGGCAGAATATCCTTTAATATGCTTAATTTTTTCTTAATCAAGAATATAATGATACGTTACGACTAGAACACTCAAACAATGAAAATCGCGAAAAAAATTGTATGCTATACATAAATCCAATATCCTGAACAAACGTGCAAAGATTGCAATGATATGGCTCTCCCAATATATATCCCACAATCATTTCCAAAGCGTTGAACTCGCAAAAAATGGTATTGAGGATTTTCGCTTAAAATATGGCCACATATTTTTCATTTTATAAGATTTAAAAAGAAATAGGAAAACGATTAAACATGACGGAGCAGTTTTACACATTTTTCAATTTTTTAAAAAAAATTGGCAGTTTATATTGTCAAACATTGTTAGTATATTTGCCAAACATGACAATTGTGAGCCAATCACAATAAAATTCGAAATCACTCAGGATGTTGAAGAAATTAAGAAGAAATTGAACAAGCATTGGATCCAGAGAGTAAAAATATAGGGTGTACACAAATGAAGCGACTCATTTCAAAACTTAATAAGAATAAAAAAACAACTAAAAAAGTTGGTACTACGTTTTTTTAAAATAAGAGCGCATCTCAAAAAGTTTTTTTTACAGATAGGTAAAGCGACGTTACGCCGTTCTAAATTTGTTACAGCGAGAAAATTTCGTACACAATGACTGCAGATCAACAGAAGCCGATGCGTGTTTTCTGGCTTCTTTTTTTTCAGTTTTTCTTGAATATTTCGAAAACTCTTCAGTTTTCACACTACATGTGAATTAACAAATTAAAGAGTGTAAAGTTCCCTACAAATACACGCTTTTATTTTTCTTCCAGTTTTAATATTTTCTCAGGTAATGGCTCTAAACAAATTTTTGATTTCCAGTAATTTAGGACCCCTAGACCACCGAAATGGCGTGGTACTTATCTGAAAAAACTTTTTGAGATGCTCTCTCATTTACAAAAAAAGTTTTTTTAGTTTCTTTTTTATTAATTTTTAAATGAGTCCCTTCATTTCTGTACACGCTGTATAGATGAAAACTAATAAACAAAAAAAATTAAAAACTCGTTTTACTCTAAACAACATTCAAAATTGTTCCGTTTAAAAGCTTAGTTTTAAAATGATAAACATCAACACATTGAAAGATTCTAGTCAACTACCACAGGCACGGTGACGCCAAGTATGACAAAAGGAAGGCCCTTGATCTGAATTCAGGAGCAGGTTAAGGACAACTCCTATTCCTGCCATACATTGTAATAATTCAATTGGAAGTCATGAACTGAACCTTCATTCAAACAAACATGTTCTTACGCAAAATAAGTCGGAAAGAGCAAGTACCATTATATTTCATAAGAATTCTCGTGAAAAAATATAATAAGAGCGATAAAGCATCTTTCTGCCATTGCTCATATGAGTTTATTTTTATTACATTAACTCCCTGTTTCGAAGCTGTCGTATGCGTAGAAAGTGAAGATATTTCCAAAGATCCATATTATTGATTTAAAATGATCTTTTTTTAACGAGTGATACGAATATTGTTTCTTCTGTTCCTAAAGGCTAGTACTATATCTGCTGTTACACTTAAATATCAATTTTTCATTTCCCTTTAGCTACATTATTAAGGATTGCAATATTTTTTGAAGATAGTTTTCCTCTTCGGTCATAATGTTTTAGTCCATGTGTTACGGATAGATTTATTGTTAACCAGCAGGAATGTTCTGTTTTCCTCTTTCCTATATACCTACTGTCCTACCGCCACGAGAAAAACCCTGAACAGGGTTGCGTAAGTAGACGAGTCGGAGAAAGGAGGGAAACGGGTATAAAATCAACCGCAATACTTGGCAAACTATGCGCACTTCGTTAGGCGAGGAATTCGTTTTCGACCGAAGTACAAAGCGAAATGAGACTTCCACCTATTCTTATCTGCGCCAAATAAAATAAAGCCCTTTTCTTCACTCCCAAAATGCAGTGGAATAGCCCGTTTCCATAACGACCACCACCAGTATGTCTGGGGTCTAGGGTTTTTCTCGTGGTGGTAGGACACTACAAAATACGGCGTTTTTTTGTTATCTTCGCAATTCAGTGAAGATAATCGAGTAAACCTTTGAAATTTTCGTATATACCAATTGAGTGTATAGATAAACTACTTTAATATCAAGACCACATACAAAATTTGATTTACCTAGATTGTTGCGCTTTTGAGTTGACGTGTTCACACAATATGGACGAAAGACATTGACGGATTTAGAACTAAATTAAACACATAAATACATATTTAGGGCAAAGATAATATATGAAAATTCACCGATCCAGCTTTTTGAGTTCTCGTACTCACATACGCACCAATAGCCAGATTTCATAGGCGGCAGAGACAGATTTGGTTCGTTGACAGATTTGGTTCAAAACTGGTAAGTTCTACCAAGTTAGTAATTAACCTTTCATTGCTGTGACAAATTTTTTGGCTTAACTAGTGTGAGCGGTCTCGTAGACCGCTTTTGAAACGCTTAAAAATAGTTATTTTATACATTTTTATAAAATGTTATGAATTAATTATGCGTATATATACAATTTCAATTCATTAAAATCAAATTTTAAATCATGAATCATTAAATTTTAAGCAATTTATATCATATAAAAGACTGACTTTTTTCTTCATTTTAAAGAACAAATCTGATATTTTTTTAAATGTTTGTGAAAATGTATGTCTTTAGTAAGTATTATTCACAATTAAACCAGAATTATAGAACAATTAATTTAATTCCACGAATTAAGAAACCTTTCTTTACTAGGACAAATCATAAGATGTAATACAATAAAAACAAACATTTCAAGAACACTGAAGACACACTGGCTCCTTGCATTCCGTATATTTGTAAGTTGTTTTCCTCTTCTTACTGGGTGGGCATAGACTGTATGTTTTTTTTTCTAATCTTTCATCTTGATTTGAAAAAATTATTTTTCTTAGTTTCTTTCTGTCCACGGATTCTTCTAATTGTTATCTTGAGTTCTCTTGTGTGGAAATGAAAAAGTTACCTTACCTTGAAGATAGGGCCTCATCAGTTGATTTGCTTATAAAAGCATACAATTTTTTATTTTTATTTTTTGAGCTTTAGAATAAGACTGGAATAATAGATATCAATTTATAGCAATTCTAATATTTTTAAAAATATCGCCATAGGTCCGAATTGACTTCGTAGACCGCTTGAATAAATGGAACATTTTTTGTCAAATTCATTTACGTCTATTTTTGTCAAATTGTATAACTAATTGTATAATAATTTTACCGACAATTATCATCTTCATTCTCAGGAAGCTCAGATTCTGTTTTGCATTCGTCTTCAATACCATATGACTCTTCAGAATTAGAGTATTCTAAATCAGAAAAAAATATTAACAAGTGATTCGATTTCTTATTAATGAGGTATACGGGACGTTTTCTTGTACAATTAAAGCCAGATTTATCAATTTTACGAAAAACGACAACCGATTAAAAGGGTCTATCACTCACAAAAATTGGTACGCTTCTGCTGAGAGCGGTCTCCCAGACACATTAAGAAGGAAACACATTGTGACTAAAAGGATAATAAAGCTAGAAGTGTGAAACTGGATATATGACATTGAACGACTGGTTTAGGAAGGTAATAGAAAGGGCAGTGATCAGTTTCCATTTTTAGGGGTGGAAACGACGATTAGAAAATCCTGTGCGGTCTCTGAGACCGCGCACAGCAGTTAAAGGTTAAACTATACACCAAAATCAGCAGTCTAGTTCGTTGAGTTTTTGATTTATCATATTCACATGCGTAAAGATGAGCACGCAGACAGAAATAGTCTGTAAACGGATTCGTACAAAAATTTGCAGAAATCTGTAACTTGGATGTTAAGACCGCAAATCAAATTTGTCGCCTAGCTCTTTGCACTTTTGAGCACAATCAAGATAGACAAAATTCCGTAAAAGAAATTTCGGATTCAGTTAGGACTAAAATGTGGACATTCATTTAAACCTCGAGGCAGTTCTTTCATGATTACATTTTTGTTTTTTGCATACTTTGTACATGAGAGAGTAAAAATGTTTATGATTTGTTTAATTTATTTAATTTATGAACTCAATCAGCTAACTCATTCGCTTTAACTAGTTTTATTATTTGCCCAGTCCGCACCAGTGACTCGGGCTATTAAATAGAGGATATTACAGTTGCCGAGAAATAAGAACGATCTACAATATCCTCTGTTTAATGCGCGACAACCGTTTCTGAGACAACGGATGTGCCTCAAATCTCTTCCAATCTCTGTCGTGTTCTTCTAACGATCACCATTATGAAGAACATTCGCGGAAATTTGTCAGCAACGACTTAAATTGGATAGAAAATGGAACTAGTATAGTCGAACATCCATTATTCTTACGATATTTGAAATTTTATTCATTGAGACTTGACTCAGATCCAGGAAAGGGAACTTCAAAGATTTTATTTCAATCAGTGATTTTTATTATCTAAACTCATTCTATATTACAAGATTCCTTAAACTTTTTTCCAACCTCGACCCTATTTTTGTCTAAAGTCTTTTTCGGAACACCAATAATGAAGTCAGTTCGTGCACATGTGATACGAGTCGAATGCTCAGTGTCAGTTTAATTTAGGAATCCATTGCGCAGCTTTCAGATTGGAAAAGGGCGTGAGGCTAAAAAATAGCTGAAGGCAATTTACTTCTGAAATTAGATGACATGTGCAGCTTAACATCACATGTCATTAACTAAATTAAGGAATAAAAACGGGGAAATGCAGTAGTACATGCCTCCTTGTGTGATATTTTTTTATATAAAATCTTATTCATTACTATTTTGAATAATATAGATATTTTTAGGTGCTATTTATATGCAACGTGTGTGGAAACGTCCAAATACTTTCAGAATGAAGACAATCGCTACTAACCACGTGATATACGGATTTATTTAACTCCTAATCAGATGATAATCCTATTTGAGATATTTTTTGCTATTTCATTTCTTATAAGAACTTAAGATAATTACAGATAATTAGATAATTACAGATTTAAATATCAAACTCTCTGTTAGTCCATACTTGAAGCAGACACAGCGTTGTATATAAAGGGGTTAACTACAACATTATAAACGCGTTGCTAGTTGAAGCATATGAAATAAATGAGACGCGGTTTCTGCCCTGACCACTTGACTTCTTCAGCTAGATAAGCGGCTCACTTGAAGCTCTGCGATATATATTTTGGAACAGACTTTGCAACTCTAAACCATGGTCAGATGACGAGGACAGCCCCTTAAATGGCATTTCATTCCCGAAGCCACACCAGTTAGATGTACAAGTTGGATTTCAGATCGAATTCAGATTGAGATCCAGAAGCTTTGTTACCAAGTGATCAAGGATATTTCTATGCTTCTCATAGCAAGTTGGTTAAAGATTAATAAAAATCTATATAATAAAACTCCAGAAATTGCGGTAACGCTTACGTGGTTTGGTTTCACTGTATGCCAAAGAGATCCAGACGGTCTGTCTACGTCTACAAATTAGCTTACATACGGGGATACTATTTTGATTCTGTGATGATTTAATATCAATACCAGAATTAATTTATTTTATTAATGTAATCTTTCAGCACTTTTTTTTGTTTGTTTATTTAGTTTGCTTTTTTTATCTGAGTGTTGGGAAACATTCAATCTTTTTGCTAAATTATAGAGATCTTCAAAGTATCCAACGCACATCTATACTTATAAAAGGCAATGTTTGCGTGTATGCGCGCGATGTCCAGACGATTCTATCGCATTTACAGCCATGAAATTTAGCACACAGGTAGTCGTAATGGTGACTCAATGTACCTCGAAACCAGAATTTTAAAATTTAATCTAGAAAATTTTTTATTTAATGTTTTGTGTTGTTTTGGGTAATTTTTGGCACGTTTACGGCTTTAGTATCTTTTCTAATGATCGTTAAAAAAACAATCAATGAACCATCGGATAGAACAAACAATTTTCGTTCTAATGAAGTTTGTTTTGAACTTCAAACGTAATTTACTGAATTTTGAGAAATTTTGAAAAATAGTCAGTTTTGCCATCGAAATTTTATTTTTGTTTTTAAATTTGCTGCATCCGACCTTCTAATAACACTATTATTTTCAATTTTTTTCAGTTTATAATTGGAACGGTTCTGTCGGATTTAAAACAAGAACGGTTAAAATAGCTTTTTTCTTTTTTTTTTAAATTAATTTTTTCCTGGTCAGTTGGAAGATATTTTTCTCTAGAGAGAATACTCCCTCGGAAGTTTCTTCGGAGCCTTCCCGACATGCATTGTTGCAATTTCATTGGCTGACGGTGCAGAGCGCAGGATACGCCATAACCTTCAACTGATTGACTTCGATTATTATTTTCGGCAGTGTCTTAATGTATTTATGTCTCGCGTATTTTACTTTCTGTATAATAATAATTTTCACGTTACAAATTTTTAATATTGTTTTGGATTAACGTACTCCGTATTGTTTTCTATAGTTGAAATGTCATTATCGCGAAGAAAAGTAAGCGGGAAAATCAATAATCTGTATCTTTTGTTTTGTTTTCAGAACTTTTTCATGTCATTGTGAGCGTTTTTTTTTCATTTTGTTGAAGTCCTGATGTCACGGGCAACGCCGTGCGCGTACTGCTAGTTATTTCTATTTGAATTTTTTTAGCAGAGTTTAGCAGCTTCCTTTCTTTTTCATTTTATGTTGATTCATCTACGATGAACTCTATTAATATTAAATAGAAGTTATACCAGAATTAATTTATTTTTGCACTTTTCTGAGATCTTTTTGTTGAATTCTGATGTATCGGTCGTTTACTTTCTTTATATTTAATTCATGCACGCAGAACAATTTAGAATAGTTTAGTTTTTATTAAAAGGGGTTCTTTCTTTTTACTACTTAATTTGGGAATTGAATATTTATATATTTTATATTTAATATTTTTTCCTTAACCGTTCTTACACTGAAAGGCTCCTTTTACTTAAAGATTTGCATTCATCAATTCATCATTTTTTAAATTTCGTACTTGGTGATGCATTTTTTTCTGTTAGTGGATTTTGCATTATTTTTACTCGGAAAAACGAAAGTCAATGTCATTTGATTCATCAGTTCGGTTTTTCATGCCTTTTTTACTTTCTCGTATACGAAGTATACAAAGAGAAAGTATTGTAATCGTCAAAAAATTCGAACTCGAGATTTTGACGAATCTCCACGTTTTAGACCTCCCTGAGTCCGAAAAACACAATTTTGGAATTATGTCTGTCTGTGAACACGATAACTCGAAAACTATTAGAGCTACGGGGACGAAATTTGGTATCTGCTCTTTAAACATAATTTGTAGGTTTCTATCAAATTTTGGACAAAATCCGTTCACGGGTAGTCTGTCTATCTGTCTGCCCTCGGTGAACACTATAACTCAAAAACTTGACATCATGTGAACACTATAACTCAAAAACTTGAATAGCTAGATGAATAAAATTTGGCACACAGTTTTATCATCATGAATGTAGGTCCGTATAAAATTTTGGACCACATCTGTCAAAGGGTTGACTGTTTGTCGGTCTGTATAATTTACTTTTGAAGATAATCCGTTATCTCCATGCGCATGCGTACTGGAATAACTCAACGGAATTTCATTACGGAGTAGCGAATTACGTCAGTTTGCCCTTGAACCGGTAAGAGAGGAAAATCGTTACGCATCTCTTTGAAATTCTTTACCTAGATATTTTTCAATCACTATAATGAAAAACCTTCTGGTAGTCATTGGATTCTGGGCAACAAAAGGTTCGAATTTTTTTAGCCGCTCGGGGGAAGGGGAAACGGCACCTTTTTAGGGAAGTATACGAGAAAGTGTAGGGAGAACACTCCCGCTGGTTATATTTTAAGAACTCTGGCAATCTGCATGAGATTTTTTTCCACAACTCTCGTTAGTAAATTTGTGAAATCAGATCCGAGATATTGTTGGCAAGCTAAAAGCCCGTCTTAGACGGGCTCAAATATTCCAGTAATATAATAAAATGAAAGAATTTTACGATGTAATAAAATACATTCAGTAAATTCCCATGAAATGTTTAAAATTAAGTTACTTTTAAAAATATTCTTACAAATAAATACGAGAGAATCTGATAAAAAAATCCACTCGCTATTTATTAAGCAACTCCTCATCCATGGTTTTGATCCATAGTTCAACTCTTTGATCTATGAATTCACATAACTCCCCGATTAGAAGCACATCTAATTAACATTTATTGTTATTTCAATCAATAAAAGAATATAAAAGATACCCGAGTTACTTAAGTGTGCCAAGTGACATGTATCTTTTAAATTAGCAGTTATTTTGACTTAACTACAGGTCATAACATTAAAAATTCTGTAAGGTTAACCTGGAGTTTACGGTACGCACTTACTTCGTTCTTCTTAGGATCGCCAACTCTTTGCCGCCAAGAACGGCGATGAGAGAACATTTGGTTTGGATGCGTCTAGATGTTTTTAATCAGTGACAAGCGCGCATGCGCACAAATTGATCCTTTCATCGGCGTTTTGCTTATCATGCTATATTGCGCCACGTTTCGATTGAACTGTTTTGTTCAACTCTTCGATGCAATTGGTCGATAAATTCGAATTTGAATAAAACTTCGTTTGGAATTCTTCGGATGGAATATCGATTCATTACCGTGTATGTCATTCTGTGTGTTTCGTTTCTCAATGAATAAGCGAAGCTACGATTATTCCGCTTTGTTGAAAGCTAAGCCGCTGATGTTTTTTTGAGTTAAAAAATTTGCCCGGTACACGATTGAAATGCCGCAGGCATTGCGTGCGGAAATTCTAGTTTTTGGAATTTTTTAAAAACCTAGATTCCTATCATTCAATGAAAAAGCGAAGCTACTAGTTTCGTGCTAGGCTGAAAGCGAAGCCGCTGATGTTTTTTTAAGTTAAAAAAATTTGCCCGGTACACACTTGAAATGCCGCAGGCATTGCGTGCTAAATCTCTCATTTTCAGGTGACGCATGCGCAAGAGAGCAATAAAAAGTGCACTGCACATCCAAAACAGTATTTGGCGACGGCGCATGAAATTCCGCCAAGAAAAATTGACGAGAAACAGGTGCGTACCGCAAACTCCAGGTTTACCTTCTGTAATTCATTGGAATAATAAACGTTATTATGACCAAAGGAGGTTGAAAAGCATTTTTCTATTAGGGCTAGACAATAATTGGAGACATTCCGGAGTAGACAAAGGAAAGAAAGTTAAAAGTTCTAGGAAACTAACTAAAATAAGACCAAATATTGTTATAAAAAGAATTCCATATATTTTTTGAATGCCTTTGCCATAGAAACATGTTTGGTTCTTCTTTCACACTAGTTCACTAATTACAGAAAAATATACGGAACTACATATTTCAATAAATCTTTTTGCAGCACTAAAATCACTACCTAATGTTAATTATAGATTAAAAATTTCTCTAGAAATACAAGGGGAGAAATTATATCGATAGATAACTGATTTTTTTCCTTCAACTAACAATGAAATATTGATACACCCCATCTTATCATTTATAAAATAAAAACAATTGCAACGATATCGCCACTTTTGTCCGGCATTGTTTATTTTCGTTGAGGACGTTGAAAAAAAACAGAAGTTACAGAATCTTTTCTTTGAACTCTTCAGCTTCATATCCTTGTGTTCTATTACTTTTGAATGTTTCTTCATTTTCTGCTGCGTTTCGGAATTTTCACAGGGTTAGAAGTTCATATTATACTGTTATAGCGTTACAAATAAATAGCAAATACTTCGTTTAGTAATAGTAATATAGAAAGTTTATAGCGAATTCAGAGAAAATCGCATATTCTTGGGATACTACTAAAATTTTTTAATAATATCTTTTTTCTTTTTAAATAATAATTCACTGTTACTTTTATTGAACATATAAAACACGCAATAAGTGTCCCGAAAGGCTAGTTTTCCAAAGGCGAAAATGTAAGAACTTTTGATAGCAAACAACAATAATGAATTACTGCCGGTCTATACTTGTGTGAGCAATTTAACTATCCTTTATATGATTATTAATATCGAAATAAAACATTAAAGTAGGTTATTTGCAATAAATTTCACAAGTAAGTTCAAGTCAGTTTACATAAAGAGTCATGAGAAATAGTGTGGAAAAAAATTGTGTGTTGTGACGTCAGGGAAACTGATGTCGGTAATTACATGGATCGCTCACCAAACCGATTACTTTTTCTTTTGAATTAAACACTAAGAGTTTTAAATTATAAAGCCTAAGACTTCAGAACTTAAAACTCTTAGTATTAAGCCTAAAGCTTTATAATTTAAAATTCTTAGTATTTAATCCAAATGAAAAAAAGTAATCGTTTCAGTACGCGATCCATGTAATTACCGACATCAGTTTCTTCTGATGTTCCAACATATACAATGTTTTGCGTCACCATAATAATGGGATACACATGAGTGGATTAACAGGAGCAATATACAATTTCAACCACACACTCCAATAAGCACATAATTGGCATCTACTCTTTTAACCCCTTCGCTTAAAATGATGACTAGTGTATTGACTTCAATTTATTTTTCGTTTGAAGTTTGTAACAAGCCCATTAATGTCACTTAATACAGACGACAAATGTCACACTAGGCTTTTAAACAATTCTCGTTCTCCAATAGTCCTAAATTAGTACGACACATATATTCCTAAAATAGATTGTGTCATCCAATTAGGTGTTAGGGGAAATTCTTACGCCAAAGTCGATCTTTATTCTACCAATTCAATTAGCAGAGTAATTGAACGCATTTGTACCACCGTGAGACAATCATCATTTCAAGAATTTCGGGTTCATTTTTGTAAACTTCACTTATCTGTTATAAACAGACTTCTTATAATGTAATAATTATTAGAAAAATAGAACGCCAGATTTTTAAAAATCTTTTGTAAAAATACTTTTCATTCAATTTATGAATTCAATCAATTAACTCAGTTGTTTTAACCCTTTCTGAGGCCGTGGTAAGTGTACTTATAACCAAAGTCATCAATTTTTAGACGCAGTTTTTAAGGCGTAAGTCTTCGCCAAATTTTTAGATGAAACAAAAACTTAAATGTTCAAATTTCTTATCTCAAACCGTCACAAAATGTCTTGAATTGGTAATTAATTATTAATTAATAAAATATTAATGTCATCCAATAAGCTAAATAAATTTTTTTCTTAAATTAACCTCAATTCCAAAGTTATTTTATAGTACCACTACCAGAAAAAATGGCCGTTTAAAGGGTTAACTAACTTTATTATTTGTTCAATTTTATTTATTTATCTCGGCATAGTGATAGCATAGTCTCAAGGGAATATAAAAAAAACGTGGATTTCTCAAACGTAAAGCCGGATAATTTTCTAATTTGCTGGATTTGAAGGTTCTGTATTTAGTGTTGTCCAAACTAATCTTGAATATTGTAGTGTTATTTGGGATCCTTACTATAAAAATAAAATGGAAATTCGTTAGCGAGTACAAATCAAATTCACGCGTTAATTGTTTTACAAGAATAATCATTGTTATTTGCAGGATATATCTTCATCTTATCTATGTAATATTTTTCACATTCTTATTTTGAAATCCAGACGAGATCTGTCTTGTGTTTAGGTTTAGATATATTAACGTCCCGTTTTCCAACAACATGAGGGCTGTTTTGGGACGGAACTTATAATTTTGAAGCATGGTCAGATGATGAGGACGACATCTGAGACGGCACCCACTCATAACTTCCGCAACCACACCAACTGATATCGTTCTTGTGTTCTGTTTTTTCACAAAGTTATCATTAATATGATTGATTGCAGTGGCATACATCATTTGCAGTGCCTGCCAGAACTTTCAAATTCACCAGCGTATTTCAGAATGTGTTTGTAAAATTTAATTATGTGGATAAATTCTCTTTATATTAATTTTATAAATTTATATAAGGAGAATTTTTCACTAGCTTTCTGAGGAACTCGATAACTTTAATTTGTCCTTTGGCGTTTTTAAGATTAAATGTTTATAACTTTTAAATTCTTTATACTTGCTTTAATGTTTCTAAGGTTCTGCGTTTACAACTTTTACATTTTTAATATGCTTTTAATGTTTTTAAAATGACTGCATATAACTTTTAAATTCCTAATACGATTGTTAATTGGGATTGTGATAGCGTGAGCATATTTTTTCTCTTTTTTTCCCTCTATTCTGGGCATGGGATAAGTTTATTTTTATGATGGCTGCTATTAAATCCAGATCGCTAATATTTTTAAATAAATCTTATTAGCGTTTTTATGTTTGTGTTTGGTTTTTCATTTTCTTTTAAAATAATGCTTTTTAGATGTACAGATCTCCTTGTTTTTTGTTGGAAAATTTCGGGCTAAGAGAAGCTATATTTGGTGTAATGCAAGCTTCTTACAGAAAAATTCCTCAATTAGTTTGAATCCACTTCGAATAAAGTCCTTAGCCCTTGATAAAATGGACTAGAATAGATTCCTTGCTTGTTTAATTCGATTCCCTCTGACATTATCTTTGTTCTTTGGCTTTCTTTGAATGATATTGATTTTCATTGTTCTTTGCTTTTTGTATGCAGCTGCAATTGCGCGCTACTTAAACATTGTTTAAATTTTATTGTTTAAAAATTTTGTTATTTTTGTTAAAAGTTTAAGTTAAATTTATTATTTTTTAAATTTATTCAACTTTTTCTAGTTGTTTGTTTTTAAGCACGATTTTTAATAAGGTTCACTGCTCTCAGGTTTCATTCTTTTTTGCATTTGAGCTGGAGTTTTTCTGTGATGTGCGATTTCTTTTAAATAAATAAAACCTAAATCTTAAGAGTATTTATTTCGGAGACAGTCCCCCCCTCCAATTGCATTATCCTGCGTGATTATATAAAAAAATCTTTTAAAAATCTGTTGCAAGTACCACTTCCTATTCTTTGCCAACTTTGGAATGAATATTCATAAAACAATATCTGTTCAGGAATTTTATAAGATAAATCACTCTATATTTGCTAAAAGAACACAGCGGAAGACAAAAGTTGTAACAAAGAAATGACGCCCAATTGATTTATCAAATTCAATTCCCAATGAAATTTCAAACATGAGACGAATTTACATCGCTAAGAGGAGTTGTCTTTTGAGTGGATAAATTGGAGCTCTCTAACTGAAACAATTTCACGCTCATTTCAGCCAATAAAAACAAGAAGATACAATAAAAGGCCTATCATAGCGATGAATAACTGTGTTAATGTCTTCAATTCAATTTAACCAATGACATTTGAATTTACAATGAATAAATCACAAATGTTTCATCATTATTTGGCACTGTGACAGAAATGCCTGCTTTCATCCAAAAAAGTTTTCAGCGGATGGTTGTACGCCAGACATTTTGGCACTCCCAAAGAACTGTTGTTTTTAACGTTTACAAACAAATTAGAGAAAGGTATTTGGCAAAACCACAGTTACAACTGTTATATAAGATCAACAACTAAACTCATTAAATAATAACTTGTAGTTTCATTTTGACTGCGGAGGTTCATACAATTTATATTTTTTGATTTCTTATGTATGCATTACGGTTTTCTACGGCTACGGTTTCCAAGCCATAATGCATACATTCGAAATTTTATCCGACTAGTTGCGGCTCCGAGTTTGGCAGAAATTTAGAAATCGGAGAGGTTTAAATTGTGAAGAATAATCAAAATCTCGAGATTCAATTTTTGGACGATTCCGCTTTTTTTGTATATCTCGCATACAGAAGTAAAAACAAACGCTTCGTACAATTTTTTATAATTAATGTCTAAATCAAACTTTGACGATCAGAATGTGAGCAAATGGAGTGAAAAAAATGAACGAAAAATGAACTGCTTTTGGTAACTGTGTAGAATCAACATCGTAAGTACTGCATTGGAAATTTTGGGTGAATATGTTAATCACCGACGTTAAAAGATATAAAAGGTTTTGTTATTAACCGACAAATTTAAAACAAGACACACTATCTAGTATTCAAGAAATTATTTTAGTCTTTCAGCAGAACTAAGCATCTGAACTTCGTAAGAAAAAAAATTAAGATTGCAGGAATAACCGTAAATTTGACCGTATTGACCGAACATTGACGTTTTTATAAATTTTAAAAAAGGGAAAGAGAGGTATGGAGAGGTACCAAGAAATATATTATAACTCGATCTTCTAGATATATATCAGGGATCTGCAGAAGCATAGGGTTATGTTAAACATACATTGTTGAAATGTGATAAAACTATGTTTCAAATTAATTTTATATACCAGTTTAATTTAAATAAAAGTGTGGATCAGATTTACTTCACGTCCTATTTGGACGCAATTATGCACTAGGAAACCAACACAAAATACATATTTTGGAATATAGATACTATCACAAATCATAACCAAAAAAATTCTAATATTACAATTTCCCACCCGATCACCATGTTGGATGGTTAATTTTTCTAATATTAATTACACAAGTGAATCAGTTGACACCATTAAATTTTTTAAATTGTTTCTCCAGTAATGATAATTGCAAGCCTAAGCGCTATTTGTTAATTTAAGACAATTAATCATATCATTGCAACAACACAGATATCTGAAAATAATGAGTTTGGTAGGCAGACAGGTGTATTTCACATGTGAAAAGAACTCATTTTTATTTCTAAATGCACTAAAAATCTTGCGTTTTGAATCTAAAATTGTTAGTTTCAAATAAGGTAGACCGGGCATAGTTGGGTCGTTTTTTCTTCCAAGAATTTTTTAAAAAAGGGAATTAAAATTTTTTTAAAAATTTTTAAGCTGACACTATTAGTGAACCTTCAGAAATAATTCACCATGGTAAAATTTTAATATATTAACTATCAGTATTAATTTAAAACCTCAAACTCCAACCAAGTTGCTTGGTGACTATCACAAAACATTCTTCCATATTATCATACTTTATTAATTTAAGTAACGTCGTTGTGTTGTTATCCATATTATGTGTATTATATACACATTTTGTGCATTTCTATTCAATAGAAACTGAGATGCAGCTTTTATGGTCATCGTCAAATAGTATTGTGTAATTACAATCAAAATTGAGTCCGCATGGTTTTTAATAACAAGTATCTTGCATAATAAATCTGATAAATTCCATCCCACATATTCAGAGATATTTCTATAACGCACATCCTGATAAACCCTGTGTAGCAGCGCGGGCCAACGTGCCCCATGCGAAATGGCCCAACTAGCCCCATATCACCATTTTTGTTTCTTATGAGAGTATGGATTTATTCTGAAAGAATAATTGAATTTATTTAATTATTATTATAATATGAATTTATTTCGATAATCATAACAAAAGCCCTAAAATAACAATGAAGAATTATGTTTCTGAATATTATTTGTAAAATTGAAAATTATAATTTATAAGCAAAGAACAAAAACGATTATTCATAAGTGAGGAAATCTACTCAGCTTAGCAAATATTAGAAAATTCTGGCTGGTTCTTTAATGAACACTACTTCTTCAATGACGCTGATGTGGAAGAAGGAAGGCGGGATAATATATACTTGTCTGGAATGGCAGCGTTAAATACCGAAAAGTATTAAAAATATCGCGACTGGCCCAACGTGCCCCTATTACTAACTATCCCCGGTCTACCCTACTAATATATTTATATTGTAGATTAGTTATAATATTTATTAAATGCATCCTTTCTTCATAAACCTATATTTCGATTAAAAGAAGTTTATTTGCGAGCTTTCGTTATATATTTCTATACCAAAAATATAAGATAAGGTTAAAGACACTTATATATTTTGATTAACTTCAAAGTTTGAAGGACGCAATAAGCAAATGGGTAAGGATCATATAAAAATGAGCCACGGTGATACATATAAGGATCCTCCCCCTTATATAAGTTTGAAGGACGCAATAAGCAAATGGAAAGGGATCATATAAAAATGAGCCACGGTCATACCCATAACGATTCTCCCCCCCATTTCCAAGCAATCAGGACCTTTATGATTCGATACAACTCTCGAATGAATCTCCGAAATGAGAATCTCCCTTATATCCAATCAGCGGCCCTCTTAACTGGATATATTGGAAAGGCTAAAAGCGATTGCCACCACGATCAGTTTTAATAAAGTCGAGAATTAAGTCCAAATGCCAGCGCCACTCAATCTCGGCTCTACTGTTTACTGAACCGTTAAATTCACATTAATTTCTTGTTATTTGTAAATTGAATTTTCTTCAGCAGATTCAAAAACATGTTTATTATCTTGAAATTCTGTAAATAAATATAAATGATAAATACAAATAAATATAATTACTAGATAATAAATAAAAATAAATGGCATTCCTTTATTAACTGAAATAATGAATCTATACTTATAAAAGGCAATGTTTGTGTGTGTGTGTGTGTGTGCGTGCGATGTCCAGACGAATCTATCGCACTTACAGCCTTGAAATTTGGCACACAGGTAGTCTTAATGGTGACTCAATGCACTTCGAAGCCGGAATTTTAAAATTTAATTTAGAAAATTTTTTCTTTAATGTTTTGTGTTGTTCTGGGTGATTTTTCGTACTAATTTCTCAATAGCATAGTTTCAGATAACTGTACGACAAAAATAGATACACCATCGGAAAGAGCAAGCGATTTCCATTCTAATGAAGTTAGTTTCGAATTTCTAACGTAATTTACTGAATTTTGGGAATTTTTTTAAAAATAGTAACTTTTCAAAAATAAAAATTTCCGGAATTCTTAAAACTCTTCCATCCGATGTTCTAATAAAGATATCATTTTCAAAATTTTTTTGGTAGTAAATCAATTGTGTTTCTCTGATTTAAAACAAGAACGGTTAAAATATTTTACTTCTCCAATTTTAAATTAATTTATTTCTTAATGGGATCAGAGAATTTTTCTTTTTTTTAAAAAAAATATGCTCTAAATTGTTTTAGGGATAAAAAGATTCCTTTATATCCATTACTCAAGCATGCGATACAATTAGAATAAATCAAAAATATTTTCAGAAACGTACTTTTGTTTGTGACTAATTAAAACTATTTAATTTAAAATCCTTTGAGAAATAATTTCATTGTCTACATCGGTATCGAAAAGACACGTCTTCATTTAAAATCAGTTTTTCAGACGATTTTCAGATAAAATAAAAAATTTCGAATGAGCAGTAATTCGGAAACAATGGCAGGTCAAAAAATTGCAGAAGGAAACGGCGCATTCTGTTCAGAGGTCAAAACCTATCGCATTTTCACAAGAGGGTCTGAAGCTGTTTTCGATAATATTTCAATTTGCAGAGATAATCTAAAGTGGATGTGTTCTGACAGATAGCAAAAATCAATACCATTATGTTTCTGCATGTCGATATCTCTCAGTTCCCGGTAGTGGCATAACCGTAAAAAGAAACATCACGTATCTTAAGACATAGTCTGACCTTTCTATTAAGTTAGTGGCGGCGATTGGATGGCAAGAACAAAGGGGCACACAAAACTTATGGACACCTAAAAGTACACCGTAGTATAGACAACAACATTTAAAAATTTAGTTACAAAATACTCCCTTGCCCCGCGAGTCACCGCCACTGTACTGAGGAGCTTCGATAACAGATAGTATTCATTTTAATAGTTAATAGGATCAGAACATAGTATTGTTCTTTTATTATTAGGATGCAATATTCCTGATTTTATTATTTCATTTTGGGTCTTTCCACTCGTTACAGTGATAGTCGGTCGAACTTTCTTGTGTGACAAAATACCGTCAGATTTGAATCGCTAATAACTACGAGACTAATGATGCGAAAAGAATGGTTGACCCCACAACGGATAGATCATATCTGTAAGAGTTTGTCGCATAGTATTTGTTTTGCCTGTGATGTCATCGTACCAGTGTAGGCGCAAGCTCGTTATTGTTATGAATTAGTTATGAATAAGTGTAGCGTGGAAACGCGTTTAGCTAGGAGGTTGATTCTTGTGTTATTTTAAAGAGCTTGTGGAGTATTACTAGGCCCAAAATGAGACAATAAAAATATTTATTAGAATATAAGTAAAAATGGGTATTAAATTGAAAATTACAAACTCGGCATTTTTTTTTATTATAACATGCAGAGTTTTCTTTCGAATTGTACGAAACTTTCAGAATAGTTGACAATACATAAAAGAAACATTGTATTAAAATTTGAATATTACGAGAAATATGAGCATTTGTAGCAAATAATGTTTTACTGCGCATGCGCGAAATATAGTTCTATATACTGTCAACAGATGGCTCCATCAAAAGCTACTCTAAATAAAACACAAGAAAGGCGCAGTTCGGGTCCGCGCAGTAGAGTTTTCGTGAAAACGTCGGGATAAATTCATAAAACAAGTATTTCGTATTAATGTGTTATTTAATTACCAATCTCTTTAATACAATATTTACACAGAGCAGTATAATGGTTACAGAATAGATAAATCACAAGTTTATCGCATGTAGCAAGGGTCTGTGGTAGCTTGTGATTTATCTATTCTGTAACCATTATACTACTCTGCGTAAATATTGTATTAAAGAGATTTGTAATTAAATTACATATTAATACGAAATGATTATTTTATGATTTTACCCCGACGTTTTCACGAAAAATCTACGGCGCAGACCGCAACTGCGCCTTTCTTATTTTTTTTAAAGGAAGGGGTAGTTAAAGTTTTAAGGTACAAAAGTCAGATTTAGCCATATTCTGCCAAAAAATATAATAACAATTAGAAACAAATGTTTAAAGTCCAAAAAGCGATAAGATGAAACATTTCATCTAAAATGATTGAGAAATACGATAATAGGTGATTAACCCTTTCCGGCGCAAGATATTTAAATTTCTGAAATATAATAAATTTGTTTAGTTTATTGTCTAGACATATAATTTTTAAAAGCTGTTAAATTTGAAATCAGAATCACAATTACTTTTCTAAATTTAAAATTACTGAAATTTAGGTGCTCTTACAATGAAATAATCCTGTTTAACGTCTCGCAGTGCAATGAAACGAGTTTTATTGTTGGTGACGTCAGAGCATTACCGGATCAGTGAGAACAGATCTGGGCTATTATATTAGTAATAATATAAAAAAGCGATATTTCATTGTTCTGCCATCTATATTCCGAAAAGAGAACGATTTCCTACCCTTTCCCGCAATTTTTCGGGTTTGAAAGTAGAAAAGGCATTTTTTTAGAAAATTTTAAACTCAGGTTGTTGGGTGTTCCATGCAATTGAACACTAAGTCACAAAAAGTTAAGGTAAACAAATGAGTGAAATTCGTGAAATCTTAAGAAAACAAAAACCTTTGATTTTTAAAAAGTGAAATAATTAACCACCATCAGTTATTGTAGATTGGTTTAATTTACTCCATTTATATTAATGACCCGTTTTGAAGCCACACATAATTTTGAACGTGGTTAGATGACGTGGACGACATCTAATTCGTCATCCCTACTCTCCAATTTTCCGCACTACACCAACGGGAGGAGGCTTGACTTTCGATGTTAGATTTAGCATGCAGCAGGCCCACATACACGACGAATCTTCGGAGGAATCGGGTTTCGAATCTGGAAGCCTCTGGTCCTGAAGCTGAGACCTTACCACCAGGCCACCGCTACTTCGAGAAATGGAAGAATAACCGCATTCAAAGATTAGTATTTTTTGGTGGAAGGGGAAAAGTTTTTCCTGTTTAATTTATGTTGTTATAGGCTTCTATTTGATTTCTATGGCTATATAGTTTACAATGTTTTGTAAAGAAGTTCGCGGTAGTGACTTTAGCCCTCTTGACAATAAACACCTGTGAAACAGTTTATAGGGTAATTAGAGGAGTCGCAGATTAATTCCACAAGGGTAATGTTGTCCAAGTTTAGTTTAATTATATTAACGCCCCATTTGGGGGAAAACACGAGGGCTATTTGGCAATGGTATCCAAGAGGTACAGTGTCTGTACCAATCCGTGCGCAGAAAAAAATATATAGAGCCTCTATGCTGATGCTAAGAAAAAGATTAATGAAAAATTTGTGCAGGAATTAGTATTTCAGTGGATTTGAAAATCGCTCGTACCGGAAGATGCTTACGAAATAGTGTGCTTTTCTCTCAGAGTGGTGTTGGGTGAACTGAAAATTCGTCTTTTGCTGTTTTAAAAGTTTCACGTGGAAGCAACCCACTAGGGTGAGATGATCCGTGTAAATGCGTAGTCATTGCGACTAAATGAAACAAATAATCTGTTACAAAAAGTGCAAGGATCAAACTGCGATTTGAAACCAACTGTCATTGCCACGCCGATAGTTGCACTTTCAATATTTCCGTTTATTATCTTTAATTTTAGAGATAAATAGTTTAATTTTTCTGTTGAATTGAACAAGAATTAAGTAGCTTGCAATACATGAGCTCGTTTCACGTTCCGAGATTACTGAAAGCAGACAACGAGAAAGATTACTATCAAATCCATCACTTTATTTCTTAAATCAGATATCTCAGCACTACGATAATAAAGGGAATATTGATACAAAAATTATCTCTTTCAAAGATTAATCTGGAAAGTAAACAATACAGTAAGCTTCCTTTGTCTTCTTATAAAGCTTAGGCAATAAAGAGTCTCTAAATTTAGACAAATTAAAGAATAACCTAAGATAAGGAAACAAAGAAAGTCAAGATAAAGCGCGTACAGTTGAAAAATTCCATAGCCGATTCTAGATGCACAGTATCATCGTATTTCTTGGTAGTTCAACGACTTTATTTGTACTTGAAGTTACAAATATAATAATTTTTTTAACACATTGCGTCGAGTTAAGTAATTTCTTACTCTACGTTTGAACACCGACAACTATGGTCACAAAAGCGTTGTCTAGATATAGTAAAGTAGATTTGAGCTTTGAAATAGCAGAGATAAGATTCCAATCTCAAAAACTATACAATATGGGGAATAAAATAAGATAGGGAAGTAAAAGTGCATGCAAAATTATTACGGGGTAGACAATTTTGGTTTCATGTGGAAAATGAAATCCTTACGTTTAGGGGCCCAACATATCTATTAGCTCTTACAGATAAGAAAAAATTCTACTGGTAGGGGGAACACGAGAACATTGATACACTTTTTTGGAAGGCTAAAAAATGATTTTACCAACGGAAATAATTAGAACTAATGCACTATATGTTTATGCATTTGTTAATCTAAAATAGAATTTCGATCGAGTTTTGGTCATAAATGAAATAATAAAATATTTATTACACTTTTTCCTAAAAATGGATTTGTATCAATCTGCCCCATACAACGGGTACGTTTATACACACGGAAATATCGAAAATAATGATGATTAATAAGTCTGGGATCAAAACAAAAGGCGTTTTATCAATAAACTTTACATTCCAAATCAAGGTTTAAAAGTTCAACAAAGTAAACTTATTTTAATCAAAATTCAACATTTTTAATGAGACTGGAAAAATGAAACAATAATGTATCACAAAATAATTTACCACTACAAATAATAAAGGAGAATGTGTGTGTGTCTAAAAATACTTTGGAGGGAGGGAATGTGAGACTCGAAGCCGTTTTAGAAATTCAAATTAACTAAAAATTAAGGGAAATTTTTGCGTTCTTCCTTGACGACTTAGGAAAATAATATAGCACAAAACTAATTTTCCCACCATCTGAAAATGCAAAAAATTATCTTTTAGATGATATTAATTAAGTTTCGTACATTTTTTTCCCAATTTTAATAAATTCGTAAATATATTTTAAACCTAATTTACAAAAATACTTTTCATTTTTGCAATGAAATTCAAACCGTGTTCATTGTTTAAAAGTAATACTTAATTGTGTGTTTATCTTAGATAGTTCATTTTTGAGTTTTTTACATTTCTGAAGACGATTTTGCTAAGTAGTTGCTCTTAAGGTTCATTGATACACACAGAAGATGCGTATCAATGTGCCCCGGAGTCAACTGTATCTATCTGCCCCAAGAGACTTTTTTACTTAAAACAAGTGGTCAAGCAAAATCAACGCTAAAAAAACCTCAAAACTTAATATAGTTCAGAAAAATAAATGTTTTTTCCTACCTTTGGAGTAGATTCCCTGTCAGGAAAACGTAATTAGTGAAAGAAATCACACAACACGTACTTAGAGTAAAATTTGCTTCGACTAGAAGATTAGCGGTTTGATTCATTTGTAAATTAACTTTCGATTTCACATGGTCGAAAAATATACTGTGTGCTAAGGGTTACAGTTGCATATATATAAGTGGATATGAACATCTTGAGCCATTCCAATCATCAAAATTTATGGACTGTATCAATGCTCCGCGTATCAATCTTCCCCCTATAGCGTTTCACTACCAGTAAGTAAAAATATAAGCTACTTAATGAACTATCTGCAGATTTTCAGAAATAAATCTCATGCGTAATAAATATGAGAGGCATCGTAGAGCCTCAGCTATTCGGCTTTCTATTAACCGACATCGATTCATTGAAAATTATAAATCTAAAAATGCACTCAATAAGTCTCATTTTTGTTAGGTGTGTTTTTATTTCGCTGGTTTCAGGGCGTTAAGATAAGATGACCGAGTTACCATACAGTAAGCGTTGCTCGCGACTCTGATTCAATTAGACGACAGTGATAGAGAATGACGTTTCTAGACTTTTGTTGATGTTTGTTCATGATTGGATGAGTGCTGATGAACAGAGTGAAGTAACGAGTAATGAAACAGTCCAGCTTCTAAACAGTGAGTTTAAATATTAATCAACTTTTAGAGTGAAATAAACGAAAAGTTTTGTATGAGCATGAGACCACATGTCCCTATCAGATGTGAAAAAAACTCAGAAATATTAGTTATTGGTTGTGAAAAATTCAGTTTTTTCTTCCCCTTTGAAAGATTGAGATAGGTGGTGTTCCTTGTTAAGCGACGATGTAAAGAACGTGAATGGTAGACAATGCAATTGACTAAGTAGAATTACAAGCAATAATTTTCTCCTTAACCTTTTCAAAGGCGGTGGGAAGTATACTTCCCACCGCCTAATTCATCGATTTTTAAGCGTACAAGGTAGGCTATTTTAAAGTTCTTAACAAATTTTTCGATGAAAGGAAATCCTAGACGTTCCAATTTCTTATCTCAAACTGTAACAAAGTGTCTTGACTTTTTAATTACTTATTAATTAATAAAATTAATTAACAAAAAATAATGTCATCCAATAAGCTAAATGAATTTCTTTTCTTAAATTAACCTCAACTCCGAAGTTATTTTATTATACCATTACTAGAAAAAAGTGGCCCTTGAAAGGGTTAAAATATTATCAGGGCGTTGGTACTTTAGTACTCAGAAAAGAAAGTGTTAGAATGAAAAGAAAGACAAATTGTAAAATATGATAAGGTATCATTATCACATGTAAAATTCACAGAGACTTCAACGTTTTGTAAGGAAAAGATGTAATCGAACACCTCATCCTTGATGAGGTGCCAAGTGCTTATGCCGAAGTGGGGACCCCAGCAACTGGCACTCGATTTTATCACTTGTCAATCCAACGTGAGTCATAACCTTCAAAGGGCGGAAATCTTCTTGAAGATGAAGAGAAGTTTACTAGGAACTTCTCCAAATTTCTTAAACAATCAAGGCATGGAGTGCATTATATCTGATTATTATAATCGGAAGCCGTTTGTTTAAAGATTAGAAATTTTTCATGAATTATAGATAGCAATTTTACCTTCCCAGGTGAGATTTCAGATCCGGATATCTTATCTTCGATTTATTCCAAGGATTTATTTTATAGGAAAATTAATTAAACTACTATATTAAGACAAATAATTACAAAGAGATCTTCATATTTAATTAATCATAAAGTATAGAAATCGATGCTATGAAAGAACTTTGAAGGATTATAATTTTATTATGGAGTCAAAAGATTTGATCAAAATTATTACACAAGTTGTCCCTAAACAACTGCCAAATGCATTTATATTTCCGAGAAATGCTATTCGGCAATCCGATGAAGATTTTGATTCAATTGCTTATGCTAAACAATCCTGCAAATAAAATGTGCTGCTTTTTTTTTTAACTCCCTGTTCTTCGAGTTGTGAGTATAAGCCCATATCTTTGCCCCAAGCGATATCTGGCTATACACGAAGAAAGAAAGGTCTATATGACCGGCAGTTTGCAACTAATGCTGAAGTTCGAGTTGATGTGCAATCTTTCTTCAAAAACGTACTCGGAGAAATATTTAGCAAGACCGTGCTTACCAAATAGCAGAAAAGAATACATCCTTGTGCCAAATGTTCAGGATGGCACTTCCAGAAAGAGCAGAAATGTGGATAACGACAGAGAGTGCAAATAACTGTTTCAAATTATTATAATTTGGAAAATAAGTCTGAATCGCGTTTCTCTCTTCTATACCTAAACTACCTCAAAAATGTCTATTGTTAGGTAATGAGTTGAATTACAGGTCCACGTCGTCTTATAGCGTTGTTAGGAAATACGAGCAACAGTGATCATTGTTTTGGGATAGTCTTTATTAATAACTTGTTTATAAAATGCGAAGTTGTTAGGATTAAAATATCTCACTATTCATGCCACTGTAGAAAAAGATTAATGGTCCTAAGGATGCCAAATCCTGGTGGTATGCATTTAAGGGTATTAGGAAACGAATGGTGAAATAGCTCTTAAAATGAATGACAGGAAAATATTATAAATAGGATTCAGTTGTCGACGTATATTAATCCAGACACTATTGCACTGCATAATATGCATTTTAATAGATAATTGCAAATGGTATAGGAGTGCAGCAGACATCGTCAATCATCCTAAGCACCCGAAATGTTAAGATATTCAATCCATATGAGATAAAGAATTGTATTGAAAGAAACTGTTTTCGCCTATGTTTCTTTCCCTACTTTTCTCCGATTTTAGTGTCATTCGTTTCCTCATGTACACAAATTAACAGCACCGGGTTTGGTTATCTTATAACCAATAGTTTTTTCTCTACAATGTCCTGGACACTGATACTCTAATTACACTTTATATGAAGCGTTGATAACCAGAGTGGGCCAACCCACAATTTTCTCTGAACTGAGTTAGATATTATACTGAATGGGAAGTTTGTTTTCTTTCGGAAACAGAGAGAATCAAAAGAGTTTTAGATTCCTTATAATAGATAGCGGCATTGTTCAAATGCTTTACTTTCATTGTTTATAAAATATGACGCCTACCTCAGTTTAGGGAAAATTGTGGGCCGGTCCATTCTGATACTGAATGCTCATAAATACATTAGTCATAACCTAAATATTAGGCCCTACAATGTAGTTATAGGGTCCTCCCGTTCATTCAGTAATATTTTGTCTTTTGGAATGCTCGATTATTTTTTAGACCTTTTTTAATATTTTCTTTTACTTAACCCTCTGACTACAAAGAGTTCTCAAAATCTGAGTACAGTTCTATACGGAGGTTTGCTTACTAATTGATCTGTGGAATGGATTCGTCCGCCCCGTTCCCTCTTTTCTCCTCACTACGGGTGGTGAGAGATATGAATGGCAGGCCTCTATCTCTCCCCTAAGGACCCCTTTAATAACCAATCGCCCAACTGCCTTCTCCCCCTTTCGGAACAGCAACCGACCGAAATCCGCCCAGTTGCATGGTCGGTTACGGCCAGCTTAGGTGTCAGAGTGTTAACGGATATAAAAAAAGAATGCGTTCCCTTACATGCATGAAAACAAAATACCAACTGTTTTTGTTCCAAGATAGTTTATTTTTGAAATGCGAATGCTTAAATGACAAGCATTAAATATATTTCTTTAATTCTGGTGCTTTATTATCTTAACTTAAATCGGTTTAAAAACATTTAAATGCATGAACAAACTTCAACTAAATGCATAATATTTAGTTAAGAGATACAAAGTATATTTATCTAACAGTTGAAGCATGGGGAGGCTGAAATGCCTTTTTAAAGATGTATCATCACCGCTGTATTTTGAGTCCTAATTATGTCACTTTAAAAGCAGATTTGTCAACATATCTTTATCTTAGAGCATAATTCTTGCAGAGATGTTTTACTCATGAAAATAGCTCTTTAAAAGTGGCTGGATACATTACTCTTGGGTGATAAAAGATAACTCCATCAACCAAGGTTTTCTTGCGCCAGCTCCCTTTTCCTAAAACATTTCTAAATACTTTTTCATTTATGTATTAATCTATCATTTTTTTTGCATCCAACCAGTGAGAGTGTTCTCTCTTCTACTTTAACACATACTTTCATAATAGGCTGGTTTTGTGTTTAGCTTCGTCGTAAAGGAAAGATAATAATAAGCATTTTGCGCCTCTTCTCTAGAACTAGTTAGGTCCAAAATTTGACATAAATCTACAATGTTGGTGCCAAGAATTCACGCCAGATTTCATTTAATTAGGTAGTTACGGAAGGGCGGACATATTTCCCCTAGATCGAATTTGTTCAAAGTTTTTCAATCTTCTTTTTCAGAGACCAACCGACAGACAGAAAAATAGAAGAAAGGTATTTAAAGGGCACAGAGAGGTCTAAAACGTGGAGATTCATAAAAAATCTCGAGACTTTTGATGATAACCATAAGATCTCTTCATATACTTCGTGTATGAGAAACTAAAAAAGAAGCAAGCTCGAATACAACGGAAAGATTTAGTTTGCAAGTTGTAAAACTTGTTAATAGAGAAATATTTTTTCACTTTTATTGAAATGTTTAGATTAGTTTCTTTAGTCAGATTAACTTCCACTTCCGAAGCCAAAGTTGAGCCAAAGCCCTTCCTCCAAACTTCCACACCACACAGTGGGCCTTACATTGAAATTTAATTACCTTAACATGAACAAAATGGTTTCTCGGAAATTTTTCTCTGGATTGTTTATTTAATTCTTGTGCGGAGAGTATGTTACAATCTAAGGTAGACTCAATTGTTAACTCTAAAAATCTCTTTACTTGTAAAATGAAGTTCGTATGTCTGAGTAAGAACAGAATACTTAAAAATGCTTTGCTTTCTGCTTTCTAGAAATTTATTTTGTCCTTAAAGATAATTAGATTCTTTTCAACATTAGAATGCATGTTTGCCGCTAGTTATCGACGTTGGATTCGCTCACTTATTATATTCACATTATATTTCACACGTAGGATGGGAAGCATATAAGCTATGAAACCATTTAATTCGTCGACTGATATAGTTATCAGGTAAAAAAGTAGTATGAATGTGTAGAAAAGTGAGTATTCGCTACACAATGACTCATAACATCTCTACCAGCTAAATGCGGAGTATAGCGCTCCTATTACGAAAACTAATGGAAAAAGTATATTCGACATTTGTTCGACGTCGAGTGTCTTTAGCAAGAAATGACACTGCGTTTATGAATAACCTAAACCTAAGGTGACCAACTTTTTTATATTGAGAAGGAGGACACAAATAAATTTAAAAATATCGTAAATAAAAGAAACGTGTTATTCATTGGAACAGCAATAAAGAATACTCTATAATATGCTTATAACATTTTATATTGTAATAATGCACACATGTCTATTAAATATTATTTAAAGGAGTACTATGCAAGTAGAACAGAACGGATCGGTATCAAGCAAATACAGAGATTTACAGATTAGTCTTCCAATATCGAAAAGGAGGACATGTAGCAGGACGCTTTTCGAGGAAGGACAGAACTTACAAAAGAAGGACAGTCGACTGTAGAAGGACGATTAGTCATCTTACTAATAGTCCAGTCAACGAAGGAAAAACAGAAAAAGAAAATTGTGTAGTTTTGAAATTTGGCACAGTTGTTGGAGTTAGTGTCCTAAACGACATGCTAAAAGCCCCCGCAGGTAGGGGTGCGCGGGGGGTACAGGGTGTTATAAAGGGGGGCATTTTCAGATTTTCTTAAATATCTCCAAAACTATGGGTACTATCGAAAAACACTCAATTACAAAATTAAACTACATGCAATATCCTACAAAAAAGTCCTAAGTATTTTTTGTAGCATCAATAGTTTAGAATATACAGGGGGATTTAAAGGTTAATATTTCTAAAGTTTCTTATTGTAACGGTAAAATTGATTAAAAGGGCCGAATCAACAACCCTCATAAAAACCTCATGCTCATATAATAATTATACAAAGGTAGCGTTGTATGTGTCGGAGCGGGTGTGTGTGACAAACCCTTTTGATGAACAATTGTGCTCCCTTCCTCCCCTCACATCCGTCCCCCTTTACAAGTTTCCCTCTACTCGTAGTCCAGTCAACGAATTGCAAATTTAAAAAAATGGCGTAGTTTTGAAATTCGGTACAGTTGGGGAGAGTGTCCTAAACGACATACGAAAAGTCCCAGCTGGTGGAGGGTACGCAGGGGGTACGGGGAGTGAAAGGGAGAATTTCTCAGTTTTTTTAAATATCTCGAAAACTATAGATCTTAGCGAAAAACACTTAAGTATAAAATTAAACTACATTAAATTTTCTACAAAACTAGTCCTAAATTTTTTGTAGCATGACATTTTAGAAGATACAGGGGGATTTAAAAGTGAATATTTCTAAAATTCCTTATTGTAATGGTAAATCAATTAAAAGTGCTGAAGCAACAACCCTCAGAAAGACCTCATGACTATACAATAATTATACGAGGGTAGTATTGTATGTGTTGAGAGTGGTGGCGGTATCAGAAAGAGGGAGGGGCGACAAACCTATTTGGTGAACTGTCGTGCTCCCTTCCTCCCCTCACGTCCGTTCCCCTCTACAATATCCCTTCTACTCAGTCTTTTGGTTCTGTTAACGATCCAAATGAAATTATTTAGACAGTATAATCTAAATCTACATATCTATGCTGAGTTTAATTTAAAAACTTGCAACCAGTCTCTCACAGTTCGACAGAAACATATTCTTGCCATTGAAGAAATAAGACCAGGCATTGTCAAATACTAACACCGAAAATGCTGCTAAAGTAATTGAAACATGAGTCGCTACAGGGGATGCCGATACTTATATTGTGAGATCTGGGTTAGAGAAAGGAACTTCTCATTCGCAAGGGGAAGACGTAGATCTAGTCGTGATTGCTTTGGCACCACTAGAAAGTAAAATTTATTTTATGAAGCCTGGCAAGCGAAAAGTCGAAGCTAAATTATTTTTTACAAGAAAGCTGCAGAAAGAACTTTCTTTTGTCCAAACCATTCTCCTTCTCCATCCATTCAGTGGTTGCGACATAACACCAGCTATTTATAGAAAAAGCAAAGCATTATAGTTACATTGTTCAAAAATCAACTGAACCAGATGAAAAACATTGTTGAAATCTTTTATAACCCCTCATCAACACCAGGTACTATCTCACAAGCAGGTGAGAAGATGTTCCTAGTCATATAAAAAGCCTCTGCTGATGAACATAATTTGAATAAACGTAGATATGCAGCATTTCTCAAATCATCAACCAAGATTAAAGCTGAACTTTCCTCAATTCCTCCAACCGAAGGAGCGGCGGAGCAACAAACGTTTAGCAGTTTCTGTTTTGGTACCTTTAATTATACCTGTACCAATGGTGCACCTCTAGAAGAGGAGGAGTTAGATCTTGATCAAATACTAGGAAAACATGGTGAAATTTAATTACGCGCAAGTGTAAAAATGGGTTGCGAATATTTTTATGTAGGTATGTGTATATATATATATATATATATATTCAAACTGCTCTAATATTCTAAACTATTCATACCATTAACAATGCGTAGACTATTTTTGTAGGAAATTTAATGTAGTTTAATTTTATACTTAAGTTTTTTTCGCTAGGATCCATACTTTACGAGATATTTAAGAAAAACTGAGAAATACCCCTTTTCACCCCCCCTGTACCCCTAACGTATCCTCAACCAGCGGGGACTTTTAGTATGTCGTTTAGGGCACTCTCCCCAACAACTGTGCCGAATTTCGAAACTACAACATTTTTTAAATTTACAATTCGTTGACTGGACTACGAGTAGAAGGAAACTTGTAAAGGGGAACGGATGTGAGGGGAGGAAGGGAGCATAATTGTTCATCAAATGGATTTATCACCCACCCCCACTCCGACACATGCGTAGACACCGCTTTTATAACTAGCCTAAATTAAATGACCGCATAAATTATACGCTATGTTTCCAAACTGGAGTTTTTTCATATAAACAATGCATAACGATGGAAAATATATTCGTAGTTTTCAATCAAAACTCAAATATTGAATTGGTTTTAAATACATTAAGTTTCTTCCCTGATATTCTAAAATGTAAAACAATTCGGAGTTACATTTGTATTCGGGTCCTTTAAGTGCTTCATCACAATATAAAAATTTTATCCTCTACTGCAGTAAGCATCTCCATAATATGACATGAACTTTACTCTCGAAATTTTTCTAAGAAAATTATAAGTCCTCTATCAATTAAATGCTCATTAAAATAGAAATAATAAATCAAATTATGTTGGAAAATAGCATTTTTATAGGATATTGCACAATCATTGGTTTGAAAACCAAAAGCCATTTCTAAGCACTTCATAGGAAATGACTCACTATATGCGAATTACACTTCCAATCGGAAGGAGATCAGGTATTTCCTCATAATAACTCGGGTATTTCCGTAAACACTCGTTTGATTTTACGTCAATAAGCGCAATTCAAAATGGAATATTCTTCGTCCATTGTTCCATTAAAATTTTACATTCACAATAATAAGAATTTGAATATCAATGAAAAATTTACAGTAACTCATATATAAATTCAAATGTCAATGAAAATTTTAAATTAACTCAAATTAGAAATCAAACACTAGTGAGGATAAAGAAACATGTCCTGTCAAGCATAAAAGAATTCGCCGTTATAGACTTTATATAAAGATCAATTCATAAATATTTGACGAAACTCCTACGAAAATAGGAAACTTCTATACAGAGAAAAAATAACAATACAAATTAACTTGTAGTTATAAATAATTTTAAAAATTTATTCTGGATACGAATAATGGAGACTCAACCCCTTGATGAACTTCTTCTACCTTCTAATTAGAAGAGATATCCTCTTGAGCCAGTGGCGAATCCAAGATTCGGGTTTGGGGGGGGGCTGAGGTCATAATAATTTTGTATCGTAGTGACGAATGTCAAAACTCATGGCTTATATAAACCAAAATACTTTAACTTTACATGCTTTCCTCTCCTGACAATAAGAATCATAAAGAACACTACAATACTTTCGATAATTTAATAAAAAATACAATGAAATAGCTGGCAAAAATTGTTTTCGACCGCGCCAACGCTACAAGTGCAAGTGGAATGACTAGAAAAGTAGAAAAATCTTCGAGCCTGTCAAGTCAGAAAGCAATGTTGTTACGATTTTATTACTATTCTTTTAAAATGAAAATTAAGATCAAACAGTTGCAGTGATTTTAAATTAAATCAAGAATTTTGGTTTAGCTCTCGGGGGGGGGGGAGGCTGCAGCCCGATAGCCCCTCCCCTGGATTCGCCACTGTCTTGAGCATTTGTCATGGAGTCAATTCCTGCGACTTCACAGTCACATGACAAACATGTGCATGTCATATCATTAACTGGAAGCTGACTTAGGCGTCCGTTTAAGTAGATGACAAGCACAGTTGCGTCTCTATCCTTCCTCACGTATCCATCCCTCCAACAAGATGCCCTATATATTCCAAAACTAAATTTGCATGGCACATTTGACGTGTATAGTATGATCATGAATTGATTCCACAATTTCTACTTGTATAGAAGCTTCGAAAAACTCGAAAGTTGTGTCAGCGGGCCTACGTAATCTTCGATTTCTGAATCCATTACAAGTTTCAATACGAAAAGTTTATAATTAGATTTCTCAATTTTACTAACTGAAGGCCTACACGACTCTAGCGTTGTGTGATTCCACGTAATTTTTGAGGTTAAAATTAATCACAGCTATGACTTCGTTAGAAGTGTCAGTATTGAAAATTTTATTATTAGATACAAAGTTCAGTCAGTGTGCGCGAAAGGGTTAATAATGAGTTTTCTTTCCATATGGACAATGAGCATTACAGCCCATCATCATTAAAAATTGTCAAGACTCACGATTACAGTTATTGTTTACATGAATTATTTTATTTGTCATATGAGGTACTGTTTTTCCTGGAATCAATCGTCAGTAACTCATTTAGAAGATAAATGTAAGAGCGTATCCGCGCGTAATTTAGAAAACAGGCCAGATATCTGACAGGATACGATTGTTTACCCTCCATATCATCTGTCATTAGTAGCTTCCTGTTGGAACACAGAATTGCACTTAGAAATGTGTTCAATACTCTCCTTAAGCTTTGGTTTCAGAAAGAAGCCCAATCAGAATTGGGCAAAAATTAGATTTCGATCACATCTGGTTCGGATTTTTATTTCGTCTTCACTAAGAAAATTCCGTACTTGGTCGACTTTTGATTTTATTTTAATTGGTTCGCAAATGCAATGAATAATAACAGAATAGCAGTTAGTCCCAATCATTTTCGTCCTTATATGACTGAAATGTATCTTAAGGGTAAAAAAAGCTATTTTATGACATGTTCCATCGGTTTTGATATTCCCCCTCTAATATCTAAAATAATATAGTCCTAATAGGAACCTAAATGAATATTCTCGAACAAAAATGAATATTGTGGTCTTAAAAGTAGAATAAAACAACAAAAAATGGATCAACCGAAGCTGATGCAGCTATTGCGACTAACAAACGTTTAAACAGTTAATTTAAGGCAATATGCAAATTTGCCTAGAAATTTTTCTGTTTGATGTGATGATCCAATTCCGTTCGATTCACCCTCTGACTGAGTATCCCGTGATTTCCGCGGATTGGAAGCAAGTCTATTTTCTACTGCTATTTTCACAGGCTAATGTGTTTACTTAGTACTTTTATAGTGTTGGATCTTGGATCATATACTAATAAAGCTTTGCGCATAAATAACTCGCTTGGCTCAACGGTATTTGAACGTGTTTGCAAACATTGCATCTAAATAGTGATTTAAAAAAATCTGGAGTCAGAGCGTAAATCTGGAATCATCTCGTATACAGCGTGAAAATATGCTATATACATAAAGTGCAGTTAGATTATGAGATAGAAGTATACAGGCGAACAGTTTTTAGTAACCTAGTCCTCCATTTACTTGTAAATATATCGTGGATACAAATGTGAATTATAGAATATGCTATAGAATTAGATGCAGTATTCGATAGTTTGCATTTGTTTCGACGGTATATTTATGGTTTTCTAATAATTTTCAATCTGTTGTAAGGGACAGATTTGGTTCTTTTGTTTTAGAAGTTTGCCGAACCCTGTTCTAGATATATGAATGAATCTACACGTGCTTGAAATTCATTCAAGTAGATGAATAACTATCAAAGACGTTTCCTGTGAGACGTCTAGTTATTTCCTGCACTGCCAAGTTAAGATTAAATTTCTTTCGCTTATGTAGACAGCGACAGCTTGGCAAACGGCATTGGGTTTAAGTTCATTGACTTCGGAAAAACGTATGCATATGTATGCCGAATTATTTAAAGAATATGATTTCTATAGATAGATTTCCAATGAAAATATCTGAAAATAGTAACATAACATGAAGTATGATACGTATGCATTTATTAGGTTGAAACCTTTTTATCCCCGCAGCTAAAAAATGTATGCTTGAGAAGTCTGTTTAAATAAAGATGTGGAATATTCTTGCAAGTCTAAACTAAAATATAAACTCGATTCGCTGTATCAACATGATTCGTAAATTGGCTCATATGTATATAAAAAGGGAAAAATTGTAAGTTTATTTACTTCAGTGATCTTTTAAAGGAAAAAGTATTTTATTATGATATCAGAACTATTCAAGTCTCTCCAACTCTAACAGAACAGACCAGCAAACTTTTAATAGAAAAAAAGACATTTGCTTTTTTGTAGTTTATAAAATAATTTGACAAGTTTCAGCAGCTGATAGACTAGATGAGTATCCTGAAATATACCACTCCATAAAGATTTTATCTCACGAAAATGAGAAGCATACTACTATCAAATTTCCGTCGAAAGCTTCGAACTAAAATAAAAATGGGTTTTGAATTAAGAACTTGTAATAATAATTTTGCGGTCTAAATATCTTGCAATCTTAGAGTTCATATTTATGTAATGAAATGATATTTAATGTTTGATTTCCATTTTTAACTGTTTGATACTATCTCGCTTAGATTATTCAACCCTTTGTACTCCAAAAGATAAGATGCATAATTATACACGTGTGAGTGTAAAGATTAATTCAGCACTTCAGTGAGCTGAAAAATATTGCTATTAATTTGTTTCAATTCCTAAAAACTCATCTATGTGTTTTTCCTATTATATGGTTTTTATAATAAACGCTATCGAACAAGAATGTGTGAAAGATGCATCATTACCAGAATATCGTGTCTGATTCGACACAAAAGTGCAAACGGTTCAAGTTTCGTTTCAAAACTACTTTGGGGGAGGACCTTGTAATTTTTAACTGTGGTCAGACGACGAAGGCGAAACGTGCCAGCAGACGCTTTCGAAATTTCCACACCACACCAGCAAGTGGATGTTTGACCTTGGAAATCAGATTTGAAGATCACCCGACTCATATACATGGCGGAACTTCAGATGCGGAATCGTGTCTCGAAACCGCGATCCTCTAATCCCGAAGTGAAGACGTTGTAATGGATTTCTCACGTGTGTGGTTTTATGTCCACATCCAATAATGATCCAGTTTGTCTTTTTATGGTTTATTCATAACTCACACACACATACACCACTACGACGTAAACATATAAGATAATATACACATTTCTTAGAGCCGGATCAAAATCTACACCCGCTCGGGGGTAGGGTCAATAGGAATCTGAGGATAAATCCCTGCGGGGGTGAGGATGGCAGTTCTACTTTTCCCTTTCTAGGGATTAATGTAGTTGCCACAGACGTCATGTATGCCACCGTGGTCCACTGAAATTACTTCAATAGCATTTCTGCTTTAACCTTCCGTTAATCGCTACATCTAATAGATAGGCATACCAGCTGCATCTGCTAGTTGTTTCTAACACACTATAATTTGATTTCTTCTTACAGAATTCTCATTTATATTCTCATTAGGATTAATCCTTATAGTTATGAAGGAAAAAATAAATAAAATAATAAGGTATAATCTTTTATTCATGCGAAAAAATGAACGCAAAAGTAGAAAATAAATTTTTTCCGATTACAATAAAATGCATGGTCCGAATAGAAGCATGGGCGCCTTTACCTTCTAGGAATATTCCATTTGTTTAAGGAAATATACACAAAATATAAGGTGCTATATAAGCGTCCACACTTTTTTTCGAACCATGCATTTTATTGTACTCAGAAAAATTTTCAACTTTTGCGTTCATTTTTTCGCATGAATAAAAGCTTATACCTTAATTTTTTTTATTTATTTATTTTCTACTTTTTAGTGACGGCTGACACGAATACACACGACATGTTAGGCATAGTAAACCAAATTCAATTATTGAATTATCCAATATAAAACACATATTAAAATTATTATATACATATGTGCAATTATATTTTTAAAATGATTTAATGACATTAACTTTCTGAAATATAAATCCGTAATATATTACGTGATAACTTGCAAAACGTTTGGCGCACACGAAGTAAAAACAAAATTCTACTTCTTGTTGTTGGCGAATTCTAATAGAAAGTAAACCCAGGACGCATAGAAACACGAGCTATTACGTCATTCATCGGTGCAGCGCCGGAAGTATAGTGTATTCTCTGTTAGCTTCGTGGTGTTGTTACAACCCTACGTAACGTGAGGTTATCACCGTACAAACTTTATCGCCCAAATATTGGGCTAAAATTTTAATATCATTTTTTTAGGTTTAAAATAGGTATAGATTGCAATTTTTTTTGCATAATATTGTATTGTCACCGGAAACCCACCACTGTGCTAAATTTCAAAGCTGTAGCTCTATTGGAAGTGTATAAGAAATCGATCTCAAGATTTGAGGACACGACAGTCAAGTTGAATAAAAACTTATAAAGAATGGAAACGATTGCGACAAATGAAGGGTTATTAATTGAAATCTCTCAAACTCGTATGTCAACCGGAGGAATGTTCTCCTCTCGACTTTCTACCGTGTCTTCGTATTATGGCTCATTTTGTGTCTGGTTATGTCGTGTAGTGAAGAGAATCGAGTGTGCAGTTTGGACTTCTTCTCTAAAACAGATTGGACACAAAATTTGGCACAAATCTATGATTTTGGTGAAAGAACCATGAGGGAAATTCCATTTATCAATTTATTTCCATTTCCGACTTAGTATGTTCAGTTAGTATGGACAGACATAATTCTAAAAATGGGCTTTAAGACTCATGGGAGTCTAAAACATAGAGATTAACCAAAATTTCGAGGTCGAAGTTTCTCACGTTTACAATACTTTCACTACGCATACGAGAAAGATCAAAACTTCACTTCATGATCACGTCCACCACTTTTATTTTGTATTCAAGATCACGTTCATGAATCACGTGCATCATAAATCAAACTGCAGTTCAACAGAAACTTTTTCAAAAAGAATTTATCTTACTAAAAAATCAAAAATTTACAAGTTTTATATGCTACATATTAAACTCATTCAAAATAGGCTAATCTTCTAGTTAAGTGTCGCATATAATATACACCATAAGGAACGAAAATTTCTGGAAATACGAGTTTAATAAGTAGCATTGCTATAAAAAAAGTAACTTGACTGATTAATGAAGTCAAAGAAAATGATTCATTGTTAACCTGGTTCCCACAGCATGCTTTTGTGTAAACGCAACGATTCTCATGACAAATTACGCTTTTGAATCTTTACAAACATAATTCAAAAAAAATATTCTGGATCCCACGCTTTTATGTAAACGTAACGATTCTCATACAACAAATAATTTTTCTAATCCTTAATAATATAATTTTTCTCACAAAAGATGAAAACGGTTCTTGTATAGAAACCGAAAAGTCGGTTTAAAAGATTCCGAAAACATTAAAAGAAAATAATTAGCATAGCGAATAATTAAATAGCGAACGTTTTTGAAAACGTTCACCATTCGAGTTCTCTTCCATTCTATTTTCTTTTAATGTGTTTTAATTTTTATTAAAGCATGGTTTTTGTTGTTTGATTCGTAGTTAATTATGGACAATTTTGTTGATGCAATTACTGGATGCTGCTGCGTTGGAGCGCAAAAGGTGTATTGTTATCGCTATTGTTTACTTCTTCTGTATTTTCTTCTTTTCTGTGCTATAATATCCGTCTTTTGTATTTTATTGGAAGTTGCAGCATTTTTGCGCCATTCTGTCTAGTGCAAAGTTTAATTTTTTAACTTTTAGTTTTTGATATCTTTTGTTAAATTATTTCACTTCTACTTGTTATCCAAATTAGATGACACACCCTATATTTCGGGCATTTATTTTATTTCCATCTATTTCAGAACGCAATGGACATTTGAGAAACTTGAGCATATCCAAGCAACTCTTGTCTATGAAATTCATAGCTACTTTCATTCATTGACTTAAATATTAAAAATCCTGTAATACGCAGTACGAATCTAGCATATCATTGTATTCCAAGAGGAATTGTATAAATAGTTTCTTTTAAAAACATGAGCTACTGACTTTTGAATTAAGGAAGGCTTCTTTTTTCAGAATATAATAACATATAGTAAATTTAGTATGCATATGGAAAAAAAATTTTTTTCTTAAATTTTGTTTACTATATTATTAAAGACAACTAGGTAAATGAAAAAATAAAAAAAAAAGGAAAATGTTGCATTTAGAAGATAAATCTTGCGATAATATGATTTTCGCAATGAAAATTAAAAAAACAAATGGCTAAATCAAAACAAAGAGATAATGAAGTAGATTGGGAACAGAACCAAAAAGAGAGACAACACTGGCGACTCATCAAAGAGAATAATTCCTTTCATCATCAGAACGGTGGCGTGATACATTTGACAGATACCCTGATAACTTACTGCAAAATGAAATTTTTAACCTGAAACATGAATGACATATTTCTTTGATAAAAGTTTTAGAATGTTTTTAATGTTAAGGAAAAGAAATATAAAACGACGCAATGCTCCTCGTAAGTATAAAATCTGTGAAGTTTAGAGTGAAATGAGAATTTTGAATTTTAAATCATCTAACCGAATATATATGATAACTTACCATATTAATAACATAATAAAATATTCACCAACAGCTGTAATGTTATTTAACGATTTTATTACACTATAACAGTAAAACTTAACTCATGCTTGTGTGATTAACACATTCATCGCTAAAGGAGAGGTATGCTCACTGTGCGCTAGAATTTGACTTCATACCAGGTTAACCTTCCAGCGGGCGCGCGTTTTCAAAAGATTTTTGCATTGCACATCGTATTGCATATTTATATCGTTCTTCTATAAATTTAAATGCAATTTGTATTTATAAAATCCTTGTTTACTATTAAGCTAATAAATACAGATAACATAAATAAAAGCTGTATTTATTTTTGAAAAACAGCACGATATATTTATGTAATAAGATGCACGATATGTCAAAATTTGTGCAGGCGCGCCCGCTGGAAGGTTAAATAAGTTGCTACATTCTAGATTTGCATTTGATTACACACGAGTTTAGTTAATGATGTCTGCAGAATACGTTCGCTTTTTTCATTTTTGGTGTATAAACTGTGTACAGAGAGAAGTGTTATATTTGTCTTTTCTGGAGCTTGCATCTAAATCTTATACTCCTTTCAAATGTGTTAAATAAGTTTGTTTTAGTGGTAGGTAGTATTTTAATCGCAGGTCTATTAAAAAATTAGGAGGCTGCACTCTGTTTATAAAAAAAGTACACGGTGACTTTTAATTAACCTACAACTTTTAACTGAAATAACTTCTCAGAGTCTCACTAGATGGCGCAATGAATGTATGCTGTGGCAGAGGGCGTAAAAGGAATTTGTTTCGTAAGTTCCACGCAATTTTGAAAATCTCTCCCAAAGTGTCATATCACCAGATCTGAATTCATGCGATTTCTTTCTTTGGGGTCATATGAAATATTTGGTGTACAAGAAGAAGCCGATAGACCTTATTAGCCTCAAAAGGTCATAACTGACTCATTTGCAGGCATTAAAAGAAAATCTCTTGAACTTGTAACTGACAGATATACCAATAAAGCCTAAATTAAAAAAAGTAATACAAGCAATCCTATAGTATTTGAAGTAAACGAAATTCATACCGCAAAAACAAGGAATCCATTCTAGTTCACTTTTTCAAGGGCTAGAAACTATTCGAAATGGATTCAAAAGAATATTTAAGGAGTTTTCTGTAGAAGCAGGCCTATTTTTCGCCAAGAAAAAGCATGACTGACAAGCAAGTAACTGACATTTTGTGACTAGGTTGCGCTATTGTATCACCTCTGACGGTTCTCACTTTGAAAACATTCTGCATTAAAATCCTTTTCAATAAAAAATATGTTTGCAGTGCTATTTGCAACAACCCAAGAGTTATTTCAGTTAAAATTTGTAGGTTAATTAAAAGTCACCTTGTACATTAGCTACCTAAGAACATCATCTCCTTCAAAATAGGCCAATAATGCATCAATCCTTACATTTCTGCCAATGCAGGAATATGGGCTATAAATCATTTTGTGTTTAGCGGGGGGGGGGGGGAAATTCGGTTGGCAACGGCAACTGTGTGAAAAGGACGACCTTTTAGTTACATTTTCATCTTTGCGGAAAGGAGTAAGATCACAGGAGCTAGATATGGGTATTAGGGCGATGCAAAAGCGATAGCACGCTGCGGTAGTTAATAAAGAAGCCCGACAAAATCCATAATTTTCTTCACGAATGACAACTTTGAATAATTTCTTCGTAAATAAAAATATAATGGGTTTTTTTACCAGTAGCGTCTAGCCAATCTAATCACTAACAAAAGCTATTGTTATCTCGCCAGTTACTAAAACAAATATTTTATCCATGTCAGTTTTTCGAACAATAGGATAATTTTTCATGCATAGATATCCTTATCAAGTTGGCAATCAAAATGAGGTTATTCATGTTTGAATTATTAATGAAGTCAGCTCATGTGACGTCACAGTAATGTGACAAACGTAAGTGAGCATATTATATAGTTTCTAACTTCACGTTGTCTTACGATGTACTGTGACACAGCGTTATATTTCTTTTTAAAAGAGGAGCAATGGAATCAAAAATCAAATTGGCGCAATGGATTTTATCTGTATTACGTAAGCATGAATAAACTCCATTTAAAATCTTTTAAATAACTTCTTAAAAGACTACACAATTTTCAATTTACAACGATGAGACAGTCAAACACAATTGAAAAACAATTTTCAATCCAAAATGTAAAGATATAGCTTTTTAGTTTCAAAGCAACAATTCAGAGGTTCACTATTTTGAAATTCAGAAGTTGGAATTCTATTATTTTATTGTATTACAAAACTGCATTTGCAAGGCAGATCTGAAAACGCAAATTGACGTCATTCATCTTTTCGTTTCATTCGCTTTGTCCTAGTTTTTGAGTTCTGTTTTCTGCTTTAAGAGTGTAAATAAATAATCTGTTGGCATATTTACGTGAATTATTCGAAAGTAAAATATCTTCAGGCATTGGTGCCCACAAAAGGATTTTTATCTACTTGTAAACTTATTTTGCGTACCACAAAACGCATATAAAACATATAATTAACTCCATTTTCTAAAAAACATTTCTTCAATAACAATAATAACAAAAATCCGCAGATTTCTTCTAATAGCCAATAATCTTCAGTTACATTGAGAGTTTTTTTAATGAATAAAAAATTTGCATCTATAATTTGAAACAAATTAATTGCTGTAGTAGGAACTCTGTTGAAAATAAGACGATCTATTTATCCAATAAAAGCTTGGCTTTTTTTAAAATCACAAACATCGAACAATTTATTGCTTTTTCTGCATAAAATAGACTATTTTAATCACTATTTGTATGCAACGCTTGCGAACATGTCAAAATACTTTTCGAAGTGAGTTGCTATTTTTATGCAACTTTATATTACCGTTACTTGGCAAATTGTATAGGGTAATTCAGACGTGAATCCTAAAGTTCTGGATGAAAGATGATTAATAAGTAACAAAAGGAATTTCATTGTTGAAAAAATAGTAATTTTAGCAATAAGTAGGCTATTCTTAAAATGTAACAAAATTTATCAGGAATATATGAATTCCATCTTTCTTTGTTCGCATGAATTAAGTAGTTACTAAACTATTAAGGCAAATTAAAAAACGTTGTAATATTTACACTGAACGACATAAAGTATCTGTTTGAATTTTGAAATGATTTTAATATACGTTTAAGTGCATCACCTTTGAACAACAAGTATTAAAATAATTTCAATTAAATTTATATTTTGGATCATTAATCTAAAACTCGTTTTAACGCTTTCAAAGCCACATTCAATCTTTTTTCTTTGTGAAAACGAAATTAATTTGTGAATAAATCCATAAAAATAACTAACACAACCCCTCTTGCTCCCATATTTTCACTAATAGACCACCAAGAAATTGTCACCTATCTAAGAAAAAATTCCTAACACTTTGCCTCCAACCACTGCTATAGCAGTCCAATTTTGCAAAGAAGAATGATATGCAAGAACTAAAAGTGTGTGGAAATGTGTTAAATAGGATATTTCATAAGGAATCGTCGTCCCTGAAAGGGCTTAAAACGAAACATACCGAAATTTCACAGGTACATTGGAGCTACAAATAAAAAAACTCATTTAGCCTGTCGCGGTAGGTTTACTAGTAAAAATATTTCGGAGAAAACTCAAGTATTACATGAAAAGTATAACTTTATATTTAACATCTGATATTGTTTATTTAACCCTGAAATGGTAACCTTATTTCGCAGTCTTCGCAGTTTGAATGGGAAAAGGAGCCAATTCGACTAAACGTTACCATTCCAGCTTTAAAAAAGAATATTCCATTTTTGTGAGCATATAGACATTTAACATATAATTAATTGCTTTAATCTCTTCACTGCCATAATCATAAAATAATTCTGATAAATTTAAATACCCGAAATCATATCAAAGTTTTGATAAATTTAAATACCCGAAATCATATCAAAGTTTTGATAAATTTAAATACCTGCAATCGTATCAAAGTTTTATTGGTAATCATTTGGAAAAAATGCTGAGAATATTTCAAACTAGCGGTCAAATGTTAGTGTACTCAATAGATGACTATTTATATGCATATTCATGTGACAGTAACTTTTCAGATCAATTTGTAATCAATGAATACACGATGCTAACGATCGTCGTGGTATGCACATCTGTTACTTATTTTTGATTGCACCAATCAGCGTGTATCATATATCATTCCAACAGAAACGATTAAATCAGCGAAAATCAACGGCTCGAAGCACAAATTCCTAGCAGACACAACTGAACCTATCACTGTGTGACGCTCATACTGATGATGAGAAGTAAATTCGTGTCATTAAAATGTTTTTTTTTTTTTATAATAGTAAAACATATAATTTTTGATTTTAAAGTATAATTAAATTTGTTAATTGGGTTTAATATTTATCAAAACTTTGGTCAATCTTGTGAAGTATGATTTTATCAGGAGAAAATGCATTATAAAACTATTAAGGCCAGTCAATTGGATTCGAGATAACTTTCACAAAATTTAAACGTTCGTCATTTATTTGGGACTGAAAGATTTTGAATAAAAATAATTACAGCAAATTACTAGTTTTTCGATGATGGGATAAATTTGATAAGGGAAATAGGAAATACACGAACACACTTTTAAATCAAAGTGTAGATAAATTCTTAAATATATATTTTCTAGTTTCCGTTTCTAATTTTTTTAATAGCATAATTGAGATTCAGTTTTTATACAGTGCATGGAAAGGGGATTGCTGAATCAAAAATTGTCGAACTTAGGATTTTAACATTAAATTATTCATGAAATGCAAAACCAAATCCATTTAAAATTCCTATCTTATCCATAACAGTTCTTAGATGGAAATTTAAATTTATACACATTTATGATTTCATTCATACAAATCAAATGCAACAAGATAACTGTATCAAATCTAAATTAACGCATTTAAATTATAATATAAAAAAGTTTTGCAAACGCTAGATTCTGAACTTTTCAATATCCTTACAAAACTGTATACGCAAAGCGAATGATTAAATATTTATAACAAGTCACAAAAGGGTTCTATATTGCGAAAGCGTATTAATCTACAGTCTAAAGCTTGAGAAAATTGCGAAAGCTTAAATAACAGAAAATTGTGAGAAATCAATAATTGTATCTTCATTACAAATAAAGAGACGGATTTTTAAATCTAAGTCATCATATCTAGAAACGAACATTTAAAGTAAAATTTGAAAATCAGATTCACTTACCAATAATAAAATCACTGACAGTCCAGCAGTCATAATCCTTACAAATATCGCATTCATCTCGCTGTTTTTCAGGTTTGAGTGTTTTCGTGTTTTATCGCACCACACACGGTCGATCTACCTCCTGTAGTTCAATTGTGAAATCTACCACAACACTATTGATCATCTCATAAATCTTTCCGCTGATCGTCATTTTATCTCACTCAAAAGATATATATCCCTTGTATTGACTCTGATTACTCGTTCAATACAATGAAATTCTCTTATCAGAACATTCTTCTTATCATTCGCGCACTTCTGGGTTCGAATGGAGGAGGTATTTTATTTTATTCCTATGTTTACTTATTCGATTCCAGGACAAAACACTTTTGACGTTAACGATTCAGCGAGAATGGAAATTTTTTGAAGTCGAAAGTTAGAACACGGATTTCTCAATTGTTACACATCTCTAATGTAATCCATAACATCATTAATGTGGTCTTGAGATAAATTGTGGGTAACAAAGTTTCACAAAGGACAGTAATAGCACATTTCCTTGATTTTATTTCTTAATATGGTGCAGAAGAATACTTAAGATATTGCGTTCTTGAACTTTATATTCAGAATATACTTGAAGTCTACAGCGTCATATTTAAGCAAGTTTCTCTTCTGTTTTGTCAGAACAATATAAACGACTAAAATTACAGAATAGTTTGCCAGAACTTCATAATCGATTACATCTTCCGAGTAACGAAGATACAATAGTCTTTTATGTAGTCGAAAAATCAATTAGATTTTTATTTCTTTCACAAATGAACGGTATTCAATATTATGTTATTATACCTTTGTTGATTCATTTTATTGATTTTTTCAATAAGGTTTATTCAATATAATTTTTTCCCTTAAAATTATAAAGGTTTTTCTGTAATCTACTTGAAAGTACATAATATGATATTTTCCAACTTCGTGACTAAAAAAGTATGTCGAGTTGTTTCAAGAAATGAGATGATTTTGCATCTTCCTTCGATTTCAAAAAATGCTTCGACTTTTAACTTGATGTAAATTGCAAGACCGTTATTAACAAGTATTGGCAGATCTTCTGACAAATTTCAGAGAACATAAAGGACAGCTAAAATCTATCTATTAGTGACAATTCGAATGATTCATATTTCATTTTTTTCTAGTCTTTAATAACACTGAAAATAAATGTGTATTTTATATTTTTTTTTTATATTATTATTATTTTTATTTTGTTCCTCCTCTTCCTGTATGAAGTGTTCTTTCATAGAAATAATATTCCTCTTTCATTTAACATGTTACTAACTTTTCAGTGAATTTGATGACGCAACGATTTATTTGATTATTTTTTCACATCCTTACTTTTTCACAAAGCATAATACACATCTCAAAAACATCACATCATATTAACAGAGACAGAAACGAACAAACGCAGATTATTACGATTGTTACAAAAGCTTTTTGCAAACAACACCAATTCTAAACTTACTATTTCTTTCTCATTTTTATATGTACTGTTCTGTTCATGTGAGTGGAGATAATATTTTCGTACTCTCTTTGGTCAGGTTTTGAAGAAAAAGGTCTTCCTCATTTATTAAATTTATCATTCAATAACTTCATTAATTAATGATCATCAGTGATGAATAATCAATTTGAATTTTTTTCAGGTCCTCAGTATTTCAAATAAAATGAACACACCAGAAACATAAGACACAAACACTATCGGAAAAACAACAAATACAAACAATTATGGTCGTAATAAATAATCACGAATTCACATCAATATGAACATCAAAGAAAATTTTATCAAATGAATAGCAAGAGGAAACGTAATTTTGACTATTCAACAGATCACTTGATACTATTCCTTTCACTTTTTTTAGTTCTGGAAATGAAAGTGACATTAATATTCATTTTCTTTGTTTTTTATTAGGTTAAGGCAAAAATGTTTTCCTCGTATCTTAAACACTCAGTTACTTATTTGATCAATTTCATATCGAAGCACGCAATAATCACTTCGAATTTTTCTACACATCCATATACACAGCATGAAGAATAACACAAATAAAAAATAAATGCAGACGTTAATCGTTATAAAACTCGCAACTAATAAACAATTCCCACCGGTATTACCACCAAGGGTAGTTTTCGCCAACCGATTAGCTGTTCTGCCGATTCAACAAATGTTCGTTTCGCGCTTCCTACATTTTTTCGAACTCTTCACTCCTGATGAATGTGTTGCAATTGGCAGTGGCAGAGGAAGCTTTTGATGACGTCACGCCGCCGATCCCGAAACCCCGCTGTTTCCTTCCACACCGAGGAGCGTTGTTGTCATTTGCTCAATTCAAGGACTCAACAACCATTCTGGAAATGATAAGGCTGCTCGTGAGTAACATACGAGAGTAGAGCTTCTTTTTAGGTTGCTGGTGGGTCTTTTTTTTTTTGTAAGGTTGTGAGAGTTGAATTTACAAATCTCTAGATAAATTTACGATTTGTTTTGCTTCGTGTAGGCGAGGTTGGAAGTCAGCGGTTCCATTCAAAAGAGTTAGCTGGTTTTCGGTTTGGAACGTAATTTTTGAATGTTTGGCTTATGAGATGGTTTATGACAAAAGTGACATGACATCTCGTTTCATTTGCACCACTTTTCTTAAAGAAGTCAAGATTAGTACTGGTTTTAAAGCATTTTAGGAAACCCTCTTCGCATGCGTGCCACCGTCGACATTTTTTTTTCTATTTTGCTTTTTTTCGATTTGACCGCTGCGCTGGAAGCACGTCACGTTGATCGGTACATTGACTCTCTACAATTCTAAAATAAGGACAAATTGATCTTTTCTTCTTAAAAAAGTAAAACAGATGGAGTAAAGAAAATAGCTACAGTAAAATGCGTCAAGTTTACTTCTCGTATTTGTATGCTGTTAGTGCACAATCGTCAAAAAATTCGAACTCGAGATTTTGACGACCTTCACATCTTAGACCTCCTGAGTCCGAAAAACACAATGTTGAATCATGTCTATTCGTGAACATGATAACTCAAACAAACTAAACTATTCGAGTTACAGGATGAAGCTTTTATATGTGATCTCTTTACACATCATTTAGATTTTATCAAATTTTGGACAAAATCAGTCAACGGAAGTCCTGGTTTGTCCGCGTTCATGTGAACACCGTAACCATAAACTTGAATAGCTAGATGGATAAAAGTTGGCACAGTTTTATCAAGAGGAATGTAGGTCCGCGGCAACATTTTGGGCCAAATCGGTCAAAGGGTTGGCTGTCTGTCGGTTCATAATCGCATATTTCTGAACACGATAACTTCTAAAAGCAATGACTAGATAAATGAAATTTCGAATGTAGTCTTGTAACCCCTAATTGTAGATTTGTTCCAATTTTCGCTAAGGCGGTTGTAAAACGGCATTGAATTGCATATTCAGCTTCTTTCCATTCTACGACGCAGAAAAGGCAAGATTGTAGGAGCGTTTTCTTTCCCTGTCTGTGTTACGTTTCTGGCTTCCGTATTTTTCCCCACCCACGTTAGGCGGCGAGAAAGTTTTGGGGAAGTCCGTTGTTTTGAATTGTAGAGTCGGGCCTTGATATCGATCATGTGACAAATTTCACAAAAGGCCGGTTGAATTGGACTCTTTAAGTTGTAAAGCGGCAGTAGTTTATATCTGAAGATGTAAATAAAGCGAAAAAGAATTACTCTTAAAATGCTGAAAAAAACAAATATTACATACATATGTATAAATTTGAATTAATATTTAGTTACGAAAATATTCCTTAGATATCAATCACAATTTGTTGAATTGTTAGATTACTATCCCGTTTTGAAAGTCTGGCAGAATGTGAATTTCGAACTCGGAGAACTTGGATAGGGTTCTGATTCCATGGAATAAACCGAACTTTAAAAATTAAACTTGAACGTAAAAAAAATCACCTATATTCTTACTTTGTTTGATATTTGTCCCTGGGAGCTTTTTTGTGTCCGTACTCCTTTCGTCGCAGGTAACTGAGGACGTAACTCTGAAGGCTAATTCACAATTCACTACGCATTTCGCGATATTATCATGACTTCTATGCCAGCACTCGCGTAAAACTTGGCATCGATGCTATTAGTTTAATTTCACCTGGCTTCAGTTCATCCTGGCATTTTAGAACTTTCGTCTCAGATGACCAGAACAAGTTAAATTAATTTCTTTCGCGGTCAATGCGAAACACAGTAAATGGAGGAAAAGATAATTTTAAAAAAAATTGGTTCTTCGATTTTTTAAAAATACTGTTGAGATATATAAAAGGTCAAGAAATGTTATTGATAAATATTGGAATTCTCATAGCTGCACTTAATATCTTACATTAACTATTCTTCTTTAATCAAGTAGTTTTAGAAATTAGAGATTATATATCGTGTGAGAAATAATAATTTTCAACAAATTCTTCCCTAACTTGTAAAATAACATGATTTTCTTTAAACAGCAATACAGATATACATGATTCAAATTCTGTTTCTTCGGATATATTTTAATGTGATTAAGAGTATATTAGAAAAAATAATAAGAGTTGTAATTTTTAGTCATTACATTACTTTTCATTAGCGCTTTAATTATTACCCCTATTTCATAATCATACCCTTTAAAGAATAACTACAAAATTTCTCAAGTTAATTCGGTCAACATCCTTGGAAATATTTGTCGTGACTAGAAAACCCATGGAAAATGATAAACTAACAGATTTCTGTAATTGAACTTTATGTCTCATCTTTAAGAAAGAAAGTGCTAAAGGACATTAGCAATCAAATAAAAATAATTTAATCATCATGTTGCAAATGGGCATTTAAGAAAGAAAGTGCAAAGGACATTAGCAATCAATAAACAATTTTAATCATCATGTTGCAAATGATCATTTAAGAAAGAAACGTCAAAGGACATTAGCAATCAAATAAACAATTTTAATCATCATGTTGCAAATGGGATCATTTAAGAAAGAAAGTGCAAAGGACATTAGCAATCAAATAAACAATGTTACCATCATAGTTGCGTAAATGGTGTGCTTATTCATAATATAATTTAGCAACCTTTTTTTCTAAATATTTCTAATTTATCTCATTTTGCTTTAAACTGAATAAATTAAAATTCATAACTGTGTTGTATTGAAATGCCTTTTCTTCTGCCGAAGTACAATCCGAGAAACATACAAAAAATTCAAGTTCTTGGCTGCTAAAAAAGTTTTTAAAAAGTGTGAGTACGTGAAAGCTTTTTACATAAATATTTAGAGAAATGGGTTTGTCTTGAAATGTGTTCCAATCTCGATTAAATAAATCAGCATTTAAAAGTCCTGAGGCCAGAATTCTAAATATCAAATGTCTCAGGCACCTTGGCATACAAATTAAGTTTAAGTAAGATTTGATGTACCTAAAGTTATGAATAATTGTTTACAAAAATAATTTTCAAAGCAGAATATTAATATTTTAAAAGCGGCAAAGACCTTAAAATTCCATTACTTTGAATTTAAAATGTGGATGGTACGAAACAAAGCGTTTACAACATTTAAAAAACTGATTCTACAACACTAAGTGCCTTAAGGTTTGTTAGTAATATGAACGCGTCTTGTTTTGAAAAACACTAGGTTATTTTTAGGACGTACCTCGTAATTTTGAACTATGGTCAGGGACGAGGGGCCACATCTGAGTTGGCACACATCTCTCCAAACTTCTGCACCAATGCCAGAGAAGTGCTTTGAAAGTATATTATGAAGGATAGAACAAAATAAATTATTTATCTTATGTCACTATCTTGACAGTTTAGATTTGAAAAATTAACAACAAGTTTTCTGGCATTAATCTTTTAATAGAGAAGTATGGCATATTGGTTCGGTTACTGATAATCTATACTTTTTTATATGTTTTTTTTTTATGTATTTAGTGATCCGTGCCCTAACATCTCTTTCAGTCCTTCTTTTCTCCAATCCTTAACATTTTTAAGTTGCATTTTTCTTCTTGGCACTAAAAAAATATATAATTGCTTTCCCCTTTTATTAAAAAAAATGTCATGCTCATTTCAACGGTTACTATTCTTTTATCCTGATATAATTTTTTTGTCTAAAAATAACAGTCGTCCCTAATATCTTAAAGATAAAATAAAGTTTCTAGTTTTGTATTTACGATTAAAAGCCAGATGATACTAATAGGAAAGCTATTTAAAAGCAGAATAAAAGCATTGTGATGTATTCTCAGCATAGTATGAAGAATTGTGAGCCTCTTATCAAAAAAAATAATACATTTATTGGACGCTTTCCACAGACACAAACATAAAACAAACACATACACTTACATCACAAACATTATATCACCTATCATCGAATTCCATCTTCATCTTTTTCTTTCCAAGTTGCTAAGCAACGTTAATAAAGACAAAAAAATAATGTTGCCACACTATTTTTTATAACTCTTTAGAAAAATTATGCCAAAACGATATTTTAATTAATTTCTTTTCTGACAAAATGATATTTTAAAAAATTAATTCTTTTATAACCAAACGATTTTTTCATCTAATTAATTTCTTTCCTTCAAATATTTTAATATCTACAAATATATTTTTGCCGTTATGCGTATTACAGTGGTATTGTAGAGTCTCGATAATTCGAGTAAGAAGGACCAAGCCTACCTCGAACTATATCGAAAACCGAATTATCGAAATCATAAAATTTTAAATAAATAAATGGAAATAAAAGCAATTTTAAATTTCAGTGTAGTATATTTAAATAAAATGTTCTTACATATTATTACATTACTGCTATAAAAAGGTTATTATATCTTAAAAATAATTGTCAATTATTTTTTGGTTAAACACATTGCTCCTCTCCTATATATCGATCTATATATATCCCGTTTCTTGAGGGGGGCATTTCTTCAGGTGGCTTCAGGGCGCAGTACATATGACCCGTCAAAACAATAGAAACCAGTCAGCAGTTCTTTCACGTGTTGTGTATGTGTTGGTCATTATTTGGGAGCTAAACTGATTTTTTTCACTAATCTTGGATTTATGGAAAACTCGAACAATCGAGACTCGAATTATCGAAACTCTACTGTATACTGAAGAAGTTGATTAATATTCAGTCTCAAAGAGCCTATAAAAATGCAAGAAACAGTAAAATGAAAAAGATTAAGAATTGCAAGAATAAAAACCTTCATTTTGGTGTTTCTTACAACCAGACGATATGGAATGTGAAAACTCGCAAACTAAATATTATTTTAAATGAATTACTAAATATTAAAATTACTTTGAAAATTATTTCGGTTGGCTCTAAATGACATATGGATGCATACTTTTCGTGGCATTCCTTTTCTATTTCATCCGCTTCGATATAGAAGGTTTTCCGCAACAAAACATTTATTTTATACCAGAGTGACACCAGGTTAATTTCATTAAAATGATCGTAATAAATCAGAACAAATCTTCCGACCTTGGCTACGTGGGGCTCTTGAGGTTCAAGAATTCTGGTAGTTATCTGAACCTGTAATCCAACACTTCAGACACGCATAATCGCAATGAAGGTCAATGCTTTAGGATGTTGACCTTCTTTGATGATGATGACTCGACTGAGAAATGTCAAAAGTTGTGATCTCTTACAGACTTCCCATTATTTGGTTTCAGTCTTATTGACGCCGTGTAACTTCCGAGCAAAACCGTGGCCAGTGACAATTTCGGAACAAAGCTAGCAAATGATTAGAATCCATATAAATCTTACAACCAGTCACTGAAGCACAAGTATGTTTCCTCAATATCGAACTGATATATCAGAGCTTTTGATTAAAATGTAAAGCGTGTCACATATCCCTTTAGAACAGGGGTTCCCAAACTTTTTTTCTCTCGCACTTCTTGATTAATCTTTTATTTTCGTGTACCGCCTGCTATCACATATCCCGTCTGACCCTCCTTCTATACAAGAAATGTTTATCACTTAATGTTAGCTGGGTGAGCTTCGAGTCAAAGGACTGGAATTTATAAAATTTGCTGGAAATTATTTTTCATTTTACGTTTTATTCCATTTTTACAATAGTATTAGTTCAACGTCGAAACTGATGAAATCAGTGCATAATAATTTGCATTAACTTATAAGGTACTAAAATTACACTACCTTTGCTTTCTTTTTTCTTATTTTGAGGGTAGGTTTAAGACTTTCATAACTTTCACTTTTACTTTTACACAAACGTGGGGAAAAAACTTTATGTTTTCTTGCGTCCGCTATTACCGACTTGGAGTTCGCGTAAACCCGACTGGTCCTTCACGTACCCTCAGGGGTACGCGAACCACAGGTTGGGAACCTCTCATTTAGAAAAGAGGCTGCCTGCCTTTAAATAAAGTTTCTTTCACTACTCGATACTCACACTAAATGAGGATACTAAATAACTTTTCAGCATTTACGTTCTCATAACAATTTTCCAAATAACTTCATTTTCTTCAACTTCTTTTCTTATCTTTAATTGATTCAAGGGAGGTGTGAGAGTACTTGGAAAAATGCAACAAAAAAAAAATAAGTAACAATGAGGTATTAATTAGTTTTAAAAATTCAGAAAAGCAGGAAGGGACAAAGAAGCCTCAATAATACACATTTAAATTACTTTTACTATTTTCCTTCAGAATGATTCATCCTTCATTCAGGGTCGTCTTAACAAATTTAAGCACCCTCTGGGCTATAGTAATTCCTGACGCCCTACTAGAACCAAACTAATAATTTGAGCCACCGAGAATACATACCTAATACAATAATTGATGAGCAAAAAATAAATAAATAAAATAAAATAGAATACAATAAATAAAAAATTAACCTGTTCTCTGATTAACGCTTTACAATTTTGCAAATCAGCATCTTTTCCAAAGCAGGTTTTACAAGTAAGCTTCCGTATTGGAGGAACTTCTATACACCATAATTTAGGATTTTCTCACTGATTGTCTCTGTATGAATATTTTTTTGAAATGATATATACATATTTATGTAACACTACAAAATCAATGACTGTCAAGTTAAACCCATAATCATCTCTTTACTTTTAATCTATTAAAAAAAATTTAAATACATATTTTGGTTGAAAATTAAAATAAAATCAGTACAGTAAATTTTTAGGCGCTTTTGTATTAGGCCAATCAAGTTGGTAGCCCACTGGCCATTGATAAGATGACCGGTCCTCATTCATCATATAATGGTGATCATATTCTAGGTATCCCAAAATCTGAGAGGAGAATTTTCATATATTAGAGTTTTAAAATTAAATATAGCTTATGTTTCTTTTAAAACAAACTATTTACTAATAAGAAAAAAGAATCAATCCGACATCTGATTCAAATTGAGACAAATAGTCGAAAAATCGGACATTCCTCATATTC